>SJYX01006151.1:104331-208549 GCA_006410675.1 Oreotragus oreotragus | reverse complement strand
CCCTATCTAGGTTGTCCCAGAGCACCAGCTTTGGGTGCCCTGCTTCACGCATTAAACTTGCACTGGTCATCTATTTTACATATGGTAATGTACATGTTTCAAAGCTATTCTCTCAAATCATCCCACCCTCGCCTTCACCCATTGAATCCAAAAGTCTGTTCTTTACATCGGTGTCTCCTTTGCTGATCTGCATGTAGGATTGACAGTAGCATCTTTCTAGATTCCATATATATGTGTTAATATACAGCATTTGTCTTTCTCTTTCTGACTTCTTAATTCACTCTGTATAATAGGCTCCAGGTTCATCCACCTCATTAGAACCGACTCAAATGTGTTCCCTTTTATAGCTGAGTAATATTCCATTGTATATACTCACCACAACTTCCTTATCCATTCAATTGCCAAAGGACATCTAGGTTACTTCCACGTCCTAGCTATTGTAAATAGTGTTGCAATGAACACTAGGGTACATGTGTCTCTTTCAATTCTCGTTTTCTTAGGGTATATGCCCAGCAGTGGGATTGCTGGGTTGTATGGCAGTTCTATTCCCAGTTTTAAAATGAGATTCTTGAGAAAGAAGAAAGTAAATATAGATGTAAGGCAGTAGAGATTTAAAAATAAAACTTTGTATTCATGTTTGGGAGTTCATGTACACCCATGACGGATTCATGTCAATGTATCCCAAAACCAATACAGTACTGAAAAGTAAAGTAAAGTAAAACTAAAAATTAAAAAAAATAAATTTTGATTGGAAACTCATCTTCATGAGATTTTTTTCCTTAAAACATTTTTTTTAAAATATGTGGTAGTTCTATCTATTGAAAAGACCTAGAAATTGTGACAGTGGCAAAGTGCTCATACTGTCTTGAAAATACTGTTTTCCAACTGAAGGTAACCAGGGTTCCTTAAGGTGGTGGCTAATTCTAAGTCCACAGGAAATACACAAGCTGAGCCTGAAATATCCTGTCGCAACAGACAGCAAGGTGATTAATAAACACCACTGAAAGCCAACTTAAAGAGGCCCTCACTAGCCAACAAGGAGGTAATTTTGTAAGTATAACAAATGCAGTTAAATTAAAATACACCAACTATGCTTAAATCCAAGCATCAATAATAATACTGAAAGAATAATAACAAAGAAAGCTAATTGTTTCCTAGTAGATGATGCTAGAGAATCCAATTCAATCAAAGAAGCAGAAATTCTCTTGAATAGATCACAAATTTTGTAAAGCTAGAAATGGTCTATCACAAATTACTGCCTCATCTACTTGTATAATTTCTTAGCCAGTTTTCAGGATCAGTTTTTTTCAGTGTCTTAGATAATGTAATTCAACTAGGTAAAAGAAAACAGGATCAAATTGCAAGCGTATTGTTCATTTTTAATTACAAGACATCTAATAAAATGCATTCTGTTGATTAATTCTATTTCTAATATTGAAGGCTATGAAATATAATTTTTAATAATAGAATATCAGAGCAAACTTGGAGATCACAAGCAGTACCCCATCGCAGATCAAGTATTTGAGGACTTTCTCCCTATTTCTAAGACATCATCCACACAACCATGGTAGGAAGATGTCTCAGTAGAGTTGAATGTTGATTCTAAAGGGCATTGCATGTAGAACATCTGTTCCTCTCTTTTTCCAACACGGCAGAAGGTCTCTTTTTATTATCACAGCTACATACCGAGTTCTTATCCTAGCCTTGGGGTATGCTGGAAAAACACTTTATTTTCCTTCTGCTGTATGAACTGACAGTCTTTTCTTCAGAGGTTATTTGCATGGCTCATATTTCTTACAATGAGGCAGTTACCATGATGATATGTGAATGTATATATTCTTGCCCAAACCTGTTTGAGGCTGTGTGGAGGAAGAAAAGAACTCTGCTAAATAAGAGAGAAGTAACTGGGGCAGGGGGGCCTGCTTAGGAAAGAAACCCTGCAGAGAGCTGTGGAATATTCTGGAGACTGTAGTGTCTAGGAGAGGCTGTGGGTAAGGGACTGATTCTTGGTTAAAAGTTCACAGGTGATTCACGTAAGCTTATCAACATATCTGTTGGATGAATGAATACAGGAACATTCCAGGCAGGCCAGAACAGGGATGGGAAGGTGAAACATAAAAAATTTTCTCACCCAAAAAAGGCAGAAACCCTTACGGAATTTAGCTGATAGAAGGCTCTTAAACTCATAAGTGAAATTAAGCAAGCTACTGATGACAAACCCTTCATAATCTCAAATACATTAGGCAAATCTTAGATTATTCACAATAAAAAAGAAATCAAGCCATTAGCTTTGCTTCCAAGAACACAGTATGTTGTTTGAGAAGACTATTGTTGGCCAGACCCCAACAGTATTAGAGCGAGGGGTACAATTCTTAATCCCAAAATAAATGTGGAAACATACTTACCAAAGAAAATAGTTAATTAAGTCATATCCAACTTCAGTGAGCTCCATAGGAGTGTTTATATTTTTGGATTGCTCCGGCACTTTCTGTCACTCAGTGTCCTCATATATAAAACAATATAGCATTATATAGACCGTCAAAGATTGCTGTCAGCATCAAAGCAAATAATACATGCAGAGCAGAATTCTCTGTTGTCCCGAAACACCCTCCTTCTATCAAAACAACAGAGTTAAATAGCTGCAACAGAGACTTAAGACCCTGAAGCCTAAAATATCTGAACCTTTATTAAAAAAAAAAAAAAGTTTGATGACCCCAGTCTAAGTCAATAATAGTAAGTGCTCACACTTTAGGGCGTCCCAGGCAGCTCAGTCAGTGGGACATGCAAGCTCAATCACTGCGTCAGGAAGATCCCCTGGAGAAGGAAATGGGAACCCGCTCCAGTTTTAAACAGAGGAGCCTGGAGGGCTACAGTCCTTTGAGTCACAGAGAGTAGGACCCCACTGAGCACCCATGCACACACGGTCACACTTTAAGAACTTACTGAGTACCGGAAATCCTGCATTGCCTCCTGTTTAATCTTAGCGGTAATATATGGCTAAGATTAGCCATAATTATCCAATAACCTTTATTCAGGTTATTGAATAAAGGTTATTGAATTAATCTAGAGCTTGCATTCTTTTAAAATTTGTATTTGAGGGAAGTAATCCCAAGGATGCCATAACTCTGAGGTCATCCAGGTTCTCGTACAGAAGAAGTTAGAGATCAGATAACTTTTTCCTTTGATTGCCTTATTTCTTCATGGCAATTCCTTACAGAACTATGATTTGAAAGGCTGACCTCAGTCCCACAAGGAACAATTTTGTATCTTAAATAGAACCCAGGTTCCAGTTCAGTTCAGTCCAGTTCAGTCGCTCAGTCATGTCCGACTCTTTGCGACCCCATGAATCGCAGCACGCCAGGCCTCCCTGTCCATCACCAACTCCCGGAGTTCACTCAGACTCACATCCATCGAGTCCGTGATGCCACCCAGCCATCTCATCCTCGGTCGTCCTCTTCTCCTCCTGCCCCCAATCCCTCCCAGCATCTTAGTCTTTTCCAATGAGTCAGCTCTTCGCATGAGGTGGCCAAAGTCCAGTACTTGTCCATTATGTTCTGAATTATTCTTTGTGGGATCTATGCTTAAAGGGCACTTTAATTGTCTCGCTACAAGTGACAATAAGACTACATCAGAAATGTATGGATTGCATTTCTACTTGTAATAAAGAGGTCTTGAACTCAAGACTAGAGACAATTTCGTTTCCTGGTAAATCCTATACTTTTTAGTGTGATGAGGGCTGGGTAATTCTTCACACTTCTCTGTTTATTTCAGACGTCAGGAGGATAAGTGAATGACTGGAAACAGCGAGCTAGCTGGAGCTGAGGCTTCCCTTTCTCTTTGTTGTTGCAGTTCAGTCGCTCAGTTGTGTCCGACTCTTTGCAACCCCATGGACTGCAGCATGCCAGGCTTCCCTGTCCTTCACTGTCTCCCAGAGTTTGCTCAAAATCAGGCCCATTGAGTCAGTGATGCCATCCAACCAGCTCATTTTTCTGTCGTCCCCCTTCTCCTTCTGCCCTCAGTCTTTCCTAGCATAAGGGTCTTTTCTAATCAGTCAGCTCTTCAAATCAGATGGCAAAAATATTGGAGCTTCAGCTTCAGCATCAGTTCTTCCAGTGAATATTCAGGGTTGATTTCCTGCAGGAATGACTGGTTTGATCTCCTTGCAGTCCAAGGGACTATCAAGAGTCTTCTCTAGCACCACAGTTCAAGAGCATCAATTCTTTAGTGCTCAGCCTTCTTTGTGGTCCAACTCTCACATCCACATATGACTACTGGAAAAACCATAGCTTTGACTATACAGGCCTTTGTCAGCAAAGTGATGTCTCTGCTTTTTAATATACTGTCAAAGTTTGTCATAGCTTTTCTGCCAAGGAGCAAACATCTTTTAAAATGCCAGTAGCCTGTCAACTGCTCGTTACTGGCAAACTGATTTTTCTCCACCTACAAAGCTCTTACGTTCATCTCATAACAAGAGTGAACAGTAATGAGGCAAGTCCCTTGCCTGGAGCAAAGCTCCCTGAGACATCCAGGCAGACCCAGCCCAAGGCTACCATTGCACAGGATTCAGAGACCACAGGAGATCTGCTGGCCCTTCTGCCTGTATTACAATCAGCACCCAGTGACACTGCCTGCTCCCTTGAGTCCTTTTACTAGAAGACTCATCACTAAAATCTGTGGCAAGACGCCCAAGGGCTATGGGGTTATGATGTAAACATTTCAATACACATTATCATTCTTATTTTGCTTTTTTTAAATTATTACTTTAATGGTCCTATTATGTCTATGTGATAAGCTAGCTCAAATCCTTTTGGGAAGTGAACAGAGTATAAATAATAAATAAGTGAAATAAATAAATTCATTTCCTTTGCTGGCATTTTAAAAGTATGTTACGGAAGACATGAAAAACATAATCACTGCTCTCTAGGAGATTTCAATACCAACTGGGGGATGAGAAATACACTTGTTGAACAACTAGAAAATATCTTAAGACTACTTACTATTTTTACTGCCAGTTTTCTGATACAGACTGACTATTCTGCTGCTGCTACTGCTAAGTCACTTCAGTCATGTCTGACTCTGTGCGAACCCATAGACGGCAGCCCACCAGGCTCCCCCATCCCTGGGATTCTCCAGGCAAGAACACTGGAGTGGGTTGCCATTTCCTTCTCCAATGCATGAAAGTGAAGTCACTCAGTCGTGTCCGACTCTTAGTGACCCCATGGACTGCAGCCTACCAGGCTCTCCGTCCATGGGATTTTGCAGGCAAGAGTACTGGAGTGGGGTGCCATTGCCTTCTCCTAGATTGACTATTTTAGAGGTTCAGAAAAAAGTGGGGTCAATACAAACAGAATTAGTCAGAGAAAGCGTCATGTACAGGATGAGACATGGTCCATGTAATGTCACGTCTATAGCTCGGAGCTCCCATCAGTGTGCCAAGTAGCTATTGATCCTTTCTGCCTCCAGGCTGGCTGAAAAGCAGCAAGAGTCGCATCTGGCTTGGAGCATCCTCTCTGAGCTTGGAACTGACCTCAATTTTACCCTAGTGGGTCACAACAACATCATCCTTCTTCTCATGTGAAAAGTAATCTCATGAACGGGTCTAGGAAAAATGGAACTATTTTACGGTATTAATTTCAGCTTCTTATATCTGATTCAGTAAAATTTCCCTTAAACAAAATTCAGCTAATCTGAATCTTTCTGGCTGAACTGGCTGGCTTTGCAAACAGTTTTCAAAAATTTATAGTCTCACAAAATCAGTCACTGTGCGTATTCGCCAAAAGCAATTTTGGCCAAAAAAATAGTTCATTAGTTTGTTCCCTGTGGGTATTCGATAGTTACTTGTTATTTGACTGTTGCTTCTGTAAAAGTAATCTCTTTGTCTCCCACTACTATGCAGGCAAGCTTACTTTCCATGATGGTTAACATACATGTATGTGTGTATGTACGTATATATAAAATATTCACAATATACACACAATACAATATTCTCAGAATGACACTTTATATCACTAAAAGAGACGGAAACACACTTTGATTTATTAGCATCAGGCTTCCACCTTCACACTGACCAGTTCAGCCAAAAGTTTAAGGTCTTTCAGTGAAGGGATTCTTAATCATTTTCCCTTGCCCAAACAATACTTTTGTATCAGAAATAAGTCAGAGAGAACCAAAATAAACAGAAAAATGTCAAATGTGCTTGGTTAACCAGGTTAAGAACACACAAACATGAGAAAATAATTTACAATTCAGAAAAAGAAACAGTTGAACTTCCCTGGTGGTGCCGTGGATAAGAATATACCTGCCAATGCAGGGGACATGGGTTCGATCCCCGGTCTGGGAAGATGCCACATGCCTCAGAGCAACTGAGACTGTGCACCATTAACTATTGAGCCCATGCTCTGGAACCCAGGAATCAAAATTAGTGAAGCCCAGGTGCCTCGAGCCTGTGCTCTGCAACAAGAGAAGCCGCTGCCCTGAGTTTGTGCAGTGAGTGCACAGAGAGCAAGACCCACTCACCGAACCTGGAGAAAGTCCAAGCACAGCAAGAAAGACCCGGAGCAATTCCCCACCAAAATCACAAATAATTACTTTTTACAAAGGAGTATTTATTTAAAACTGGTTTAAAAAGAAAAGAAAAAGAAACAATAGATAAATAAGGAGAAGAAAATGAAAATACAGTGCAACAATGTTCTGAGTACCAAAGCCTTCAATGCTAATAAGGCTTTCTAAACTCTTGTCCAGCCCTTCAGGCATGTGCCAAAGACCCTTGAAAGGAGAACCCAGTAATAGCTTTCAGCTGAAGGTGCCTGTTGCTGCTGCTGCTGCTACTGCTAAGTCACTTCAGTCGTGTCCGACTCTGTGCGAGCCCACAGACGGCAGCCCACCAGGCTCCGCCGTCCCTGGGATTCTCCAGGCAAGAACACTGGAGTGGGCTGCCATTTCCTTCTTCAATGCATGAAAGTGAAAAGTGAAAGTGAAGTCACTGAGTCGTGTCCAACTCTCAGCGACCCCATGGACTGCAGCCCACCAGGCTCCTCCATCCACGGGATTTTCCAGGCAAGAGTACTGGAGTGGGGTGCCATTGCCTTCTCTGGAAGGTGTCTGTTAGGGTAGCCTGAATGAACCTCATATGAATGCCCTACACAAAAGTAGTGGAGAAGGAAATGGCACCCCACTCCAGTACTCTTGCCTGGAAACTTCCATGGCTGGAGAAGCCTGGTAGGCTACAGTCCATGGGGTCGCAAAGAGTCAGACACGACTCAGTGACTCCACTTTCTTTCTTTCTATAGTTTCTTTTGGAGAAGGAAATGGCAACCCACTCCAGGGTTCTTGCCTAGAGAATCCCATGGATGGAGGGGCCTGGTGGGCTGCAGTCTATGGGGTTGCAAAGAGTTGGACACGACCAACCTAGATAGCATATTCAAAAGCAGACATTACTTTACCAACTAAGGTCCGTCTAGTCAAGGCTATGGTTTTTCCAGTGGTCATGTACGGATGTGAGAGTTGGACTGTGAAGAAAGCTGAGTGCTGAAGAATTGATGCTTTTGAACTGTGGTGTTGGAGAAGACTCTTGAGAGTCCCTTGGACTGCAAGGAAATCCAACCAGTCCATTCTAAAGGAGATCAGTCCTGGGTGTTCATTGGAAGGAATGATGTTGAAGCTGAAACTCCAGTACTTTGGCCACCTCATGCAAAGAGCTGACTCAATGGAAAAGACCCCGATGCTGGGAGGGATTGGGGGCAGGAGGAGAAGGGGACGACAGAGGACGAGATGGTTGGATGGCATCACTGAGTCGATGGACGTGAGTTTGAGTGAACTCTGGGAGTTGGTGATGGACAGGAAGGCCTGACGTGCTGCGATTCATGGGGTCGCAAAGAGTCGGACACAACTGAGCGACTGAACTGAACTGAACTAAAGCAACTAACACACGCACAGGCAGAAGTGCTTTTGTTTCTTTCCTTATTTCAATGTGAATTTTCCATATTTTAAAAAAAAAAAAACCCACAAACACAAAAGAGAGAAAACAGTAATAGAGTCCTGGAAAAGATTTTCTCAGGGAGGGAAGAAGAGGAAGAAGATTGTAAGGTGGGGGTGTGGGGAGAGGTGGACAAGGCATGGTTCATTAACCAAACCCGCAATGTTTTGTATCTTTCAAGACAAAGTATCTGAAGAAAATAAAGTATTCACACGCAGGGGCTTTCCCGGTGGTACCAGCAGTAAAGAACCTGCCTGCCAATACAGGAGACACAAGAGACAGGGGTTCAGTGCCTGGGTCAGTAAGATCTTCTGGAGTAGGAAACAGCACCCCACTCCAGTATTCTTGCCTGGGAAATCCAAGGACAGAAGAGCCTGGTGGGCTACAGTCCATGAGGCCACAAAGAGTTGGCAGAAAACACTCATTTTGCTTCCCTGGTGGCTCAATCAGTAAAGAATCTGCCTGCAATGCAAGATCCCTGGGTTCGATCCCTGGGTCAGGAGATTTCTCTGGAGAAGGAAATGGCAACCCACGCCAGTATTCTTGGCTGGAAAATCCCATGGACAGGGGAGCCTGGCAGGCTACAGCCCATGGGGTCGCTAGGAGTCAGACACAAGTGAGCGACTCAACCACCACACACAAGTGTTCAGATGCTATGGGTGTTTATGGCTACAAGGAAGCCTAAATGAGAGGTTGGCACACTTTTTCTGGAAGGACCAGATAGCACATATTTAGGCTTTGTGGAAAACACTTTCTGTATCGCAACTATTCAACTTTGCTTTCATAGGGGGGAGAGCAGCCACAGACACTGCATTGATAATGGCTGTGTTGCAATAAAACTTGACTTATGGACACTGACACTTGAATTTCACATAATTTTTACATCACAAAATTGTATTCTTCTTTTGATTTTTTTCAACTGTTTTAAAATATACAACTTTTTTTTAATCTGTGGGTTGCACCATTTGGGGCCTGATAGCTGTGGTTTACTGACCCCTGGCTGGATCATAAATCATGTTAGTGAGAGAGGGGAATTTCGAGCACAGAATTATTACAAGGAATCCTCAGATGAACCAGCATCTCTAAAGAAATGACCTGTCTCATGCACATGCTATCCATTTTTCAAATGTTTATAGATACAGTTGAAATTAGTAAGGTAAAAGTTGTAGTAACTTGAAGTGGGTTGACGACGTAGTACAAGAGAGTCAAAAAGACTTTAACCCACCTGTTCCTAAGAGTTGCTTTGCTTTATGTTTGTTCGCTGAGAACACAGTAGCTCCAGTTTTTAAAACAAAATTAGGCACAAATGAAAGAATAGAGATGAGTGGAAGGAGAAAGGAAGGAATGAAGAGATGGAATGAGGAAGGAAATGATGGCAGGGGAAAAAGATCAAGCAAGACAAAGCAAGAAAAGAACAAAGCGAGACATGAAGAGCATAATTTTATTGGGAAAAGATACCAGACAACTACAAGAGAGATGGAGAGCGATGGCCATTTTTTAAAAATAAAGATCTCATGTTTCAAGTGATGATTCCTACTCTTTTCGAGACAGATAAAATCATAACCTTAACGAAACTAGAGAGAGTCACAAATACTATTAATTTCATAAATATACTTTTTAACCACAGATCATTCCTTCACTTACATGTAAAACCTCCAAAGCAGTCAGGAATGCCAGTCTTTATGTCAAATACACACTTGTAAGTTTGGGAAGAAAAAAGTAATGTATTAAAAGGACTTGAGGTGCTACAAAGATTATAATTATTATTAATATGATAATAAATCAATAGCAGTCACAGGAGTAAGAACCAGCATTGACAGAAATCCACTTTTGTATCTTATTGAAAAGATGCAGTTAATTCAGCAAGTTCAGAGACAAAAGAGCATATCTGGATACTTGAGAAAATAAAAACGTGTTATTTACAGAGAAACCTAGTTACAGATGTGTTTGATTATGGCCACTGCAATTTATTATGTAACTAAATTGCTAGCCAAAAAATCTAAAATCCAGCTGTGAACAAATATGGTAAAATTTAAATCTGTATCCAGAAACAACAACATATGAATTCACGCGTGAGGGCTAAGTCACTTCAGTCATGACCAACGCTTTGTGACCCTTTGAACTGTAGCCCACCAGGCTCCTCTGTCCATGGGATTCCCCAGGCAAGAATACTGAAGTGGGCTGCCATTCCCTTCTCCAGGGGATCTTCCCCACCCAGGGATCAAACCTGTGTCTCTTACATCTTGTGTGTTGGCAGGCAGGTTCTTTACCACTAGCACCACCTGGGAAACCCCTATGAATTTATAACATCGTATAGGTTAATACATACTAGTACATAATCAGATCCTAACAATTTAATTCTAATCTTTAAGATAGTTCTAAATATAACTTATACTCATTGTATGGTTTCTGAATATTGAAAGAATATGTATGTATAGTGTATATATGTCTTTATTATTCTCTATTGCACAAACGAATATTATAAAAATGAAAAGCAATATTTTTAACAGTAAAAATTCTGAGAGAACAAAAAGATTAGAATGTAAAATAGAGAAAAGACAAACAGAGAGGTGAAGAAGGCAGAAGAGAAAAGAGTAGGACCAGTAGGAGGAGAAAGGAAAAAAGAAGAGTCTGGATGTTTGGAGCCAGGGAGAAGGAATGCTATTTTACACTTTCAAATAAATATTTCTGCGGACAAGGCATGACAAGCACAATTATCTATGAAGAATTAAACAGAGTTTGAACAGGAACTTTTTTTTTTGTTTTTTAGGGTTTTAAGACAATGGCACCCCACCCCAGTACTCTTGCCCGGAAAATCCAATGGACGGAGTAGCCTGGTGGGCTGCAGTCCATGGGGTCGCTAACAGTCGGACAGACTGAGCGACTTCACTTTCACTTTTCTCTTTCATGCATTGGAGAAGGAACTGGCAACCCACTCCAGTGTTCTTGCCTGGAGAATCCCAGGGACGGGGGAGCCTGGTGGGCTGCCGTCTATGGGGTCACACAGAGTCGGACACGACTGAAGTGACTTAGCAGCAGCAGCAGCTCCACAAACTTAGTTCTGAACTTTCTATTAAGATTCCTTTGACTATAAGGCTCTGGTATAGCCCCACTCCAGTACTCCTGCCTGGAGAATCCCGGGGATGGGGGAGCCTGGTGGGCTGCCGTCTGTGGGGTCGCACAGAGTAGGACACGACTGAAGTGACTTAGCAGCAGCAGTGTACACAGTGAAGAAGAAAAATTCATGATTGAAGAAATGTACCTTAAGACATGACGGAGGGACTTCCCCGGTGGTGCCGTGGAGAGGAAATCTGCCTTCCAGTGAAGGGGACACGTTTGATCCCTGGTCAGGGAGGATTCCACTTGCCGCAGAGCAACTAAGCCCGTGCACAGTAACTACTGAGCCTCGCGCTCTGGGGCCTCTACTACTGAAGCCCGCGTGACTATAGCCTGTGCTGCAAAACGAGAGGAGCCACTGCAAGGAGGAGCCTTCACACCACGAGGAAGAGCGGCTCCTTGCTCGCTGCAACTAGAGAACGCCCTTGTACAGTAGCAAAGACACAGTGCACCCCAAGATATAATGAATTTTTTTTTAAAAGACGCGATGGAGAAGTGGCAAGGATGTTGTGCCATTATTTACAAACGATGTTCCCAGGCCTCTGGTGTGGCGCGAACAAGTAAACAATGTGGATTTTACTTCCCTCTTCAGAGCATCCTGTTGAAAACATCCAAATAAACCACTAAACATATTCTGAAGAACCAATCAGCTTAAGATACTGAGCTGTAAACTGTTTAGCTCCGTCTGTTTTCAATTTATGCAGTGACCCTGAAGGGGTAAAAATGAAACAGGACTGCGCAAATTCAGCAGCTCTAGAGAAAGGCTTCTCCCTGCCTGCTCATTTCTCAGGGCCTGACCGGGGCCTGTTTTTGTCCAGTATTACTTCCTCCTAATCTTCATGGAAATGGCTAATATCTATTGAGCATTTATTAGAGGCCTGGTATTGTTCTAAGACCTAACATACATTAGCGCATTGGATTATCACAATAATCATGATTAACCCCATGTTAGATGTGGCAGTTGCAGCCAGCAAGGTTCAGCATCATGATGGCCCTGGTCTCCCAACACGGTGGGCAGAGTGTAGCTCACAGCACTACGGCAGAGACCCCTGAGCCATCATGCCACGCGCCCTCCCACCTACGTGCAGATTATTCGTTGACACTCTTGTAAACTATAGCACACCATCATTTCTGGTCTCGTAATGTCCAGTTCAACCTCATCCTTCAACTTTCAGATTCTTTGATAGGGTCCTTCCACCTTGACTCTAACAGGATGTCATTCAATTTCTCTCGTTTTTTCAACCATAATAAACTCACTTCTAAGAGAACATATTAAAAGTCAGTATGTTACTGACAAGGAGTTATAGACCTGGAAGGAGCTGTAGCTTCCTGTTTGTGATTACATCTAATCTGAACTGGCAACAAAACTGATGGAGCACAACCAATCTGTTTTCTCAGTGGCCTATCCAATAAAGACAAACATGGAAATCATTTGGTCTGTGTGACTATACCCATAAATAGAATTCTCCAACTTGACATTTCCACTCCAGTCTCCTCCCTTTTGCCATAATGACAGCTGCTAAGCTTTCCTCATCATGTGTGATATTTATTTTCATCAGGCCTATTTCTCTCTGAACTTGTCTTTCATGGATGAGGACCTAATTACCCTTAGATCCTGTTATTCTCTTGTCTTGTCTATGCCAGCTCCTCTAATGACGCCATGGAGACAGGAAGAAGATAATGAAGATCACTGGGGAGAAGGGCAAATACATAGGAAGAGCAGGAAAAAACTACAGTGGCACATAGGAAGCTGAAAGTCAGATGTTTTAAGGGAATTCACTTTTGGTTATCAGGCCCTGCTTTCCAGAGCACTCATAATTTTATTTCACTGTGTGCTTCTTTTCAGTCCTTATCTACATTGTTTGGCCTGGTGAAAGGAATATGGCCTAGTGAAACAGAAGGAATTTTTCTTTTTAAATTTATTTTATTGGGGGATAGTTGCTTTACAATGTCATATTAGTTTCTACTACACAAAGAGGTGAATCAGCTATATGTATACATATATCCCCTTCCTCTGGGGCCTCCCTCCCACCCCCATTCCACTCATTTCTTAAAAAAGAGGTCTTTTCACAACTTAGATGTGTGATCACAAGCAACTTATTTAACTTCTCTTAGCCTAGCTTATACATCTATAAAATGGAGATAACCATATATACACAAAAGGTTTTTGCAAAGAGTTACTTATATTACCCAACACAGTTCAGAGAATGGAACTCAGTGTGCATAAATGCAAACTCATATATGCTTTGTAGGCATAGATGACGGCTTCCATGTCTATGCCTATTCACCTAATATTTAATATGGTTTATAATTATCATAATATACATATATATAAACATGGACATGTTTTCTAGAGAAAAATAACATTTACTAGTAGTGAGTACATATCCAGAGATAGAAAGAAATTATTTGAAGGATTAGTTCACTTTTTAATAAAGAGAGATTAAAAAATAAAGCAAGACTGAAAACACTATAATTCAAACTGAGAAGTTCTAGTATTATTTCAGAAAATTTCATTAAGTTCTAATAATTAACAAATATAAATTAATATACATGGAAGTCAAATCTAAGTCTAGGCAAGTTGAAGAGATACTCTAAACTCTAATAAAGTTTTCACAATCTGAATTGATTTTCAATAAAACTAATTTATAGCAAATCTAATAAATAGCAAAGAACATCTTTTATTTGGTTTCTCACTATTCATTCAGCAGTACTTCCCCTTGGTAGGAGATATTTCAAGAAAGATTGCCAGCAAATGCTGCTGCTGCTGCTGCTAAGTCACTTCAGTCATGTCCGACTCTGTGCGATCCCATAGACGACAGCTCACCAGGCTCCGCCTTCCCTGGGATTCTCCAGGCAAGGACGCAGGAGTGGGTTGCCATTTCCTTCTCCAATGCATGAAAGTGAAAAGTAAAAGTGAAGTCACTGAGTTGTGTCCAACTCTCAGCGACCCCATGGACTGCAGCCCACCAGGCTCCTCCATCCACGGGATTTTCCAGGCAAGAGTACTGGAGAGGGGTGCCACTGCCTTCTCCAGCCAGCAAATGCTAACATGAAGTAAAAGCTCTCCTTTGCTCCAGTTATAAGCCTTTTCATGCCAATACCTACTCTATTTCCTTCTTAAAGTTCCTAGAGGCACGTGAATATTGAATAGGTGTACCACACAACAATGAGAGGTCTCCTGTTTATTTTGACCAAAGCTACCACTCTTTTTCCTTTCAGAAAAGAAATGCGTTCTTTGCTAAAGCTTCTAGGACTAACCACGAGATGGTGTACAAGCTGTAAACAACCAACCAGTTATGTCCCTCCTCCACAAAACCAGATTAGAGTTTTCTCTGTGACCCTCCCAACTTTTTTTTTCCCACACTTTTTAACAGGTATCAGACATTTATTTACTCTGTACTGAGTGCTGAACTAGAGTCAGAAGAGGGAGAGAGAGAAAAAGGTGAATATCCATGGCCGCTGCCCAAAGGATTTCTAACTTGTGAGGTTCGTTCGTCATCAAGGAAACTAGGCTAGCTCAACGGATCCGTCCTCTTCCTGTAAAAGAATGAAGTTGTGTCTTGGAGCCTCAGTGCTCGCACTGACCACGTGTGACCAACTCATAAATTGACAGCAGGTGCCAGTGTGGGTGTGTTAGATACCACCAGGAAAGAAAAGCAATGCTCTTCTTCACTAATCGACATCTTCGGTTTCTTTACGAAATGGAGATTACAATACTTTCGACATATAACTATTGTTTCAGATGACTTTGGATCACAGTTTGAATAACCACCTTTAGGCGGCTCGAGTCTCATATTGGACAGCCTTCCCCGAAAGATATCCTATTTGTTTGGAACTCTGATTTCAGCAGTTTTGAGTAGAGAAACATTGACTTCCAGGTGGCAGTCTGCCTTCTCAGTTCTATTATTCCCTTGCAGGTTTTGCCTGCAGTTTCGTTTTACCTTCCTTATGTCTGAAGTTTATGATAATTTTGCTTTTCTTTTTAATTCTCTAGAATTCACTTCTTCACACATTTTTAAATAATGAAAGGGAGGAAGCTGTCCTTTCATTTCCGAATCTTGAACTTCTCCAAGCTTCAAGCTTATGTTTTAAAATTAAAATGACTTATTTTCCTACCCCATAAGGCAGAGTGAGTACTCTTTATTCACAGCTTTACAGAAGTTACCAATATTTTTATCTTCTTACTTCTGTCTTTGAAATCTTTTAAATGTCCTTGCCACTTCATACAGAGACAAGAATAAAGTGAAAAATTAAAACATAAGCATCCTCTTTGCTGATTTTGAATATCCAGAGGGAGTTTCCATTCTGTGGCACAAAAATCTTAATTGGGAGCAAATTTCTATTTCTGAGAAAATACCAATTCCAATAACAGAACATGGAAATGTTTAATATTTAACATTGTAAATATTTTGGAGGGGAGGTTATATCATGAACATTTCTCTAATACATTTTACTCTGTAGGTTGATTTATTGTAAGTTATAATTAATGAAACTATAACAAAAATATGGAGCTTCAAAGGCAGGCAAGTCTGGCTACCTACTAATGTCACAAAACCTGATTGTAACCTCTTATGGAACCTAACAGAAAAAGAAATTATTCTACAAATTTAAGGGTGTCGAATATCTTCATTGCATTTCTATAACTTCCTCTTTGAAAATGGCTGTTTTATTATTCTCTTCCTTTCATTTATAAATGTTCTTTTTACATTCACTGCCTGCTTTTCCTCATCAGCGCCTAACCCCCCAGGTCTTAGTTCGCCATAAGATCCAATCAAGATCTTGGAGATAAACTGAGCTCTAAAATGATTTATGTCTTACAGAAAACAAACTCCTGGTTACCAAAGGGAAAGAAGGGGAGAGGATAAATTAGGAGTTGGGGATTAACTGACACACACTACTATATATAAAATAGGCACACAACAAGGCCCTACTGTATAGCCCAGGGAAACTATACGCAATCAAAATCTTATAATAAACCACAATGGAAAAGAACCTGGAAATGTATATACATACATACACATGCTGTGCTTAGGTGCTTAGTCATGTCTGACTCTGAGATCCCATGGAGTGTAGCCTGCCAGGCTCCTCTGTCCATGGGGATTCTCCAGGCAAGTATACTGGAGTGGGCTTCCATGCCCTCCTCCACAGGATCTTCCCAACTTAGGGATCAAACCCAGGTCTCCTGCACGCAGGAAGATTCCTTACCATATAAGCTGCTAGGGAAGCCCAAGAATACTAGAGTGGGTAGCCTATCCCTTCTCCAGGGGATCTTCCCGAATGGAACTGGGGTCTTCTGCATTGCAGGCAGATTCTTTAACAACTGAACTACCAGAGAAGCCCCATATTGTGTTAGTTTCAAGTATATAAAATACATATATATTTATATATATTAGTCACTTTGCTGTACACTTGAAGCTAACACAATATTTTAAATCAACTATATTTCAATTTAAAAAATTAAGGAAAAGGTGAAATGGCTTGCCTCTTGCCTAAGATAATCTGTGGGTAACAGACAGACATACTTGACATCAGCATTTAATATCATATGTTAACCAGGCTATGAAACATATTATTGACCTATTTGTGAGAAAATAAAACAACACACAGCTTCTGATAGTTCCACTGTCACCAAACATTCCAGTACAGAAGATTGCAGGCCAGAGGGGGCAGACCTCATAAGCCAGACCTCACCACCCATGGGGGCCTCAAAACAGCCCTACATGGGGGCACAGCTGCCCCTCTTCTGATTCCCTGCCCGTTCTACTGCATCCATACCTCTCCCAACCTGCACAGCGGGGCGGCGGCGGACGGGGGTGCTAATGGAGGTGCAGGCTGCAGAGATGGGGGTCTTCTCTAATAGTCAGCATGGACTCCAGGTCTTCCTTTCAGCTTTGAAAAAACTCTCTTATATTTAATACATCTTTTAAAGATACCTGAAATGCTTTAAGGCAGGATGTAAATTGATATAGTAATTAATTCATCTTTTCACAGGCTTAATATAAGCATCAGGATGATCTTCATAATGAGATTTTGAGATTTTCAAGAAGGAGTGGTGCATCCTTGACTAGACTTCCTTACTAGGTACATAGTTTGAATTCATTGTAGACTTGTTTTAAAAATTCCAGTAAAAAGAGACAAGTAGCAGGGAACCCTCAAAGTTTCCTTAGTTAACCCCACAAAATCAGTATCTTCCTTCCTTCCACTTTCTTTTCTTTATTTCTTTGCTCTTTATTTCTACCGACTTATTCCAAAAACAATTAAGGAAGCTCTAACCTAGAACGAATGAAGACTGAGATGCTGTCTCTTGAAGTCCCCATCTGCTAATTTTCCCAGGTTCATATAACTCTGATTTTAGGATTAATTATACTGTCAGACTTTATTTTTGGGGGCTCCAAAATCACTGCAGATGATGACTGCAGCCATGAAATTAAAAGACACTTACTCCTTGGAAGAAAAGTTATGACCAACCTAGATAGCATATTCAAAAGCAGAGACATTACTTTGCCAACTAAGGTCCGTCTAGTCAAGGCTATGGTTTTTCCAGTGGTCATATATGGATGTGAGAGTTGGACTGTGAAGAAGGCTGAGCACCGAAGAATTGATGCTTTTGAACTGTGGTGTTGAAGAAGACTCTTGAGAGTTCCTTGGACTGCAAGGAGATCCAACCAGTCCATTCTGAAGGAGATCAGCCCTGAGATTTCTTTGGAAGGAATGATGCTGAAGCTGAAACTCCAGTACCTTGGCCACCTCATGCAAAGAGTTGATTCATTGGAAAAGACTCTGATGCTGGGAGGGATTGGGGGCAGGAGAAGGGGACGACCGAGGATGAGATGGCTGGATGGCATCACAGACTCGATGGAGGTGAGTCTGAGTGAACTCTGGGAGTTGGTGATGAACAGGGAAGCCTGGCGTGCTGCGATTCATGGGGTCGCAAAGAGTCGGACATGACTGAGCGACTGAACTGAACTGATACCTTGAAGACAAGGCCCAGGAGCTCATGCTTCCTAATCCTCCTGCCTTGCTAGACATCTTGGGAAGGCTTCTAAGCAGCCACAGTGACACACCAGAGCTAAGTCTAGTTCTCTTTCCAAGACTGATGGTCTTGGTAGGGACCTTATGCTATGCTAAGTACGATGGCAAGAAATGTAACACATGATACCTTCCACTCAAGTGGGTAAATCCAAACAAAAAATAACAACAAATGAATCCCAATGTAAGATGATTTATAGTTGCATGACAAAATTTCTCAGACAAGAGGGAAATCAAGATGGCACAAATTTGGGCAATCAATCCATGTGAAGGAAGCTGGGAATTCTGAAATATGTATAATAGTGAATATAAAGACATGGGAGCATGGGCATGGCTGGAGAAACAGTTTAACATTTGGGATTGTGAGAGAGAAAGTTGGACAGAACTGGTCAGATCAGGTTTGAGTTTATTTTATAGGCAAAAGGTAGTTCCTGGGAGTTTGTCATAATGGAGTCACACATATTAGATATTGGGATTACATACATATTGGGATTGGCAGAAGGGATTGGAGATAGATGAAACATTGATTTAATGTGGTCCCAGATAGAAGTTATGGGACTTCCCTGGTGGACTAGTGGTTAAGACTCTGCGTTTCCACTGCAGGGGGCACAGGTTCAATCCCAGGTCAGGGAACTAAGATCTCTGCAGGCCAGAAGAGGCGGCAAAAAAAAAAAAAATTGTGTTAATAAATAAATAAACCCAGATAGAAGCAGTAAGCAACTGAGCTTGGATGAAAAACAATGATGTTGGAGATAAAGAGACAGATGGAAGGAAAATTGCAAAATATGAGTTGGCATAACTTTTCTCTCTGGTTTGCTTTGTTTTGTTTGCCACTTACTTCTTCTTTCTGATCTTTTACCCTGAAATCTTCAGGCCAACAGTCTTCCTCTATCAGTTTTCTGTCCTCCCTGCACAGGAAGAGATAAATTAGTTTCACATTCTTTTTCTTCTAAATTTGCTGGCTAAAATCAATTGAATCAGAACTGGAGTTCAGACTTCTTTTAAAATATAGAACAGAAACATTATTTGAAATTTGATTATAAAATAATATTTCAGATTAAAATTTTGTTTAACTAAGTTTGAACTATACAATTGATTCTTTGCTCCAAATTATTTAAATTTTAGAAGTGATAAAAGTTAGCTCAAATTTTTTAAAAAACAGTGCATCTTTTATTTTTATAAGGTTCAAATGTCAAATTTCTGCCAAAACATTCTATAGTNGATATAGTAATTAATTCATCTTTTCACAGGCTTAATATAAGCATCAGGATGATCTTCATAATGAGATTTTGAGATTTTCAAGAAGGAGTGGTGCATCCTTGACTAGACTTCCTTACTAGGTACATAGTTTGAATTCATTGTAGACTTGTTTTAAAAATTCCAGTAAAAAGAGACAAGTAGCAGGGAACCCTCAAAGTTTCCTTAGTTAACCCCACAAAATCAGTATCTTCCTTCCTTCCACTTTCTTTTCTTTATTTCTTTGCTCTTTATTTCTACCGACTTATTCCAAAAACAATTAAGGAAGCTCTAACCTAGAACGAATGAAGACTGAGATGCTGTCTCTTGAAGTCCCCATCTGCTAATTTTCCCAGGTTCATATAACTCTGATTTTAGGATTAATTATACTGTCAGACTTTATTTTTGGGGGCTCCAAAATCACTGCAGATGATGACTGCAGCCATGAAATTAAAAGACACTTACTCCTTGGAAGAAAAGTTATGACCAACCTAGATAGCATATTCAAAAGCAGAGACATTACTTTGCCAACTAAGGTCCGTCTAGTCAAGGCTATGGTTTTTCCAGTGGTCATATATGGATGTGAGAGTTGGACTGTGAAGAAGGCTGAGCACCGAAGAATTGATGCTTTTGAACTGTGGTGTTGAAGAAGACTCTTGAGAGTTCCTTGGACTGCAAGGAGATCCAACCAGTCCATTCTGAAGGAGATCAGCCCTGAGATTTCTTTGGAAGGAATGATGCTGAAGCTGAAACTCCAGTACCTTGGCCACCTCATGCAAAGAGTTGATTCATTGGAAAAGACTCTGATGCTGGGAGGGATTGGGGGCAGGAGAAGGGGACGACCGAGGATGAGATGGCTGGATGGCATCACAGACTCGATGGAGGTGAGTCTGAGTGAACTCTGGGAGTTGGTGATGAACAGGGAAGCCTGGCGTGCTGCGATTCATGGGGTCGCAAAGAGTCGGACATGACTGAGCGACTGAACTGAACTGATACCTTGAAGACAAGGCCCAGGAGCTCATGCTTCCTAATCCTCCTGCCTTGCTAGACATCTTGGGAAGGCTTCTAAGCAGCCACAGTGACACACCAGAGCTAAGTCTAGTTCTCTTTCCAAGACTGATGGTCTTGGTAGGGACCTTATGCTATGCTAAGTACGATGGCAAGAAATGTAACACATGATACCTTCCACTCAAGTGGGTAAATCCAAACAAAAAATAACAACAAATGAATCCCAATGTAAGATGATTTATAGTTGCATGACAAAATTTCTCAGACAAGAGGGAAATCAAGATGGCACAAATTTGGGCAATCAATCCATGTGAAGGAAGCTGGGAATTCTGAAATATGTATAATAGTGAATATAAAGACATGGGAGCATGGGCATGGCTGGAGAAACAGTTTAACATTTGGGATTGTGAGAGAGAAAGTTGGACAGAACTGGTCAGATCAGGTTTGAGTTTATTTTATAGGCAAAAGGTAGTTCCTGGGAGTTTGTCATAATGGAGTCACACATATTAGATATTGGGATTACATACATATTGGGATTGGCAGAAGGGATTGGAGATAGATGAAACATTGATTTAATGTGGTCCCAGATAGAAGTTATGGGACTTCCCTGGTGGACTAGTGGTTAAGACTCTGCGTTTCCACTGCAGGGGGCACAGGTTCAATCCCAGGTCAGGGAACTAAGATCTCTGCAGGCCAGAAGAGGCGGCAAAAAAAAAAAAAATTGTGTTAATAAATAAATAAACCCAGATAGAAGCAGTAAGCAACTGAGCTTGGATGAAAAACAATGATGTTGGAGATAAAGAGACAGATGGAAGGAAAATTGCAAAATATGAGTTGGCATAACTTTTCTCTCTGGTTTGCTTTGTTTTGTTTGCCACTTACTTCTTCTTTCTGATCTTTTACCCTGAAATCTTCAGGCCAACAGTCTTCCTCTATCAGTTTTCTGTCCTCCCTGCACAGGAAGAGATAAATTAGTTTCACATTCTTTTTCTTCTAAATTTGCTGGCTAAAATCAATTGAATCAGAACTGGAGTTCAGACTTCTTTTAAAATATAGAACAGAAACATTATTTGAAATTTGATTATAAAATAATATTTCAGATTAAAATTTTGTTTAACTAAGTTTGAACTATACAATTGATTCTTTGCTCCAAATTATTTAAATTTTAGAAGTGATAAAAGTTAGCTCAAATTTTTTAAAAAACAGTGCATCTTTTATTTTTATAAGGTTCAAATGTCAAATTTCTGCCAAAACATTCTATAGTGAGGCTAATTTCTGCATAAATCACAAAGAGTCATGCCTGGTAATGGTAATTAAACTGTTGTACAAATTTTCAACATCAATCAACTTACTGATATGGCATCAAAAAGATGTGACATTTTTATTCTCAGAATCTCCCAGAGGCAAAGTCATATTACACTCAGAACCATCAAGGGGCCAGAACACAGTGACTGGTGCACTTTATCCCTGATATGCAGCAAAGGCAGATGGAACGCATAACCCTCCTTCAAGTTTATCTCAAAATTATATGGCTTTCTTTGAGGCTCTAAACCTGGAGACCTCCCCTCACTCAACAGTTTAATACCCAGCCTAAATAACCAAAGAATGATTCTAAAGCACCTTACATAAGTGAAGTATTAGGTCAGTTAAGGAGAATAAAGGACATATACATGGGATAGGGCTCCTCTGGCGGCTCGGTCAGAAAAGAACACACCTACGATGCAGGCGACTGCCAGCAATGCAAGAGACCCAGGTTTGTTCCCTGGGTTGGGAAGATCACTGGAGAAGGAAATAGCAACCCACTCCAGTATGCTGGCCTGAGAAACTCCATCAACAGGGGAGCCTGGCAGGCTGCAGCCCATAAGGCCGCAAGGGTCAGACGCGACTTAGTGACTAAACAACCACCAGCACCATGCCTTAGAGAGCCCGCTTCCTTCCGAGCATCAGACAGTCTTTATGAACAAAAACCATTATCTAAGTTCACCAATTTCTTTTGTCTTCTGTCACCTGGAGATAGAGAGAGCAGAGTAGGGAAACTTGAAGAAATACACGAGAGATTTTCCTTACTGAGTCTTAAAAAGAAGTAGTTGGTTTTGTGAAAACTGGGGTAAAGGTAAATATGCAACAGAAGAAAGGATGGCTGTTATCAACAAAGACAGTTAGAAATGGAGAAACTAACAGAAAAGCTTCAGATGGGAGCATACCACTAAATATTAAAATAGTATGATAAATATGATGATCCTGCCTGTTTGGAGAGAATGCCTCTTCATCCTGTTCCACTTCTGATGTTTTCTTCCATGTGGAGAAAACCTCCATTAAATAACATCATTGGCTTTCGTCTTCCTCATCACTTACTATTCCAAAGGAAGATGGAATGATTTTTCTGATTATTGAGTTGGCAGCTAGAAGCGGTAATGTGTAACTCTTTCCCTTTGTGGTTTTTTCCTACTTATGAGCTGCCCACAAGGATCACATTTCTGATCTGTTTCTCCATGCTATAACTGTTACAGCATGTTTTTCCTGGGGGAAAAAAAATTGTCCATACTGACTTATTCTGATGGGGAAGAATGAAGAAGCATCGTCTCCAAAAAAGCACGATTTGTTTAATTCTCAACCTTTCCCCAAAGCTACCACGACGCCTGAATGCAAGTGCTTGATAAAGTTTAAATGAATTAATAGATAGATGTTCCATGGTGCATCTGTTCTTTAAATGTGGCTCTAAATGGAAAATAGTAAAATTTAATGACTGTAATAGCCAGAGTGGGCTTCCCTGCCAGTTCAGCAGTAAAGAATCTACCTGCAATGAAGGATATGCAGGTCTGATCCCTAATCTGAGAAGATTTTCGCTGGAGAAGGAAACGACAACCCACTCTAGTGTTCTTGGCTGAGAAATTGCATGGATAGAGGAGCCTGGCAGGCTATAATTCATGAAGTCACTAAAGAGTCAGACATGATTTAGCGACTAAACAACAACAAGAGAGTAGTAATTATTTGATCTCAATACTATACAGGAAGTAACAATTGATGCAATCCATCTCTTACAACTGAACTATACACTTAGTTGAGCAAAACATATACTCCAAGTCTTATTCATCTAGGGGCTGACTGCTACTGCTGCTAAGTCACTTCAGTCGTGTCTGACTCTGTGCAACCCCATAGATGGCAGCCCACCAGGCTCCCCTGTCCCTGGGATTCTCCAGGCAAGAACACTGGAGTGGGTTGCCATTTCCTTCTCCAATGCATGAAAGTGAAAAGTGAAAGTGAAGTCGTTCAGTCGTGTCTGACTCCTAGCGACCCCATGGACTGCAGCCCACCAGGCTCCTCCGCCCATGGGATTTTCCAGGCAAGAGTACTGGAGTGGGGTGCCATTGCCTTCTCCAAGGGGGTTGACTAGCAGGATTAAAAACGTAGAATCCAAAAAGATACATAAAGCCATCGCTTGGGAGGAAACAGGTGAGATCAGACTTATCTTAGGAGATTTTGAGCAAGTTCTAATATCTTGTCAAACCAAGCAGATAGAAAGATAACTAACATAAATTGCCATGGGTGCGGGGCTTCTGTTCAGTTACCACTGCCCCCTTCCTGCGGGGCACACTACAGGGTTCCTGGGATACCAGTGTGAACAGGACAGAAGTGACCCTGCCCCCTGGCCTCCCTGATCCCGGCCACTGTGTATTCAGGGCTTTGTGGAATCCTTGCTTTTCACCAGCAGGCATGAAATGTATTTTATTCTGTGTATGGAAGGTTGCCATCTGAAAAGCCATTGATGTCATATACCATATTCATAGAATTAAAGGGGGAGGGAAACACATGGTCATCGCAATGGATGCAGAAAAGACTGGGTAAATCTAATACTCATTCATAATAAAAACTCTCAATAATCTAGAAATCGAAGCGGAGCTTCCTCAAGCTGAAAAAGGACCTCTGTGAAAAAACCAGAGCTAACATCATACCCATAGGTGAAAAACTGAATGTATTCCCCTATGACCAGGATTAAGGCAAATTTTATTACTAACAGTCCCAAACTGGAAACAACCCTAATGTCCATCAAGACACGAAGGGGTAAACAAACAGTAGTGTACTCATACAGTGTAAGACTACACAGCAATGAACAAAGGCAAGCACACTGCTACACGCAACACCATGAAAGAATCTCAGAAACTTTACCTTCTGTGTTAGCAACGGTGGAGTGAGCCTACTAAAACCTCTCTCACCCAAAGAATACAGCTAAACATCTTAGAATACAAACAGCAACTATGAAGGACTCTTAAGACGCAAAGAACAACAGAGAGCTTAGAGATGCAAGTAAAAGTCTCAAGAAAGAAAAGCACAATAATAAGTGTTCTGATCATTTTCCTTTTACTTTCTCTCTTACAATGAATGGTTCAAAAGTCCTAAAACTGTACAATAGACACAGACAACAAAGGCTCCTGAAAAACTCTGCTTTTGCTGCTCAGAAGATTGGGGAACGGGACACTTGTGGAGCCAGTGTGTAGGGAAAAGAAGATAGTGCCTACTTTTCATTTTTCTTTGCTTCTTCAAATCTGTTTTCTTTTCCAGTATTTCGCAGAGGCCAACCCCAGTCACGGAATTGCAATGTAGCAGCAGCAGCAACAGAAGAACCTAACACTCCATGAGAAAACCTACATCGTTGGCCAGAAGGACCAAGAAAAAGGACCCGTGTGAACTGGAGAATCTGGGGGGAAATTCTGGAATTGAAAGAATTCTGATGAATGAGTCAAAGGCAATCCAAGTCTCGCTAGTCAGTCTGTGCATGTGCAGAACAGATACGAAAGAGCAGAGCCAGAGATCCGAAAACTGAACCGCAATGTAAGGCACCGTTGGAGTCCTAGACTAACGCCTGACAGATGTCTGTGCAGACCAGGCTGAGAACAGCGTAACAGGAACTTTGAGAACTAAACCACTCTATAACACTTCCTGAGTTCCAGACGATGCTCTGAGTAGCTCAGCATGGGACAGACTCAAACAATATAACAGCAGGTTTGAAAACTGAACACACATTGAGACCACTGTCCACAAATGAAGAGAAAGAACTTGAGATCAGACCCTAAATGGTCTGGTTACCTCCTAATGCAAGAGAGCAACAGTCTCCAGACGATGTTAGCCAACCAAAATCTCAACAACGTAATATTCAAAATGCCCAGGGTACAATCTAAAATCACCTGTCATTCAAAGAACCATGAAACCATGACCAGCTCTCAAGGGAAAAGAAACTTAACAGATGCCGACACCAAGATAATTAATACAGTGTGTTAGAATGATCAGACAAGCACTAAAACAGCTATGAAGACCAAGCTCATTGTGGGAATGGTAAATACTATTGAAATGAATGGGGAAATAGAGGCTTTCTCCAGAGAAATACAAATGAAGCTAGCAAATAGAAATCTGAGAGAATAAAAACCATAATATCTGAAATAAAATTTTACTGGATGGGCTCAATAGTCAAAAGAATAACTGAAAGCAAAAAAAAAAAAAAAAAGAAGATCGATGATAAAAGAAACTAAGAGGATTAATGGCCAGCAGATCTGCTCTAAAGAAAGGCTAAAGAATGGTCTTCACGTTGAAGGAAAAGGATTCCACAGAGAAACATGGAACTTTGGGAATGAAAGAAGAGCCAACAAGACATGGAAAATATCTGAGCAAATACATGTTTTTATCCTCCTGATATTTTAAATATGTAAGAGTGTTAAAAACAAGATTTATAACACTGGTTGGGTTTTTTTAATGTTCAAATATTTCAATGTGTATAAACACAACATAAGTAGGAAGGGATAAAGAACCTAAATGATTTTTTTAAATTCTATATTTTACTATAAGTGGTAAAATGTTATTCTTACTAGACTGTGAAATGTTAGATATGATTACTATAAATCATAAAGCAACTCAATAAATAGGATATTTAGCCAGAAATCTAAAAGGTTAAAGAAGACAGAATATAGAAAATATTCAAATAAGCCAAAAGAATGCGAGAGGGAGAACAAAGAAACATAAACCAATGCAGGAACACAGAACACAAATCATAAGTGTTAACCCTAAATCTGAATTTAGCAATAATTACACAAGACATAAAAGGTAGAAACATACCATTTAAAAGACAGATATTGTCAGATTAGATAAAAAATATAAGATCCAATTACTCTTTGACTACAAAAAGTATAATTGTAATTATATTTAGAGGCTAAAATACAGAAAAAATAGATATGATACAAACTAATCCATGTATTAATATCAGACCACATTCACTTCCGAGCAAAGACATTTACCAAGAATAAAGAGAATAATGATAAAATTGTCAACTCATCTTGAGAACATACAATTTTATACATGTATGCACAACACAACAGAGCTCCCAAATACATGAAGTAAAAACTAACCAACATGGTAAAAGAAAAAAGAAAAACCCACAGTTATAGCTGGACTTGCTTTTTAGCCTCTTGGCTAAGATCAAGCGTAGTACAGTTAGAGAATTCCAGCTAAGTCACTTCAGTTATACCCAACTCTTTGAGACCCCATGGACTACAGCCCACTGGGCTCCTCTGTCCATGGGATTCTCCAGGCAAGAATGATGGAGTGGGCTGCCACGCCCTCCTCCAGGGAGCTTCCCAATGCAGGGATCAAACCTCAGGCCCTCAGGTCTTCTGCATGGGCAAGCAGGTTTTTACCATAGTGCCACGGGGAAGCCCAGATGGAGACATTAATGCTCTATATAACTGTTAGAACAAGCAGACCCAAAGTCAACAAGGCTATAAAGCACTTGAACAACTCTCTCAATCAACTTGACCTATTTTATATTTATGGAATTCCATCCAATGACAGCATAATTCACCTTGGTTTCTATTGGAATTGGATACTCAACATTAATTACATTCTACCACTACAGAAAAAGCAAACAACAAACAATAAATCCTTAACAAATTTGGAAAAATTGAAATGATACAAGATATATTTTCTGAATGGAAACAATTAAACTAAATATCAAAAATGCTGCTGCTGCTAAGTCACTTCAGTCATGTCTGACTCTGTGCGACCCCGTAGACGGCAGCCCACCAAGCTCCCCCGTCCCTGGGATTCTCCAGGCAAGAACACTGGAGCGGGTTGCCATTTTCTTCTCCAATGCATGAAAGTGAAAAGTGAAAGTGAAATCGCTCAGTTGTGTCCAACTCTTAGCGACCCCATGGACTGCAGCCTTCCAGGCTCCTCCGTCCATGGGATTTGCCAGGCAAGAGTACTGGAGTGGGTGGCCATTGCCTTGTTTACAAAATGTCCCATATATCTTGAAATTTTAAAACACATTTTAAATAACTAATATATAAAAGCAAAAGCCTCAAAAGAGAAAGCTTTTGAAGTGAATAAAAGTGAAAATAAAACACATCACAATTTGTGGGATACAGCTAAAACAATGCTCTGAAAAAACGCTTACAGTATTAAATACTCACATGAGAGATATCAGGTCTCAAAAAACAATCTCACTTTACACCCAAACTAGCAAAATAAGAAAAAAATAAACACAATAAGCAGAATCCAATACTTTGGCCACCTAATGCTGGGAAAGATTGAGGGCAGGAGGAGGAAGCAACGGAGATTGAGATGGTTGGATGGCATCACTGACTCAATGGACATGAGTTTGAGCAAATCCCGGAAGACAGTGAAGGAAAGAGAAGCCTGGTGTGCTGAAGTCCACAGAGTCAGACATGACGTAGAGACTGAACAATTATACTAACTCTGTTGAAACATGAGTCTTCCCGTATTAATACGAAGTATATTAATAGTTTTTACCTCATAGACTTATTGGTACTCTCCTGTGGTCATGATTGATTCATATATAGAAAACAGTGTAAGTTCATTGTAAGGATAACAGTTTACTTTGAAACAGGAAAACCGATTGTGCCAGGGTGAGAAGTTTTCAAGATAATCAAGCATCCACAAAAGTGAGAGTTCCCGTATCTTAATAAGTCTTCAAGTATTCAGAATAAAACTGTAAACCTAATAAAATATTTTAGCTGTTTTATACTTGTCATGATCCAAATTAAAAAAAAAAATCTGAGTCTAAAACTTTATTTTATCCAGGCCCAAGAAGGTGGAAAAGAAATACAGATTTCATTATGAAATGCTGCTTTTGTGGTTTTTTTCTACATTGATGATTTTCCAAAGTGCAATTTCTCAGGATGACCTGCTTTAACCTTATGGCCATCCAGAGGCATAAGAATCTATCAGATTTTTAAAACCTGCCTTCATTAAAATATACCCTATTTAAAACAAATCCCACTCTCCCTAAGGAATTACAACCCTGAGTTTTAATATCCACAGTTGAGACTCCTATTTAACAATTCAGCAAAAATATTTCATAACCAGACTATTTTTAAGAAATGATTAAAAATTGCAACTTCATTATTAAATTTCAACTCAGTCTTCTATATTTCTTTTGTTATATGTTCTTTCTAATTTCTTTTTTATTGAAATATGGTTGGCATACAATATTGTGTTAACTTCACATGCATAGTGCTTTGACATTTGCATACATTATGCAATGATCACCAGGAAAATCTAATAATCATCTGTCCCCATAAAAAGTTATTATAATATAATTGACAGCATTCCTTATGCTATATATTACATCCTTGGGGGGCTTCCCAGGTGGCTCGGTAGTAAAAAAATTCTGCCACGAAGGAGACCTAAGTTCGATCCCTGGGTCAGGAAGATTCCCTGGAGAAGGAAATGGCAAACCACTTCAGTATTCTTGCCTGGGAAATCCTATGGATAGAAGAACCTAGCAGGCTACAGTCCATGGGGTCACAAAAGAGTTGGACATGACTGAGAGACTAAACAGCAAGTAAAATTTACCCCTGGTATATTACATTCTTGTGACATTTATTACATAACTAGAGATTGGTACCCTCTCAATTCCCTTCAGAGATTTCACCTGCTCATCTTCCTTCTGGCTATCACTCGTTTGTTCTCTGTAATCATGAGTCTCGTTTTGTTTTGTTTGTTTTGTTTTATTAGATTCCACATGTAAGTGAGATTATGCTTATCTGCCTTGGTCTGACTTACTTCACTTAGCATAGTGCCCTCTAGATTCACCTTCTAGATTCATGTTTCACTTTGTCTGACTTATTTCACTTAGCATAATGCCCTCTAGATTCATTTTCTAGATTCATACTTCATTTTATTTATTATTCATTCATGCGGTGAATCTGATTTTAATAACTATAATAGACCAGGCACTGTCTCTGATATTAGTAATACAGTAAAGAAGAAGATAACAGTTTAGTGAAGCCGATCAATACAGAAATACTTAGAATGAAGTATGGTGAGTGCTCTGCCATGTTATAGGCATGAGGGCACTTGGAAGCAGATGAAGATAAGTTTTATCCCAGAGTGGAGGAAGAATTCTTAGTAGAGATATTTAAGTTGAGCTTTTAAGGATTTGGTCAAGTAACGAAGCTCATGCAGGGCATTCTGGGATGATACAGAAGTATAAGCAAAAGGCATTGAACTTTAAGAAAATCTTTGGAGGAAGTACCCAGACATAGTTCAGCAAAGCTAGAACACTGTATGTATTAGGAAACAGTAAGAGATGGGGCAGCATACACAAGCAAAGGCCAGATCAACGTAGGAAAAAGACTTGGATTTTATCCTGAAGGTTATGGGAGGCAATGGAATGATCTAATCTGATTTACATTATGGGAAGATCACTCAAGTGGTAATAAACAAAAGACTAATAAATTGAATTTTGCACTGTTTCAACTGAGAAATGATTCAATTCTAAAGCAAGACAATGGCAGGGAAGATGGAGATGAGGATCACTGCTAGAATTATATAAAGTGTGTAACTAATAGGACTTAAGGGCGGGCTGCATGTGATTTCACATAAGGTGCTCAAACTACCGCACAATTGCACTCATCTCACATGCTAGTAAAGTAATGCTCAAAATTCTCCAGGCCAGGCTTCAGCAATATGTGAACCGTGAACTCCCTGATGTTCAAGCTGGTTTTAGAACAGGCAGAGGAACCAGAGATCAAATTGCCAACATCCGCTGGATCATGGAAAAAGCAAGAGAGTTCCAGAAAAACATCTATTTCTGCTTTATTGACTATGCCAAAGCCTTTGACTCTTTGGATCACAATAAACTGTGGAAAATTCTGAAAGAGATGGGAATACCAGACCACCTAACCTGCCTCTTGAGAAATCTGTATGCAGGTCAGGAAGCAACAGTTAGAACTGGACATGGAACAACAGACTGGTTCCAAATAGGAAAAGGAGTACGTCAAGGCTGTATATTGTCTCCCTGCTTATTTAACTTATATGCAGAGTACATCATGAGAAACGCTGGACTGGAAGAAACACAAGCTGGAATCAAGATTGCCGGGAGAAATATCAATAACCTCAGATATGCTGATGACACCACCCTTATGGCAGAAAGTGAGGAGGAGCTAAAAAGCCTCTTGATGAAAGTGAANTGCACTCATCTCACACGCTAGCAAAGTAATGCTTAAAATTCTCTAAGCCAGGCTTCAACAGTACATGAACCATGAACTTCCAAATGTTCAAGCTGGTTTTAGAAAAGGCAGAGGAACCAGAGATCAAATTGCCATCTGCTGGATCATGGAAAAAGCAAGAGAGTTCCAGAAAAACATCTACTTCTGCTTTATTGATTGTGCCAAAGCCTTTGACTGTATAGATCATAACAAACTTTGGAAAATTCTTCAGGAGATGGGAATACCAGATCACCTGACCTGCCTCCTGAGAAATCTATATGCAGGTCAAGAAGCTGCATACAGCTAGAACTGGACATGGAACAACAGACTGGTTCTAAAGTGGGAAAGGAGTATGTCAAGGCTGTATATTGTCACCCTGCTTATTTAACTTATATGCAGAGTACATCATGTGAAATGCCAGGCTGGATAAAGCACAAGCTGGAATCATGATTGCTGGGATAAATATCAATAACCTCAGGTACACAGATGACAACATTCTAATGGCAGAAAGTAAAGAGGAACTAAAGAGCCTCTTGATGAAAGTGAAAGAGGAGAGTGAAAAAGCTGACTTAAAACTCAACATTGAAAAAATGAAGATCATGGCATCCACTCCAATCACTTTGTGGCAAATAGATGGGGAAACAATGAAAAAGAGTATAGACTATTTTCTTGGGCTCACTGCAGATGGTGACTGAAGCCATGAAATTAAAAGACTCTCACTCTTTGGAAGAAAAGCTATCACCAACCTAAACAGCATATTAAAAAGAAGAGATGTTATCTTGGCAACAAAGGTCCATCTAGTCAAGGCTATAGTTTCTCCAGTGGTCATGCATGGATGTGAGAACTGGACTGTGAAGAAAGCTGAGCGCTGAAGAATTGATGCTTTTGAACTGTGGTATTGGAGAAGACTCTTGAGAGTTCCTTGGACTGCAAGGAGATCAAACCTATAGGAAATCAGTCCTGAATATTCATTGGAAGAACTGATGATGAAGCTGAAACTCCAATATTTTGGCCACCTGATGCAAATAACTGACTCATTGAGAAAGACCCTGATGCTGGAAAGATTGAAGGCAGGAGAATAAGGGGATGACAGAGGATTAGATGGCTGGATGGCATCACCAACTCAACAGACATAAGTTTGAACAAGCTCCAGGAGTTGGTGATAGACAAGGAAGCCTGGCATACTTCAGTTCATTGAATCGCAAAGAATTGGACATGACTGAGCAACTGAACTGAACTTGTATTTTTTCTGACACAAATCTCCCATTTCAATAACCATTTCAAAATCTAAAACCTAAAACTGAAGACACTAGGACTCGTTTCTGATGATGATGTTGAAAACATGCCTGTATAAATATGATTTAGTTAGATTACAAGGTCTGTGTTGTGCTTACTCACTCCTTTGGGTCCCACTCTGCCATTCCGTGAACTATAGCCTGCCAGGCTCCTCTGTCCATGGGGAGCCTCCAGGCAAGAACACGGGTGGGATGCCATGCCCTCCTCCAGGGAGATTACAAGGTCTAGTCCTATCTTAACATGCTACTAAAATTCACTCTTCATTCTTTACATTCTTCAAAGAGCCACACAAAGGTTAGCCTAACATCATTATTAGAAACAACACAGATTCTACTAGCAGTGTGTTCTTTTCATCTTAAAAAGTGCAACTCTTTGTTCAATATGCTAATAAGAAAGTGTAGCATCCAAATCATTAACAATTTGGTAACTTTTATCCATTGTTTTCTCTCTTCTTTTGTTTAGACTCTATGGTAGCAAAGCAGAGCAGGAAAAAAGGGAGAGCAAAAAGTTTTGCCATTATATATAAAGTAATGAGGGCTTCCCCAGTGGCTCATAGTATAGAATCTGCCTGCAATGCAAGAACCAGAGGAGACGCAGGTTCAGTCTCCAGGTTAGGAAGATTCCCTGGAAGAGGGGCATGGGAACCCACTGTAGTATTCTTGCCTGGAGAATCCCATGGACAGAGGAACCTAGCAGGCTACAATGTATAGGGTTGCAGACATGACTAAAGCAACTGAGCATGCACACATAAGGTAGTGAAGTATAGAATGGAACCTAGTACAGTTCTGCGGAGAAGGCGGTGGCCCCCCACTCCTGTACTCTTGCTGGAAAATCCCATGGACGGAGGAGCCTGGTGGGCTGCAGTCCATGGGGTCGCGGAGAGTCAGACTCGACTGAGCGACTTCACTTTCACTCTTCACTTTCACGCATTGGAGAAGGAAATGGCAACCCACTCCAGTGTTCTTGCCTGGAGAATCCCAGGGACGGGGGAGCCTGGCGGGCTGCCGTCTATGGGGTCACACAGAGTCGGACATGACTGAAGCAACTTAGCAGCAGCAGCAGCAGTTCTAGGTACATGAACTTCATACACACCTTTGAACCCAATCAACACAGAGGTATAGCAGTTACAGGATATCTACTTCAATCTGCTTCATTTATTTTCACCATCATTTACTAAATATTCACACTAACATTGAGTCTTCACTAAAAAACCTAGAGATACTGTGAGCCCTATTTTAAATATGAAAAATTGAAGTTTAAAGAAAATTCTAAGGGGCCAGAAGTCATAAAACTCAGTGACTGGGACTCAAGCCCAGGCCATGGGAGCACACATGTATGCACACAGCCATATGGCTCTGAAACCCGTGTTTTATATCTGCACAATTCAACAACACACTGAACCAAGTTCTCCTGTGTGTCTTAGAAAGATGTGTGATAGAGAGAAAGTGTATCAGTGGGCTGGCATACAAAGGCCAATCCAAATAAATTTCTTGAGCAGGGTTTCTCAGCCTTAGCACTACTGACAATTTTGGAAGAATAATACTTTAATGTGAGGGACAGCCTTGTGCATTGTGGGATATTTAACAGGCTCTCTAGATTCTATTCACTAGATACTATTACATTCATACCTTCCTCCACCAAGACAGGACAACCAAAACTGTCTCTAGACATTGCCAACTGTTTCTCTGGGGGATTAAAAGCACCTCAGATTGGGAAGGTCTATTCTAGAGAAAAGATGTCTTTACCGTGACCACCCACGTCATCAATCCCCACGAGGGTTTCAGTGTTTATTAGAGGCCTTCTGGGGCTTGAACCTTCCTGGTTCTCTCCTACCAAGGGACTGATGCCCTCAAAGGTTCACTAAACAATATGATCATTTTGGCCTTCACACACTAATTAAGATTTTTCGGGTCACTGCATCATTGTTTTGATCCTGCCTGATGTTTCTGAGAAATGTTTAAGATTCTAAATTAAAGCATAAATTAAGGGCAATTTTGAAAGCATTTTTTTGTCATCTTTTTACTATCCCTGCATAATTATCCCTGCATAATCCCTGTGCTCTGCTTAAATACCTGCCCTGACTGCTACAGATCGTTACTCGTGTTTGGGACCATAGCTAAGCAGTTCTTTCTGAGTCCGCGTCTAGAGTACTTACTCCATGACCCATAACTCAGGTACAAGATATCCAGGAAGGGAAGGTCCAGAGACGAGGAAGGAAATACCTGTGTCTAATACCTTTATATAAAACCTATTTAATGGATAGTACTAAAGCCCCTTTACCACATTGTCATATCAGTTTTCTAATCTCTCTTCCCTGTGCCCAATATAATCAGCCCATAAGATTCCAGTCCAGCTGCTCTCCTCTAAAGTTAGCAAGTTAGCTAAAAAAATACTAACCTTGTATTAAGGCATTCCATATGTATTAGTATTTCCTGACTTGAGTAGAAAATGTGCTTGCTTAATATAAAATGAAAATGATGGCTTTTTTTTTTTTTTTGAAGTAGCAATGCTCACCCACTCTACCTGCAGTCTTAAAAACAGACTGAATGTTGTGCTTTTATTTTTCCTCTCACCTCATTCATCAACACTGCATTTTCTAACCACAACCCAACTGACAAGGTTTTGATGATTCACAAGGTGAGAGTGAGTTAGCTGAGTTCTCCCTGGGTGGCAAGGTACAGTTACGCTGCTGGAAACTATGAGTCGTAGACTCCCATTTGTGTCATGTCACCTGTGATAGTCTGGAATAAAGGGAATCTATTCCAGTCGCTCTTCTGTGCAGGTTGCTGACCTCACCACAGGGCTGTGAAATATATATATAGTCCCCACTGGGGAGAGTCAAGTAGATGACTTGGGGTTCCAGTCCTCATGTTCTGCTGAATAAATGGTCAGGTGGGAGCACACATGTATGCACACAGTCATATGTCTCTGTCTTGATAAAGTTCACTTACTGAACTAGAGAAAAAGTGGAGCGACTTCCTGGCTTACTGGGCTTGAGAATTACAACTTTGAATTCCAAAAATTCTAGGTATACAATCTGAAAGGTATTTTATTTGCTTGTTTGCAAAGGAGAAAAAATATTGGTTAAATCAAGACCTATTGAAGGCCAGGAATCCTATTCTTAAATTCCTGATTAAATGTAAGACATGGTAGTATATTAAGGAATGTGTTGTTTGATTCATTGAATAAATTAACATGTTATATAGATAAGAAATGATTCACTTTTTAAATGATTGAAGCAGAAAAGATAAATCTGCAGAATAATCAGGAGGGACCTGTGTGTGTGTGTGTGTGTGTGTGTGTGTGTGTGTGTTTTCCAATTAGCAGTGGAATACAGGGAATGTAACAGTTTTGTAAAAGAGTCAACACTTTAGATTTAGAATAATTTTCAAACTATAATTCTTATTTTACCCATATGTAGAAGACCCTTAATAAGTTTCCTAACTCATGATCATCTAGTCTCTGTTTGAACACTTCCAGGGCTAGAGAGCTCACTGTTTTAAAGATCTATATTCTTCTGTTGTTTACTCATTTTAATATTAATCTGACATCTTTCTATCTCACCCCCTCCACATAGCTCATTCTCACTAGGCCTAGTTTTGACTATGAAGAATTAGTTCTACTAATTCAGAATTAATATAATGCTTCTTCCCATCCCAGTCCTTTATGAATTTGGAGAGAGTAATGTCTGTCTCTCTGCTCTAGGTTAGATTTATTCATGTAGGTTACATTCCTTGCATAAACAAGTTTATGATCTGCAAATTTTGACATTTGAGATTCCCTCAGTTGAACATACTCTAGTTGCTATTGTGCACTTCAATTTTTTTCTCACTTTTGTGATCATGGTGTGTATACAGTTAGTTACATATAAGCCACTAAGTGTCATATCACAACTATTTTTTCATGTTTTTTAAAGATTTTGTTTTTAGAGCAATTTCAGGTTTACAACAAAATCAAGAGGCTTCCCACATACCCTCTGCCCTCACACATGTATAGCCTCCCCCATTACGGACATCAGTCACCAGAATGGTACATATTTTTAACCTATGTTGACATATCATAATCATCCCAAGCCCAGAGTTTACCTTAGAGTTCTCTCTTGCATTGAACATTCTATGGGTTTTGACAAATATATAATAAAAAATATCATTATAATATCATGCAGATTATTTTCACTGCCCTAAAATTCCTCCATGCTCTGATTATTCATCCTATCACTCCCCTCTGGCAACCACTGATTTTCCTGTTGTCTCCAGCTTTGTCTTTTCCCAAATGTCATGCAGTATGTAGCCTTTTCAGCTAGCTTCTTTCACTTAGCAATTGCATTTAAGATTCCTCTATGTCTTTTCAGGGCTTGATAGCTCATTTCTTTTTAGCACCGAATAATATTCTATTGTCTGGATGTATCACATTTATTTATCCATGCAACTACCAAATGACATCTTAGTTGCTTCCAAGTTTTGGCAATTATGAATAAAGCTGCTATAAACATCCATGTGCAGGTTTTTATGTGAATATGAATTTTTAACTCTTTTGGGTAAATACCAGGGAGCACAACTGCTGGGTCATATGGTAAGAGTATGTTTAGTTTTATGAGACACCGCCAAACTGTCTTCTAAAACTGTTGCACTATTTTGCATTCCTACAAGAAATGTCTGAGAATGACTGTTGTCCCACATCTTCACCAGCATTTGGTGTTGTTAGTGTTCAGGATCTGGGTCACTCTATCAGATGTGTAGTGATAGCTCACTGTTGATTTTAGTTTGATTTTCCTAATGACATATGATATGGAGCATCTTTCCATACTGTTAATTTTCCATCTGTATATCTTCTTTGGTGAAACATCTGATAAGGTCTTTGGCACAGTTTTCAATTGGATTGTTTTCTTATTGTTGAATTTTAAGAGTTCTTTGTATATTTTAGATAGCATTGCTTTATCATATGTGTCTTTTACAAACAATTTTTCCCAGTCTGTGGCTTGTCTTCTAATTTTCTTGATATTATCTTTTGCACAGTAGAAGATTTAAATTTTAATGGAGACTAGCTTATTGATTTTTTTTTTCATGGATTGTACATTTATTTATTTATTTATTTATTTATTGGAAAAAGAATAAGCTTTATTTTTTTTTACGAGTCTGGTTTTTATTTGTACAGCACTAATATTATTAATTCAATAAAAATCTTATTATATATAAAGCTTTCTTCCAAGTATCTGCATAAATATTGATTGGGTTCATTAATATTTTGTATATTAAATTATTTTTAAATTTCTTTTTTTTTTTCAGTTTTACTTTACAGTACTGTATTGGTTTTTGGCATACATTGACATGAATCCACCATGGGTGTACATGAAATCCGAAACATGAACCGCCAGATGTGTATAAGAGACAGGGACATGACTGAGCAATTGAACTGAACTTGTATTTTTTCTGACACAAATCTCCCATTTCAATAACCATTTCAAAATCTAAAACCTAAAACTGAAGACACTAGGACTCGTTTCTGATGATGATGTTGAAAACATGCCTGTATAAATATGATTTAGTTAGATTACAAGGTCTGTGTTGTGCTTACTCACTCCTTTGGGTCCCACTCTNCGACTGAGCGACTGAACTGAACTGAACTAATAGGACTTGAGGGCGGGCTGCATGTGATTTCACGTAAGGTGAGGGGAGAAAGGTACAGAAAAGATTCAAGGATGATCCTAGGTTTCTGACCTGAGTATCTGGTCGATGTCCACCCTATTAAGAGAGTAAACACACTCTGAAGTGGATCTGGTGAAAAGCCTAAGTTCAGTTTTGTCCGGATTTAGTTGTGCTGCCTGTGCAGCATCAAGGGGAGACGTCTAAGAGGAGGCATTTGGGTGTTTGGGTACATGGAAGTCTAAGAAAGAGATCTGCAATCAGCTAATTCATATTAGATGTAGCATTCTGAGTTGCTGTGATACTGGATTTCTAATTTAAAAAATAACACATTTGTCTCCCTCCCCCTTTCTGCCGCAGAGCTCCTAAAACCCTTAGAATTTTCTAAGTATTGAGTGATAAATGTGTCTCTTGTTATGTTAATGAGGTGACTTTAGGAATGCTGCTAAGGCTGGGGGATGGTTGTTAGAAGGGACTGGAATTTGGATCAATCGCCAATGACCAATGATTAAAACAATTATATCTATGTAAGTGTGAGTGCTCAATTGGGTCCAACTTTATGAGACCCCCACGGACTGTGTAGGCTACCAGACTCCTCTGTCCATGAAATTCTCCAGGTAAGATCACCGGGGTAGGTAACCATTCCCTTCTCCAGATCATCTTCCCGACCCAGGGATCAAACCCAGGTCTCCCAACACTGCAGGTAGGTTCTTTACCGTCTGAGTGACTCCGTAAAAAGCCAAGAGGATAGGGTTTAGAGAGCTTCCAGGTTGGTAAGCCCATGTAGACTAAGGGAGAATAACACCCTCAGAGAGAGCCAAGAAGTCCCATGCCCTTTCCCCATGCCTTGCCAAATACATCTGTGCCATCTGGCTGTTCCTGAAACAACCAGTCATCTACTAAGTAGAATGTTTCTCTGAGTTCTGTGAGCCACTCTAGCAATTAATAAAAGGAAGGTTCTCTGACTTACAGCCATTTTATCAGAAGTACGAAAACAACCTGGACTTGCCTCTGGCATCTGAAGTCCAAAGAGGAAGTTGTAGAGATGGTCATACTGCATGGAGTAAGTCAAAGAGAGAAAGGCAAGTATCATGTGATATCGCATATAGGCAGAATCTACTTACAAAAGGAAATAGGATCACAGATGTAGAAAACAAACCTATGGTTACCAAGGAGGAATTGGGGGAAAGGATAAATGAGGAAACTGGAATTGACATATATGCACTTCTACACATAACATAGATAACTACAAAAGACCTACTGTAGAGCACAGGGAACTCGACTCAATACCCTGTAATGGTCTGTTTGGGAAGACAATCTAAAAGGAGTGGACATGTGTATTTGTATAACTGAATCACTTTGCTGTTCCCCTGAAACTAACACAACATTGTGAATCAACTGTACTTCAAGAAAAATTTAAAAATAACAAATACATTGTTTAAAGTTTTTAAAAAATGGAAAAGCAAATATAATGCATACAAGATTAATAAAAATCCCCCTACTACTTTTTAAGCCTAAAAAATCCATTGTATGCTAATAAGGGAAATTTTAAATACAGCAATAAAACAAAAGGGATTCTTGGAACTCCTAATTTGTAATTGGTTGGTTAAAAGCAGAAGGGATGACGTGCATTTGCAACTGATGTTGGAAGTGGGTGTGGGGGACTGAGCCCTTCACTCGTGGCATCTGATGCTAATTCCCAGTACACGTCAGAGGTGCTTGATGGTGTGGGGGGAAGACACTGGGACTAGGTCCAGAACCCAAATGGCTGGTGAGATTCCCCAGGGAAAAAAGTACAGAATGAGAGAAGAATGTGGCCAAGGAAAACAGGACAACAGATAAAGAACGGATAGAGAAGAGCTGATGAAGTTTATTAACAATAATGCCTAGAGAGGTGGAAGAAATGGAACTCCGGAAATGAAAGGGGAGAGAGTTTAAGAAGAAAGTCATCAACAGTATCAAGTACTGGCAAAGTCCAGAAGATAAAGATTGAAAAGGTGTCCATTTAAGTTTAGCAACTAAGCAATCATTCCCAAGAGCAGATTTAATGAGATATTGGAAGAGGGAGACTTATAGAAATAAAGAATGAAAGTAGGATCATGAAACAGAGATTGAGTTAAAGTTACTCTTCCAAAAACTGGATTGAGAAAGTAAAGACATAGATATAGTTAGAGGATGATAAAGAGTTAGAAATATTTTTCAGATATTTATAGCAGCTTTATTAATAATTGCCAAAAACAGGAAGCAACCAAGATGTCCCTCAAAAGATGAGTGAATAAACAAGCTGTGGAAAACCTATACAATGTAATTTTTTAAAGTATACTTGATTTACAAAATTATATTGGTTTCAGGTTTACAAAATGGTGATTCAATGTTTTTTATAAAATATACCTCATTTAAAGTTGCAAAACATTGAGCATATTCTCTTGTGCTGTATATCTTTGTAGCTTATTTATTTTATACATAGTAGTTTGTACCTCTTAATTCCCACCCCTATTTCGCTCCTTTCCCCTTCCTTCTATCAGTTCATTTCAGTTCAGTTGCTCAGTCATGTCCCGCTCTTTGTGACCCCATGAACTGCAGCACGCCAGCCTTCCCTGTCCATCACCAACCCCTGGAGCTTGCTCAAACTCATGTCCATCAAGTCGGTGATGCCATCCAACCATCTCATCCTCTGTCATCCCCTTCTCCTTCTGCTTTCAATCTGTCTCAGCATCAAGGTCTTTTCAAATGAGTCAGTTCTTCTCATCAGATGGCCAAAGTATTGGAGCTTCAGCTTTAGCATTAGTCCTTCCAGTGAATATTCAGGACTGATTTCCTTTAGGATTCATCGGTTTGATCTCCTTGCTGTCCAGGGGACTCTGAAGAGTGTTCTCCAATACGACAGTTCCCTCTATACACAAACCTCTAGTTTGTTCTCCATATCTGTGAGTCTGTTTTTGTTTGCTCATATGCATCCATTTCTTAGATCCCTCACATAAGTGATAACAGAAGGGTATTTGTCTTTCTCTGCCTGGCTCATTTCACCAAGCATAATACCTTCCAGGTCCACCCATGTTGTTGCAAATGGCATTACTTCATTCTTTTTATGGCTGAATAGTATTCCACTGTACATATGCATACCTCCTCATCTTTATCCATTCATCTATTGATGAACACTTAGGTTGCATCCATATATTGGCTATTATAAATAATGCTGCTATGAACATTGAGTGCATATATCTTTTCCACTTAAGTGTTTTCATTTTCCCCTGACATATACTCAGAGGTGGAATTGCTGGATCCTATGGTAGTTCTATTTTTAAATTTCTAAGGAACCTCCATACTGCCTTCCATAGTGGCTGTACCAGTTTACAAACCCATCCACAGTGCACGTGGATTGCCCCCCCTCCACATCTCTTGTCTTTCTGATGATAACCATTCTGACAGAGGACTTCCTGTGGCTCAGAGGGTAAAGAATCTGCCTGCAATGCAGGAGACCCAGGTTTGATCCCTTGGTTAGGAAGATCCCCTGGAGAAGGGAATGGCAACCCACTCTAGTATTCTTGCCTGGAAAATTCCACGGACAGAAGAGCCTGGAGACCTACAGTCCATGAGCTCACAAAGAGTTGGATGTGACTGAGTGACATACACACACATTCTGACAGATGTGAACTGGTATCTCATTGTGGGTTATTTAAAATTAATTTATTTTTTAATTGAAGGATAATTGCTTTACAGAGGGTTATTTTCAGCAAAACATCAACATGAATCAGCCATAGGTATACACATGTAGTTTTGATTTCAAGTATCTGCCTGATGGTTAGCAATGCTGAGCACCTTTTCATATGCCTACTGATCATCTGCAATGTCTTCTGGAAAGTCAGGAATTTTTAAATTAATTTTTAATGGACTATATTTATGAGTATACAGAGGAAACCATTTGCAGGGAACATTTTCCTGACCATTTCTGTCCACGTAACAGACTGCAATTCATGAACATTTATTCACTTCAACACCGAAAAGACACACAGAGCCTGTGATGTGACACAACACACAGATGCTGTGACGTGAACCCAGCATCTCACAGGAACCCACAGTGTCCACTTACTGGGCAAATGTCACCCAGCACCTCCCCTCCCCAGAGCTGGTGAGGGGGGTCTTATACACGAAAACCTGAAGATAAACCCTAACACTCCTGGGGCAAAATGGGAATCTAAAGGAACAACTGTCATCCAGAATCCTTTTGGAAACTTCATTAGATGAGCCATTTCCCAGCCACAAGGTGTATCTATCAGGGAGGGGTGTCTGTCTTGATTTAGAATGGCTTCTCACAGGTACCCCTAAAGCCCCTTCCTGAGCCATGGTACCTACAAGCACGCTGTTGGAGCAGCAGGTCGTCCAGATGGCCCCACGCAGCCCTGCAGGCTTCTTCCCATCACAGCTCAGTTTCTGTCTCTGACTTTCCATCTATCAACTGTCCAAATCCCAGTTTTTCCCAGGATTCTTGTGCCATCAGCCGCCTCTTCATTCTGCACTTAAATAATCTTGCGATTTCTGTGCAAAGCAGTTTCAAAATTGTTTTCCTGGAGACACTTCACAAATTTCTCTCTTAAGATTTTACATTCACCAAAGTGATCAAGTAGGAAGTGGCCCTTACCTGGGGGTCATGGCTGGAAGTTCCTGGATGTGAAGTTCATGGCCATTGACATGACAGCCCAGAGTCCAATAATTTATTTCTAAATAGGAGAGACTGCACGCTAGTAAAGCAATGCTCTATTTCTGCTTTATTGACTATGCCAAAGCCTTTGACTCTTTGGATCACAATAAACTGTGGAAAACTCTGAAAGAGATGGGAATACCAGACCATCTGATCTGCCTCTTGAGAAAACTATATGCAGGTCAGGAAGCAACAGTTAGAACTGGACATGGAAAGACAGACTGGTTCCAAATAGCAAAAGGAGTACGTCAAGGCTGTATATTGTCACCCTGCTTATTTAACTTATATGCAGAGTATATCATGGGAAACGCTGGACTGGAAGAAGCACAAGCTGGAATCAAGATTGCCGGGAGACATATCAATAACCTCAGATATGCTGATGACACCACCCTTATGGCACAAAGTGAGGAGGAGCTAAAAAGCCTCTTGATGAAAGTAAAAGAGGAGAGCGAAAATGTTGGCTTAAAGCTCAACATTCAGAAAACAAAGATCATGGCATCTGGTCCCATCACTTCATGGGAAATAGATGGGGAAACAGTGGAAACAGTGTCAGACTTTATTTTTGGGGGCTCAAAAATCACTGCAGATGGTGATTGCAGCCATGAAATTAAAAGACGCTTACTCTTTGGAAGGAAAGTTATGACCAACCTAGATAGCATATTCAATAGCAGAGACATTACTTTGCTAAGAAAGGTCCATCTAGTCAAGGCTATGGTTTTTCCAGTAGTCATGTATGGATGTGAGAGTTGGACTGTGAAGAAAGCTGAGCGCCGAAGAATCGATGCTTTTGAACTGTGGTGTTGGAGAAGACTCTTGAGAGTCCCTTGGACTGCAAGGAGATCAACCAGTCCATTCTGAAGGAGATCAGCCCTGGGTGTCCTTTGGAAGGAATGATGCTAAAGCTGAAACTCCAGTACTTTGGCCACCTCATGCAAAGAGTTGACTCATTGGAAAAGACTCTGATGCTGGGAGGGATTGGGGGCAGGAGGAGAAGGGGATGACAGAGGATGAGATGGCTGGATGGCATCACCGACTCAATCGACATGAGTCTGAGTGAACTCCGGGAGTTGGTGATGGACAGGGAGGCCTGGCGTGCTGCCATTCATGGGGTCGCAAAGAGTCGGACACAACTGAACAACTGAACTGAGGAGAGACCGAGTGTGTTGGCTAAAGACCATCAGGGATGTATTGAGAGACTGCTGAGAGAAGAGATAAATGGTGGAATGCGACCTCTGAGAAAGTTAGAGGCAGGAGGTACAAATGAGGACCAGAATAGTGGTACACTGTATAGGAATATTTGCCCACTGAGATGTTAGAATGGAGGAGGGAGAGGAGAGAGGACCAAAACTGTGATGATGAGCTCCCTGACTACCTCTAATTTTTCTGAGTAGGAGATGAAATTAGAATAGTTGAGGAGAGAGGATAGTCAGAGGTCTTAGTCTAAATGAGAGCTGACAAAGATAATACGGTGAATGGAAATAGAAACACATGGAAAGATTGACTGACAACTTTGAAAATCAAGCTGTGATCAGAGACTGGGAATTTGTAGTTGTCTTAATTCACATTATTTCTTGTTGTTTGACTTTACTCTGGTGGTGCTCAGAAACCTAGAAGAAATTGCAAATAAGGTGAGGTATGAAAGCTTGGGGTGCAAAGCTTTTCTTGATAGGACAAGAGGACAATAATGATTAAAGTATTAGTGAACTATCAGCATTAATATATATATTTTCCATAAATTCTCCATAAGTAACATTTTCCTGGAATAGTAACACTGACATGTTCCCTACCCGCTTTTTCAGCATACCTAAAATGCCAGATAAGCTTTCTAAACAAGAACTATATTAGGAAATGTAGTTGACACAAATGAAAGATTTAACATTAACTCTGAATAGGCACACCCAGCGAACAGACCCCCTTCCCCATTTCATATAAAAATATATAGACAGTTCATTCAGAGGGTTCAGGTAGTGTATGAGTCTTGATGATAGCCATCCGTGGTCTTCGAAAAGGTTCCAAAAAGAAACAGAATGCGTTTCATGCCTTTGCAGAAATGTTAAGTCTAGGATGATAGGGCGGGGAAGGCAATGGCACCCCACCCCAGTACTCTTGCCTGGAAAATCCAATGGACGGAGTAGCCTGGTGGGCTGCAGTCCATGGGGTCGCTAACAGTCGGACAGACTGAGCGACTTCACTTTCACTTTTCTCTTTCATGCATTGGAGAAGGAAATGGCAACCCACTCCAGTATTCTTGCCTGGAGAATCCCAGGGATGGGGGAGCCTGGTGGGCTGCCATCTGTGGGGTCACACAGAGTCGGACACGACTGAAGTGACTTAGCAGCAGCAGCAGCAGCAGGATGATAGGGAGCTGGATTCTCAAGGCCACCCCTCACGACAGAAGAGCAACATATTGATGGATTGGACATCCCCAGCCCTTCTAAGGATGCCAGTCCCGGGCTTAATGACCCCAGGCTCACTATAAGCAATAGGACTAATTGGCTCCAAAACCTCTACCCTCATTTCTCTATGTATCCTCAATCAAAAGTGACAGATGATAACATCTGTTGACCTGAAACAAATAGATCGCCAGATATTTTTCTAGCAAAGATGGGTTTATTCAAGATCAGCAGAAAATTGCTGTTCAGTATCTATGACCGAGAAGACTCACATGAAAGTTACTGAACAGCTAGGGAAAGCAAACTCTTATACAGAGGAAAGGAAGTTGGGAGGGTTGCAGTAAGCAGAGAGTCCATGGCTTTTCACTGGCTGAGTCTTTGCCAGGAAAGAAGAGTCTTTCTTCTGCCTGTTGGGCTCTGCTGTGGTTCCAGAGCACGACAGCTCCCTCTTCCAAGCTCCTGGCCTGTATTTAACTGAGGTTTCTGTGTATGAATGTTTAACACATCCTACTCTAAAAAGGATCTAAGGAGAGGAATAGAAATTATTTCTTTCAAGACTTCTCACTCTCTGAACTACTTATGACCCCCGTATTTAGTCTGCCCATGATGGAGAGAGAGCAGCTTCATTGGGTCTATTCTGCCACATTTTTTCTATCTCACAAGTAGCAGTAGCCTTCCTTAGGGATCTCACTGTTCGGATAATTTATGACTGCCACGAAGTTCCACTTTCCTTTCAGTTAGAATGTTGAGCCCATCTTCCAGGCATTTAGACACACCCAAGACAATGTGATCTAAGGAATCTCTGTTGAGGTATGTCTGTTGCCGACTGTGTGTGGGTGAAGGCTTTTTGCTATGAGATTTAGAATTCAGAAGACTTTGATTGATACTCAAAGTACGGTTCTTCTTTAATAAAAATAATAGGGGATGAATCATATTAATCTTAAGAGTCCTACGTTCATTCCATTCATTTTATTTGTTCTTACCCACTTTTTGTCTCTAAATAATCAGAACAGAAAAAAGATCTACTGAGCCTGAATGAATTTTTACTCTCTCCCAAATGCTGGATGATTTATTTTTGACTTTGCCAACTTCTCTGTGCCAACAGACTTGAATCCTAGGCTATTAAAAAAATCGCTAATCTAAATAAAATGCCACAAGAGGCACCACTGATTCAAGACCTTACGCCTCAGAAAATCTGGTTATAATTCATCATCACCTCAGTGATCCAGGTTGTTTAGAGAGAACGGACAGCCAGAAGGAAGTAGTGAGAAATCGGACTGTGAGAATTTTGTTAAGAAATGCAACTGTTTGCTTTTGAGGGTATAGAATAATTTAGAACCCACACCAAGCATTTGCGTTCTGAATAAGCAACCCACATTATTTTTACAGACATTAAAGTGTTTGAAAATCACTGACAGAAATCCTGAGACAAGACTATATCTGTCCCTATCTACACATTTAAGGCAAAGACCTTTGAAAGCCCTTTGTCTCATCTTCTGGGAGACTTTAAGGTATAACAGCTTAGGTATATTAGGGAGCAAGTAATAGATCTTTTATCACATATTCGATAAAGAAAAGAGGACAGAATGATGGCCCCAGAGAAAGGGCAGGGACTTTGATATGCAAGTAGAAAGGAGCTGAGTCAAGTTATTTGCCTTTCATGGTTTTCTTGAGAGCTTTGCTGATCCATATTCCTCTGGTATGATGTTGAATAGGAACAGTGGCAGCATATAACCTTGATTTGCTCTGCATCTTAGAAAGAGAAAACTGTAATGTCCTTTATTGGCAGAGGTCATTTCTTCCTGTTGCCAGGTTAATGTTGGTTGTTTTTGTTTTTTAATGTGGACTATTTTTTAAGTCTGTATTGAATTTGTTACAATGTTACTTCTGTTTTCCCTTTTGGTTTTTGGCCCCAAGGCATGTGGGATCTTAGCTTCCCTACTGGGGACTGAACCTGTACCCCGTGCATTAGAAGGTGAAGTCCTAAACACTGAACAGCCCGGGAAGCCCCTGAGGGTTTTTAAAATGCATGCATGTTGAATTACATCAAATATTTATTTGACATTTGCTGCAATGATCATATGGGTTTTCTTCCCTAGTCTCTGTGGTGACTTTGTAATGTGTCAACACGGCCAGGTTGAACTATGTTTCCCAGAGGTATATTCTCTAGGTTCCTAGTTATGGTGAGACACAAAGGAAATATTTTTGCATGACCTTAGGAAGGTGGAAGTGAAACAGCAGTCATTTGTTTCTTTGCTTGGGAGGTTAGGATGGATGCTTTGTCCTCATGAGCTTTGCTTGTCTATAGGCTCCCTTCATTGGCGTGACATAACAGCCAGGCCCTCCACTCTGCATTTTCACCTGACTCCTCCTTCGGCTTCTCTGAGTCTTGAGCCAGATGTGTGTTTAACTCCATGACAAAAAAAATGCCAGCTGCTGCTCCTGCAGGACAGCCACATTCTAAGGCCACCATAGGTTCCAGATCACCCTCTCAAGTTCCAGCTCCTGCTGTGGGGTTCCAGGTTCTCCTGGCTCCTCCTTGCTTTATAAACACCTCTCCTTAAACACCTCTCCTTACTGATATTTGGACTTCCCTGGTGGCTCAGAGGTTAAAGCATCTGCCTCCAATGTGGGAGACCTGGGTTCGATCCCTGGGTCGGGAAGATCCCCTGGAGAAGGAAATGGCAACCCACTCCAGTATTCTTGCTTGGAGAATCCCATGGACTGAGGAGCTTGGTGGGCTGCAGTCCACGGGGTCACAAAGAGTCGAACACGACTGAGTGACTTTACTTACTTACTTACTGATATTTATCTGTGGCCTGCCCTGAAGATTTCAAATTCCAGAACCAGACAAAAGCAAAAGTCTTATAGCTATGATTTAACTAGCTCCCACAACTATGTAAAGTCAAACTTATATATAACATGTTTCTTTGCTGTAACTCTGATATAGAATTTGGTGCCAAGAGTGGTACAAAAGGAACAGAATCTTAAGGATGAGCTATATGGATTGGTTCACTTTTCCTAGGCTTTCTGGAATTGGTTACCTGATCTGGTCATATGCAAAAATATTGATGACCCTATTTCCAGTGCTGAAGAGGACACTGATAGTCTATGGCATACTAGGGCAAAACATGGATTCAAATGATCATCTGTTAACACCTGTCAGTAAGAGCCTGTTAGAAGGCAAGACTCTGGATGACCAGTTATTTGCTGTCATACACTTTAGCAAAAATAAGGAGTATATTTAAGGAATGAAAATGAGGACCTCAGGGCTTTAAATTCCTAGTTTACCTTAGGGACCTAAAAACATCTACGTTTGTCCTAAAAGAAGCTCCTGTATCCTAAAGTCTAACCCTTGTAAAACTCTCAGTTAGGGCCAAGTTTTCTAAAAAGTGAAACCCAATGTGTAATTGGTACCAGACAACATAACACAAGCTGGATGTTATTGATGTCACGTGGCCTCTTTTGTTAAAATTAGGGTATTAACTGGAGGGAATGGGACACTGAAAATTGGGATGGGAACTTATGGGCAGATTTGATCAAGCTGCATACCTTGAACCATGAAACCCTAAAATCTGGGGATCCTTCTTCGCCATTAGACTTTCCATTCCTGCCTGAAAATCTCTTCTTGACTGAGGAAACTACTACCCTCCTCTGAGATAGCTGTCTTACACAGCACTGTGGATCCTTTTCACAACCTACTCCCACTACTTTTCTTGGCTTCCAGATCCACACACGAGGGGGGTCCCAAAGAAGGAGATTCAAAGTATGGGTCATATAGAGATGAAACACATACCAAAAAAACTGTACGATTTTTCCAATCTTCTAATTAATAGAAGCCTGAGGAATATGTTTGATAATGTATCTTAAGAATGTGGATCGGGATGTACAGAATACCAGGATGGATGAGCTGAATTGACTGCTGTAAATCACTAAGCAAAGATTCTATATGCACTTAGTTGGACTGTGCAGAAGACAGATGGATCTTAGGCAGTAATAGGAGATTATCATAAACATTATCAAGCAATCACAGCTGCTGTTACAAATGTGGTTTCATTGCTGGAGCAAATCAACACATTCCTTGGTACCCGCTATACAACTATTGATCTGGTAAATGTTCTATCTTTTTTGGTGTACCTGTTAGTAAAGACCATCCGAAGTAGTTTGTTTTCAGCTGGCATGGCCAGCAATATATTTTCACTGTTCTATCTCAGGGCTAAATGATCTCTTAGCACTGTCATAATTTAGTCTGCAGGAACCTTGATTGCTTTTTCATTCCAACAGAATCATGCTGGTCCATTACACTGATGAAACTGTGCTGATTGCACCCGCTTAGCAGGAGGTAGTGACCGCTCTACACACATTAGTAAAATATTTGCATGCCAGAGAGTAAGAAACAAAACCCCAAAGAACTCAGGAGTCAGCCACAGGAGTAAAATCCTTTCAGGATGAAAAACAAGTGGTGGCATCTTTCCCTTTCTAACACTAAAAATGTCTAGTGGGCCTTTGTGGATTTTAGAGACCATGTATAAGTCCTTTGGACCCATCTACGGAGGGACCTGAAAGCTGACACTTTTGTCAGCTAAATAAAAGAAGGCTAAATAAACAAAATAAAATAAAAGACCCTAAATAAAAGAAGGCTATCTATGACAAGTCCCCACTTCCATAAACGCTATTCCACCACATTAGTTATAGAACCCATCAGATTAGATGATGCTTCAAGTACTTTTGAGCTTCCCTAGTGGCTCAAACAGTAAAGAATCTGCCTGCAATGCAGGAGACCTGTGTTCAGTCCCTGGGTAGGGAAGATCCCCTGGACAAGGGAATGACAACCCACTCGAGTACAACCCACTCGAGTATTCTTGCTTGAACAATTCTGTGGAGAGAGGAGCCTGGAGGGCTACAGTCCCTGGGGTCGCAGAGAGTCGGATATGACTAAGCAACTAACACACAAGTATTACTAGCAAATAAAGATGTTATATGGAGTCTTTGGCAGACTCTTAGAAGTAAATAAAGAGAGCCCTAGTGATTAAAGCAAAGCCAAACCATTATTTTTGCATACACTATTCTCTTTTTGAGAGATAAATTTGGGGCTTTAATAGAGACTGATCATGTGACCATGGGATACCAACTTACCATGTGATCTGAACTGCCAATCATGAACTGGGTGTTGTCTAACCCAGTGGTCCCCAACCTTTTGGCCACCAAGGACCACTGAACTGCCAATCATGAACTGGGTGTTGTCTAACCCAGCAGTCCCCAACCTTTTGGGCACCAAGGACCAGTTTCATGCAAGAAAATTTTGCCATAGATGGGATCATGGTGGAGGGATGGTCTCAGGATGATTCAAACATATATCTACTGTGCACTTTATTTCTATTATTATTACACCAGCTCTACCTCAGATCATCAGCCATTAGATCCCAAAGATTGGGGACCCCTGGTCTAACCCACCAAAACAGAAAGTCGAACATGAACTCCATCATAAAATGGAAATGGTATAGATGAAATTGGGCATCCCTGTTGGCTCAGACAGTAAAGAATCAGCCTGCCATGCAAGAGACCTGGGTTCAATCCCTGGGTTGGGAAGATCCCCTGGAGGAGATGGCAACCCACTCCAGTATTTCCGCCTGGAGACTCCCCGTGGACAGAGGAGCCTGGCAGGCTACAGTCCATGGAGTCACAAAGAGTTGGCCACAACTGAGCAACTAAGCACACAGCACATAGATGAAACTGAGCTAAAGTAGGCCCAGAGGCACAAGTTGCATGCTGCTGCTGCTGCTGCTAAGTCACTTCAGTTGTGTGCAACTCTATGCAACCCCATAGATGGCAGCCTGCATAGTCCCTATTAATATTATTTGCCTTCTTTATCTCAACCCACACCCATGGTTCATATGAAGTTTCCTAAGCTTTCCTATGAAAAAAAAAAAAAAAAATGTTGAATAGGAACAGTGGCAGCATATAACCTTGATTTGCTCTGCATCTTAGAAAGAGAAAACTGTAATGTCCTTTATTGGCAGAGGTCATTTCTTCCTGTTGCTAGGTTAATGCTGGTTGTTTTTGTTTTTTAATGTGGACTATTTTTTAAGTCTGTATTGAATTTGTTACAATGTTACTTCTGTTTTCCCTTTTGGTTTTTGGCCCCAAGGCATGTGGGATCTTAGCTTCCCTACTGGGGACTGAACCTGTACCCCGTGCATTAGAAGGTGAAGTCCTAAACACTGAACAGCCCGGGAAGCCCCTGAGGGTTTTTAAAATGCATGCATGTTGAATTACATCAAATATTTATTTGACATTTGCTGCAATGATCATATGGGTTTTCTTCCCTAGTCTCTGTGGTGACTTTGTAATGTGTCAACACGGCCAGGTTGAACTATGTTTCCCAGAGGTATATTCTCTAGGTTCCTAGTTATGGTGAGACACAAAGGAAATATTTTTGCATGACCTTAGGAAGGTGGAAGTGAAACAGCAGTCATTTGTTTCTTTGCTTGGGAGGTTAGGATGGATGCTTTGTCCTCATGAGCTTTGCTTGTCTATAGGCTCCCTTCATTGGCGTGACATAACAGCCAGGCCCTCCACTCTGCATTTTCACCTGACTCCTCCTTCGGCTTCTCTGAGTCTTGAGCCAGATGTGTGTTTAACTCCATGACAAAAAAAATGCCAGCTGCTGCTCCTGCAGGACAGCCACATTCTAAGGCCACCATAGGTTCCAGATCACCCTCTCAAGTTCCAGCTCCTGCTGTGGGGTTCCAGGTTCTCCTGGCTCCTCCTTGCTTTATAAACACCTCTCCTTAAACACCTCTCCTTACTGATATTTGGACTTCCCTGGTGGCTCAGAGGTTAAAGCATCTGCCTCCAATGTGGGAGACCTGGGTTCGATCCCTGGGTCGGGAAGATCCCCTGGAGAAGGAAATGGCAACCCACTCCAGTATTCTTGCTTGGAGAATCCCATGGACTGAGGAGCTTGGTGGGCTGCAGTCCACGGGGTCACAAAGAGTCGAACACGACTGAGTGACTTTACTTACTTACTTACTGATATTTATCTGTGGCCTGCCCTGAAGATTTCAAATTCCAGAACCAGACAAAAGCAAAAGTCTTATAGCTATGATTTAACTAGCTCCCACAACTATGTAAAGTCAAACTTATATATAACATGTTTCTTTGCTGTAACTCTGATACAGAATTTGGTGCCAAGAGTGGTACAAAAGGAACAGAATCTTAAGGATGAGCTATATGGATTGGTTCACTTTTCCTAGGCTTTCTGGAATTGGTTACCTGATCTGGTCATATGCAAAAATATTGATGACCCTATTTCCAGTGCTGAAGAGGACACTGATAGTCTATGGCATACTAGGGCAAAACATGGATTCAAATGATCATCTGTTGACACCTGTCAGTAAGAGCCTGTTAGAAGGCAAGACTCTGGATGACCAGTTATTTGCTGTCATACACTTTAGCAAAAATAAGGAGTATATTTAAGGAATGAAAATGAGGACCTCAGGGCTTTAAATTCCTAGTTTACCTTAGGGACCTAAAAACATCTACGTTTGTCCTAAAAGAAGCTCCTGTATCCTAAAGTCTAACCCTTGTAAAACTCTCAGTTAGGGCCAAGTTTTCTAAAAAGTGAAACCCAATGTGTAATTGGTACCAGACAACATAACACAAGCTGGATGTTATTGATGTCACGTGGCCTCTTTTGTTAAAATTAGGGTATTAACTGGAGGGAATGGGACACTGAAAATTGGGATGGGAACTTATGGGCAGATTTACAGTGCTGAAGAGGACACTGATAGTCTATGGCATACTAGGGCAAAACATGGATTCAAATGATCATCTGTTGACACCTGTCAGTAAGAGCCTGTTAGAAGGCAAGACTCTGGATGACCAGTTATTTGCTGTCATACACTTTAGCAAAAATAAGGAGTATATTTAAGGAATGAAAATGAGGACCTCAGGGCTTTAAATTCCTAGTTTACCTTAGGGACCTAAAAACATCTACGTTTGTCCTAAAAGAAGCTCCTGTATCCTAAAGTCTAACCCTTGTAAAACTCTCAGTTAGGGCCAAGTTTTCTAAAAAGTGAAACCCAATGTGTAATTGGTACCAGACAACATAACACAAGCTGGATGTTATTGATGTCACGTGGCCTCTTTTGTTAAAATTAGGGTATTAACTGGAGGGAATGGGACACTGAAAATTGGGATGGGAACTTATGGGCAGATTTGATCAAGCTGCATACCTTGAACCATGAAACCCTAAAATCTGGGGATCCTTCTTCGCCATTAGACTTTCCATTCCTGCCTGAAAATCTCTTCTTGACTGAGGAAACTACTACCCTCCTCTGAGATAGCTGTCTTACACAGCACTGTGGATCCTTCTCACAACCTACTCCCACTACTTTTCTTGGCTTCCAGATCCACACACAAGGGGGGTCCCAAAGAAGGAGATTCAAAGTATGGGTCATATAGAGATGAAACACATACCAAAAAAACTGTACGATTTTTCCAATCTTCTAATTAATAGAAGCCTGAGGAATATGTTTGATAATGTATCTTAAGAATGTGGATCGGGATGTACAGAATACCAGGATGGATGAGCTGAATTGACTGCTGTAAATCACTAAGCAAAGATTCTATATGCACTTAGTTGGACTGTGCAGAAGACAGATGGATCTTAGGCAATAACAGGAGATTATCATAAACATTATCAAGCAATCACAGCTGCTGTTACAAATGTGGTTTCATTGCTGGAGCAAATCAACACATTCCTTGGTACCCGCTATACAACTATTGATCTGGTAAATGTTCTATCTTTTTTGGTGTACCTGTTAGTAAAGACCATCCGAAGTAGTTTGTTTTCAGCTGGCATGGCCAGCAATATATTTTCACTGTTCTATCTCAGGGCTAAATGATCTCTTAGCACTGTCATAATTTAGTCTGCAGGAACCTTGATTGCTTTTTCATTCCAACAGAATCATGCTGGTCCATTACACTGATGAAACTGTGCTGATTGCACCCGCTTAGCAGGAGGTAGTGACCGCTCTACACACATTAGTAAAATATTTGCATGCCAGAGAGTAAGAAACAAAACCCCAAAGAACTCAGGAGTCAGCCACAGGAGTAAAATCCTTTCAGGATGAAAAACAAGTGGTGGCATCTTTCCCTTTCTAACACTAAAAATGTCTAGTGGGCCTTTGTGGATTTTAGAGACCATGTATAAGTCCTTTGGACCCATCTACGGAGGGACCTGAAAGCTGACACTTTTGTCAGCTAAATAAAAGAAGGCTAAATAAACAAAATAAAATAAAAGACCCTAAATAAAAGAAGGCTATCTATGACAAGTCCCCACTTCCATAAACGCTATTCCACCACATTAGTTATAGAACCCATCAGATTAGATGATGCTTCAAGTACTTTTGAGCTTCCCTAGTGGCTCAAACAGTAAAGAATCTGCCTGCAATGCAGGAGACCTGTGTTCAGTCCCTGGGTAGGGAAGATCCCCTGGACAAGGGAATGACAACCCACTCGAGTACAACCCACTCGAGTATTCTTGCTTGAACAATTCTGTGGAGAGAGGAGCCTGGAGGGCTACAGTCCCTGGGGTCGCAGAGAGTCGGATATGACTAAGCAACTAACACACAAGTATTACTAGCAAATAAAGATGTTATATGGAGTCTTTGGCAGACTCTTAGAAGTAAATAAAGAGAGCCCTAGTGATTAAAGCAAAGCCAAACCATTATTTTTGCATACACTATTCTCTTTTTGAGAGATAAATTTGGGGCTTTAATAGAGACTGATCATGTGACCATGGGATACCAACTTACCATGTGATCTGAACTGCCAATCATGAACTGGGTGTTGTCTAACCCAGTGGTCCCCAACCTTTTGGCCACCAAGGACCACTGAACTGCCAATCATGAACTGGGTGTTGTCTAACCCAGCAGTCCCCAACCTTTTGGGCACCAAGGACCAGTTTCATGCAAGAAAATTTTGCCATAGATGGGATCATGGTGGAGGGATGGTCTCAGGATGATTCAAACATATATCTACTGTGCACTTTATTTCTATTATTATTACACCAGCTCTACCTCAGATCATCAGCCATTAGATCCCAAAGATTGGGGACCCCTGGTCTAACCCACCAAAACAGAAAGTCGAACATGAACTCCATCATAAAATGGAAATGGTATAGATGAAATTGGGCATCCCTGTTGGCTCAGACAGTAAAGAATCAGCCTGCCATGCAAGAGACCTGGGTTCAATCCCTGGGTTGGGAAGATCCCCTGGAGGAGATGGCAACCCACTCCAGTATTTCCGCCTGGAGAATCCCCGTGGACAGAGGAGCCTGGCAGGCTACAGTCCATGGAGTCACAAAGAGTTGGCCACAACTGAGCAACTAAGCACACAGCACATAGATGAAACTGAGCTAAAGTAGGCCCAGAGGCACAAGTTGCATGCTGCTGCTGCTGCTGCTAAGTCACTTCAGTTGTGTGCAACTCTATGCAACCCCATAGATGGCAGCCTGCATAGTCCCTATTAATATTATTTGCCTTCTTTATCTCAACCCACACCCATGGTTCATATGAAGTTTCCTAAGCTTTCCTATGAAAAAAAAAAAAAAAACTAGACTTGGTTTATAGATGGATGGTCCTGCACAATACACAGGCAGTCACCTGAAAGAGGACGGCTGTGGCTACCCTACAGCCCCATTTCTGACAGCTTTGCAGGATTTCGTGAACAGAAAACCCAGCAGGCAGAACTGTCAGTACTGAACCAGGTCACTCATTTTGCCTGAAAGCAAGCAAACCATGGGCTATCTGACTAATGGTTCGGCTGGAAGAAATACAGTTGGAAAATTGGCATCAATGAGGTCTGGATAAGAGGGATGTGGATAGATCTCCATGAATGAGCATAGAATGTGAAGATATTTGTGTCTCATATAATGCTCACCAAAGAAGGACCGCAACAAAAGGGGGATTTCAACAGCTAGGTGGACTGGAAGACCACTTTCCCTGGATATCACTAAGTTTCCCTCCCCAGCCGCTCTGCTGTTATCCAATGGGCACACGCACAGAGAAGTCATGAAAGCCGGGATGGAGGTTACGGGTGGGCCTAGCAACATGGATTCCACTCCATCCAAAAATTGTCCACACTGCAAATGCACCACTTAAAGAGAATATAATTCGGCAAATTAGCTCCTGGAAACTTGCTTTTGGCAAAATGATGTTTAGAAACTGGACCTACAGCCAGTAGTATGTGATTCACAAAAACCACAAGAGACTATCAAATGTTTCATTCATCATCATCTCAAGGTCAAAAAAACTATTAATTTACTTGATGTAAGAGTTCTACGCTTCAAAACCAAGGTTTACTAAAACAACAATTTCCAAAGCTTAATCTAAATTTCTTTGCCTATTATGTTCCCACAGGGGGAAAACATGTAATATTCAGTTGTTAAAACAACTGGAAAAGCCAAGGTTTAAACTGTAATAACATATGTAATAACATATGTATTTAGAATTTTGTGGGGGCACATTTCTGATTTGAAGGTCAAGAAACGTTTGGGTTCACAGCTTATAATCCCTTTTTATGGTTTCCCATAGACATATATCGGAGAAGGCAATGGCACCCCACTCCAGTACTCTTGCCTGGAAAATCCCATGGATGGAGGAGCCTGGTAGGCTGCAGTCCATGGGGTCACCAAGAGTTGGACGTGACTGAGCGACTTCACTTTCACTTTTCACTTTCATGCATTGGAGAAGGAAATGGCAACTCTCTCCAGTATTCTTGCCTGTAGAATCTCAGGGACGGGGAAGCCTGGTAGGCTGCCATCTATGGGGTCACACAGAGTCGGACACGACTGACGTGACTTAGCAGCAGCAGCACAGACATATATGTAGAAACACATTCAAACTTCATATCATCTATTTATTCAGTATGGGATTTTATTTTTATTTCCTATCATAAAGTATCTCCTGTTGACAAGGATTAATTGCTAAGAAGCTCATTACCCTCAAGGGAATGACTTCTGGCCAAGAAAAAACAAAGCAGAGAGATAAGAGAGCTTGTGCTTCAAATTTTCTGGCTATTATGTGAATGGATCCTCAGTTCCCTAATCAAGATGAAACAATCCAGTGGACAAGAGGTTAAACAAACTCTGGGAGACAGTGAAGGACAGGAAAGCCTGGCATGCTGCAGTCCATGGGGCTGCAAAGAGTCGGACACGACTTAGCAACTAAACAGCAAGAGGAGAGAAACAATTTCTGGCTATTATGTGAATGGATCCTCAGTTCCCTAATCAAGATGAAACAATCCAGTGGACAAGAGGTTAAACAAACTCTGGGAGACAGTGAAGGACAGGAAAGCCTGGCATGCTGCAGTCCATGGGGCTGCAAAGAGTCGGACACGACTTAGCAACTAGACAGCAAGAGGAGAGAAACACGATGAAGGAAATGGAAAATTGCCCTGAAAACATTTCTGCCATGTAACCAACCAACAACTGTCAGAGGTGCAAAATCTTGATGGAAGTCTCTTTTTGTTCATTTGATGGACGATATCTCTCTTCTTGTCATAGTAATTTGTTTACCCTATGGCATTTGATGATAACTTTTCTTCTAACTTATCTTCCCTGGTGGCTCAGATGGTAAAGCATCTGCCTACAATGCGGGAGACCAAGGTTCGATCACTGGGTTGGGAAGATCCTCTGGAGAAGGAAATTGAAACCCACTCTAGTACTCTTGCCTGGAAAATCCCATGGGCGGAGGAGCATTGGAGGCTACAGTCCATGGAGTCGCAAAGAGTCGGACACGACTGAGCGACTTTATTTTCTTCCTAAAAGGACAGTTCCTCATTATTTCTTTTAAAAAGTTGGCTTCTCTAAGCTTTCCTAAATTATATAATCATCCTCTTTTTAATCTTTGTGGGGAAAATCCAAAGCTCAAATAAGACTCACTTGGGTTTCAAAGTATGTTGGAACAAAGGCTTTTTTTTTTTTTTTTTGAGTACTTTTACGAGAGTCATTTGTGAAAATTCATACATGACTTATAAGCAATTTTTCTAATTGAGGTAGTTATTTTACAATGTTGTGTTAGTTTCTGCTGTCCAACAAAGTGAATTAGCTCTATGTATACATATATATTGGAGACGGCAATGGCACCCCACTACAGTACTCTTGCCTGGAAAATCCCACGGATGGAGGAGCTTGGTGGGCTGCAGTCCATGGGGTCACTAAGAGTTGGACACTACTGAGCGACTTCACTTTAACTTTTTACTTTCATGCATTGGAGAAGGAAATGGCACCCCACTTCAGTACTCTTGCCTGGAAAATCCCATGGACAGAGGAGCCTGGTGGGCTGCAGTCCATGGGGTCACTGAGAGTTGGACATGACTCAGTGACTTCACTTTCACTTTTCACTTTCATGCATTGGAGAAGGAAATGGCAACCCACTCCAGTGTTCTTGCCTGGAGAATCCCAGGGACGGGGGAGCCTGGTATGCTGCTGTCCATGGGATCACACAGAGTCGGACACGACTTAAGAGACTTAGCATATATCCCCTCCCTCTTCAGCCAGCCTCTCACCCACACCCATCCCATCCATCTAGATCATCACAGAGCAGCGAGCTGAGCTCCCTGTGCCATAAAGGAGCTTCCCACAAGCTATCTATTTACACAGTCAGTTCAGTCACTCAGTCATGTCCGACACTTTGTGACCCCATGGACTGCAGCATGCCAGGCTTCCCTGTTCGTCACTAACTCCTACAGCTTGCTCAAACTCATATGCATGGAATCAGTGATATCACCTAACCATGTCATCCTCTGTCGTCCCTTTCTCCTCGTGGATGAGAAGTGATAAGCAATTATTGTCAGTTCGGTTCAGTTGCTCAGTTGTGTCTGACTCTTTGCGACCCCATGAATGGCAGCACGCCAGGCCTCCCTGTCCATCACCAACTCCTGGAGTTCACTCAGACTCACGTCCATCAAGTCAGTGATGCCATCCAGCCATCTCATCCTCGGTCGTCCCCTTCTCCTCCTGCCCCCAATCCCTCCCAGCATCAGAGTCTTTTCCAATGAGTCAGCTCTTCTCATGAAGTAGCCAAAGTACTGGAGTTTCAGTCTCAGCATCATTCCTTCCAAAGAAATCCCAGGGCTGATCTCCTTCAGAATGGACTGGTTGGATCTCCTTGCAGTCCAAGGGACTCTCAAGAGTCTTCTCCAACACCACAGTTCAAAAGCATCAGTTCTTTGGCACTCAACCTTCTTCAGAGTCCAACTCTCACATCCATACATGACCACTGTAAAAAAACATAGCCTTGACTAGATGGACCTTAGTCAGCAAAGTAATGTCTCTGCTATTGAATATGCTGTCTAGGTTGGTCATAACTTTTCTTCCAAGGAGTAAGCGTCTTTTAATTTCATGGCTGAGTACTGATAAGCAAAACACATAGTAGTGATGAGAAAAACCCAGTGGTAATAGCAATTTTTAGAATCTCCCTTATAATTAAAAGAGGCAGTTTGTAAAGAAACATGAGTAGTGACTACGTCAATCCAGCTTGTTTTCATTTGCTTAAGTAAATAATGAGTAACTTTTCACTCCTTGACCAACCAGCCACAGGGCTTCGTATTTGTGAGTCTATATTCAATAATGATGAATGTATTCTATTACATAACCCCAGTTTTTGTCTGGTTTTCCTTCATAGAAAGTACCAGGGATTTCTAAATAACTGGAAAGAATTAGGTAGCAATGAGGTATTTTTCAAAATAATCACAAATTCTTCCCATCTCTGCACTCATCACATCACAGTGTGATGACTTTACAAAACGATCCTGCAGCTTCTTCTAGATAGCAAATTCTATTTCTCCATCCTTTAAACTAAGGTTGGCTGTGTGACTAGCTTTGACCAATGGCACATCAGTGAAGGTGACACAAAGAGAGACTTAAAAAGTGCTAGCACCTCCAGGCTTCCCTTCTCTGGTGCACTTACCAACCCTCTGCCACTGTGTGACAAGCTCAGATGAACTTCTAAAGAAATCACAAGCCTGTGGAATAAGGTCATCCTTGTAGCTGAAGCTGAGCTCCCAGACAGACAGTCCTGCCAAGAAGATCACACAGTCTTCCCTGGTCACATAGACTGCCCCCAAAGCCCAAACAGATTGCCAACACACAGAATTATGAACTAAGTCATGTTTTTAAGCCACTAGTTTGGGAGGTGGTTTACTACGTAGCAAGAGTTAACTGACATAGCAAGCAAGTGGTCACCCCAGTTAGTTAGAATGTAGTGCTTATAAGGAGAGGGTCAGAGTTTAGAATTTTTAAAGAGACAAATTCCTCAATAACCATGATCTGTGACCTTAAAAAAGTAGAAGGGCCATAATGGGAGGCAACATTGAACTCTAATTCTTTGTAATAAAGTATGACCTTTGAAATCACATGGATCTGGGTCAAATCCTGGTTCTACTATGCTAATTTGAGCTTTAAATTTCATTTCAGTTTCTAAGATCAGATTCTTCATGTATAAAATACGGATACATGGGGTGATAAAACCTATCTCATAGGAATGTTACATGGAATAACTGAGAGAGTATCATCTGTTGGTATGGTGCCTGATAAAAAGAGCAATTATTTAAATTGTAGTCACACCATCACAAATATAACAAAACTGAACAGCGACAGAGAAAGACTACAAATATTATAAGGTTCCTTTGCCAGTGGCACAACAGCAGGGTGTATGCTGAGTTCCCTGGAAACTGCTCACATCCTTGGCTCTTCAAGAGAATGAATATCAGACTTTATTTGATGGCCATGTTCAAGTGATCTCTCCACTAGGCTGTGAAGTCTTTAACCCTGTGCCAAACCAAATCCCTTCCCCTGCTCTCTCCACAAATGCTCAGTGACTTTATACTATGCAGACTCCCCTACTTAAGCACCTAGCAAATGTGTCTTCATCTAAGCAGATCACCCACTCTATGGGACTGATTTCCTGTTCTATTCCTGTCTACTAACGCATTCACCCTGACCCCTCATTCCTCGTTCTATCCCAAAAATGAAGAAAATGAATCTATCATAACAGTGATAATAAAACATAAATTTGATATTATAGAATAGGGTTGGCCACAAAGTTCGTTCAGGTTTTCATACAGCCCTTTTGGCCAGCCCAATACCATTCCAAATCCTGTTCCAGGGGACATATCTTTACAACTTTTAAGTGGTTTTTAGAAATCCATGTCTTTGGGCTGGAAAGCTGGAGACCTCAGATAAGGCAAGGCCCAGGCCCTCCATCATCAAATATCTCATATTTTGTTTTAGAATCCCTTTGCCATGGCCCCCTGTCATTCTGAATTCTGAGATTTCAGTCAGCAAGGAAATCCATGTGAAGAAGAGTTGCACTGTGAAAATATCCACAACAATCCTGCCAGACAAAATGTTTTTTTGGTGTGACTTCCACTTGACTATAACAAATACAATTTACTAAAGAAGTCGCCAATGAATTTGGAGATTGCTTATAGTGTTAAAGGCCCCCATGCCAAAAAACTTTCATGTAGCTGTCCCTGATTTCTTAAAGCATACCGACATATATATATATATTTATATAAATAAAAACAAAGAATATACATATATACTATGAATGGCAATAAATTCTTAACTAGTAAGTTAGAGTTTTTGACATCCCTCTCCCTATCTAAAAGTTTTTCTACTATATTTAACACAATATATATTACAGCAAGCAACAAGGCTGAGGAAGAGGAAATTCTGGAGAAAAGCTGTATGGAAGAGAACCAATGCAAAAAATGATATCCAACCTCTTCCCACCATCTCAAGGGTATTTCACACTGGATTCCAAATGAATATCTAATTGGAAACAGCCGTGAGCAAAGCAGAAACTGGACTCGGATGCTTTTTAATTCCCCTGGCATGGTACCTGAGTTCCCAAGCCTGCCCTTTTGTTCTCGCTCAGTGGGGAAAGCCAAGGCCAGCCCCACGGCACAGGGTGAGGCCAGGAGAGCCCTGAGGCTCACGTACCTGCCAGCTGGCCGCACAAATGCACTGTTTAGAGCTCCAGCCAAAAATCACGGTTCCAACGCAGAGCCCCGAGAGAGGTCCTGTGAGGACAAAAACTGACCTGGAAAAGTAAGCATATTGCTAAAGCCTATCAAGGCATTCACTGGGTTCATGAGGACTTCTGTTCATATTAATTTGGAGGACAGAAGTGAGAACCCTGTGGGAATGAGATGGATTTTCAAGTCTGGGGTAAAAAGCTGCAAAGCAGGAAGTGAATTCCAGGGAAACAATAAAAGTTCTATTGTCCAGAGTTCTGAACAGCTGAGGGGATTAGTCACTGGGTTCCAGACCTGGGACAGGGTAAGGGCCTTCGAGTGGCCATAATGAAATGCGTTAGGTTGGGTGGCTTAAACATAGAAATTTGATTTTGCACAGTTCCAGAAGCTGGCAAGTCCCTTGACCTGAGTGCCAGGCAATTTAGCTTCAGGTCCTGGTCAGAGAACTTTCTGGCTTGCAGACAGTCATCTTTTTGCAATGTCTTCACATGGCAGAGAGACAGAGAGCTCTGATCTCTTTTTATAAAGTCACTAATGCTATCATGCCAACAAAGGTCCGTCTAGTCAAAGCTATGGTTTTTCCAGTAGTCATGTATGGATGGAGTTGAACTATAAAGAAAGCTGAGCACTGAAGAATTGATGCTTTTGAAGTGTGGTGGTGGACAAGATTCCTGAGAGTCCTGTAGACTGCAAGGAGATCCAACCAGCCCATCCTAAAGGAAATCAGTCTGAATACTCATTGGAAGGACTGATGCTGAAGCTGAAGCTCCAATACTTTGGCCACCTGATGCGAAGAACTGACTCATTGGAAAAGACCCTGATGCTAGGAAAGATGGACGGCAGGAGGAGAAGGGGATGACAGAGGATGAGATGGCTGGATGGCATCACCGACTGGATGGATGTGAGTTGAGTGAACTCTGGGAGTTGGTGATGGACAGGGAGGCCTGGCGTGCTGCAATTCATGGCGTCACAAAGAGTTGGACACGACTAAGCAACTGAACTGAACTGAACTGAAAATCACTGCAGATGGTGATTACACCCATGAAATTAAAAGATGCTTAATCCTTGGAAGGAAAGTTATGACCAACCTAGATAGTATATTATAAAGGAGAGACATTGCTTTGCCAACAAAGGTTTGTCTAGTCAAGGCTATGGTTTTTCCAGTAGTCATGTATGGATGTCAAAGTTGGACTGTGAAGAAAGCTGAGTGCAGAAGAATTGATGCTTCTGAACTGTGGTGTTGGAGAAGACTCTTGAGAATCCCTTGGACTGCAAGGAGGTCCAACCAGTCCATCCTAAAGGAGATCACTATTCATTGGAAGGACTGATGCTCAAACTGAAACTCCAATACTTTGGCCACCTCATGTAAAGAGTTGACTCATTGGAAAATATTCTGATGCTGGGAGGGATTGGAGGCAGGAGGAGAAGGGGACGACCGAGGATGAGATGGCTGGATGGCATCACCGACTCGATGGACATGAGTTTGAGTGAACTCTGGGAGTTGATGATGGACAGGGAGGCCTGGCGTGCTGCGATTCATGGGGTCGCAAAGAGTCAAACATGACTGAGTGACTGAATTGAACTGAACTGAACTGAACTGAACTGAAGATGAGGAAGCTCTATCTCTCTTATCTCTATCTCTGTCTATCTCAGTGTCTGTCTCTCTTTCTCTCCCAGGAAAGGGCATTTGATCACACAGCCAGGATGCAGGAAAGACCATATGAGCACACAGCAAGAATGAAGCTGTCTGCATACCAGGACATGGGTCTTCACCAGGTACTTTGACCTTGGACATCCTGGTCTCCATAGCTGTGAGAAATAAATGTTTAAGCTATCCATCTATGGTATTCTGTTACAGCTGCCGGAGCTGGCAAAGACACTCTCCTTCCACAGTCTCTAAACTTTGTGTACCTTCTGTCCTTATCACTGCGACTCCGCAGTATTGTGTATGTCTCCTGCACTCTTACAGAATGAGAAAGGCCATGTGGCTACCTTTATTCTTATAACAACACTACTGGCTTTTATGTCAAGTGACCTTTTCTTGGATCACAATGTGGAATGCATATGGTACAAGCAGCTTATAACCCCCTGTTAACAAAGCTAATGAAGTGAACATTGGTCTCTTAATTTTATTTGCCTTTTCATTTTCTCAACATCAAGGAAAAGAAAATTAGATCAAAATTAATGTTTAGGCTCAAGAGACACTGGACTTCATGCCTACTCTCTTTATTACTCCAAATGTAATTAAGCATGTTGACTTCAGTAAATGTACCTTCTGCTATGCATGCATCGATTTCAACAGTAATGAGTTTGCATTTATTATAATTTATTTTAGCCAGATAATTAATACCACTCTTGTTTATTTCTTTGATCATGAAAAAGAATGAGTGTTTGCTTATTTGTTTGCACATGCTAATGATCCAATGGTCTTTTATATGCTGTTAAATTGCAGTTAAAAAATAAGGTGCAGGCTAAATGGGAGCTTCAAATCATTCATCACTGATCTACAGCTCAGATCCTAGAGCACAGAAACCATTCCTTACAAAGACCCTGGTACAGCCATTTTTATTCTAACCAAGGTAATGGGATTCTTCAAACACTAAGTCACTTGGCAGGCATCTTGAAAATAATCAATTATATTTTTAAATGCCTATGATTCTCTTTAAATTATGATTTTAAGTTTTTTCTTTTATTATATATATATATTTTTTGCTATTTGGGAATTTCTGTTCTACCAAACTTGTCATTTATTACACCGCTCTCATATCTTCCTTCCCTTATATATTTGCACAATCTTGTCACTTTGAGTATCTATGACCCTTTTACTTTTCCCTGCTTTACAGATAAACACTTGCCTCCCTAACTGGATTACTTCCCTGCTAGAGCTTCACAGGTTAAGATGTAAAAGAAAGAAAATCCAAGGGACAAATATTACCTTTCTATGATTTACCGAGAATGTTTTCCCTTTCTTTCTTGGTGCATTAGTCAACATTCTCCAGAGGAAAATTTATAAATACATATAAATATATAAATACACATATGAAACTGTGTAACTCAGACTGGGACTTGAATCCATGGTCTTTTAACTGAGATCACACACCTGGTCTCAGGACTTACTGAAGCTCAGGTTCTTGATGTCTCATCACAGAAAGAATTCAGTAAGAGACAAAGCGATAGGTAAGAAATGGATTTATATGGAGAGAAAAACATTCCACAGAGTATGGGTCATCTCAGAAGGTGAGAGTGGCAACAGAGTATGGGGTGTCAGTTTGTAAAGGGTGGATAATTTCATATTGCCTAATGAGTGGTAGGAACAGTCCAGCTATTTTGGTTGGGGAAGGGGATTCCTGGGGATTTATGATTAGCCTCAGAAATGTCATGGGTGTTGGTATGTCACTTAGTTTGTTGATATGTTACCATGAACTGTACTGATGCTCAAGGTCTGGTGGAAGTCAGTTCATCTACTATCTTGTACCTCTTTGGTTCTGTTAGGGGAAGCACACTGACTGAAACCACCCACCCTGGCCAGGCTCCCTAGCTCATTTGCATGAGCTGTTTTATGACAGGAGGTCCTGGTAAGGAACACAAAACTAATAAGCCACCACCAACCGGAAGAGTTCAGGAACAGTCAAAAGGAGACACCACATGTCCTACCGCCTCCCAGAATCGTCCTGTGCCAATTGGCAGAGCTGTTCTCCTGGGTTCCCTTACCCTACTGCTCTCCACCGGGTGCCCTTTCCCAGTAAAATCTCTTCCTTTGTCAGCACGTGTGTCTCCTTGGACTATTCATTTCCAAGTGTTAGACAAGAGCCCAGTTTGGGGCCCTGGAAGGGGTCCCCCCTTCCTGTAACAGTTCTAATCAGTTTATGTCATGGCTACGTTTTTCTTTTAAAGGTTGTGCCCTGCCTGCTACCTTCCTGTTTCACAACGTATTTATATATGTAATAGATCTATGATATTACTCAGCAATAAACCTATTTGCCAACATTGTGCTAGGTGCTATGATTTGCTCGGTGCAGGCAATTTCTGAATGTCTACATTGCCGGGAGCCAGCACGAGGAGTCCCGCCCGTGGCAAAGGTCATGAGGTTAAGGGGTCCGACAGGCAAAGGCGAGTCCGGCCTTAAGGGAGCCTCGCTGAATCTGATCATGCATCTGCCCCAAAACCAGAGTCTGCCTGCCTTACTGCATTGTGCTTTTCACCTACTTTTCTGACATTAACAGGGGGCTGTCCCCCCACCACCTTTTTCTGGAAAAAGTTAATTTAGAGCTTTTAGATAATAAGTCTCCTGGACATAATAAGAGTATTTCAATCCAAAAACCCCTCTGATGGCTTTCTAGCCTGCCTACAGGACTCTTACAGCTGCACATGTGACTGCGACCTCCCGACAGCGANGAACCAAATGTACTGGTACTTTGACCTTGGACATCCTGGTCTCCATAGCTGTGAGAAATAAATGTTTAAGCTATCCATCTATGCTATTCTGTTACAGCTGCCAGAGCTGGCAAAGACACTCTCCTTCCAGTCTCTAAACTTTGTGTACCTTCTGTCCTTGTCACTGCGACTCCGCAGTATTGTGTATGTCTCCTGCACTCTTACAGAATGAGAAAGGCCATGTGGCTACCTTTATTCTTATAACAACACTACTGGCTTTTATGTCAAGTGACCTTTTCTTGGATCACAATGTGGAATGCATATGGTACAAGCAGCTTATAACCCCCTGTTAACAAAGCTAATGAAGTGAACATTGGTCTCTTAATTTTATTTGCCTTTTCATTTTCTCAACATCAAGGAAAAGAAAATTAGATCAAAATTAATGTTTAGGCTCAAGAGACACTGGACTTCATGCCTACTCTCTTTATTACTCCAAATGTAATTAAGCATGTTGACTTCAGTAAATGTACCTTCTGCTATGCATGCATCGATTTCAACAGTAATGAGTTTGCATTTATTATAATTTATTTTAGCCAGATAATTAATACCACTCTTGTTTATTTCTTTGATCATGAAAAAGAATGAGTGTTTGCTTATTTGTTTGCACATGCTAATGATCCAATGGTCTTTTATATGCTGTTAAATTGCAGTTAAAAAATAAGGTGCAGGCTAAATGGGAGCTTCAAATCATTCATCACTGATCTACAGCTCAGATCCTAGAGCACAGAAACCATTCCTTACAAAGACCCTGGTACAGCCATTTTTATTCTAACCAAGGTAATGGGATTCTTCAAACACTAAGTCACTTGGCAGGCATCTTGAAAATAATCAATTATATTTTTAAATGCCTATGATTCTCTTTAAATTATGATTTTAAGTTTTTTCTTTTATTATATATATATATTTTTTGCTATTTGGGAATTTCTGTTCTACCAAACTTGTCATTTATTACACCGCTCTCATATCTTCCTTCCCTTATATATTTGCACAATCTTGTCACTTTGAGTATCTATGACCCTTTTACTTTTCCCTGCTTTACAGATAAACACTTGCCTCCCTAACTGGATTACTTCCCTGCTAGAGCTTCACAGGTTAAGATGTAAAAGAAAGAAAATCCAAGGGACAAATATTACCTTTCTATGATTTACCGAGAATGTTTTCCCTTTCTTTCTTGGTGCATTAGTCAACATTCTCCAGAGGAAAATTTATAAATACATATAAATATATAAATACACATATGAAACTGTGTAACTCAGACTGGGACTTGAATCCATGGTCTTTTAACTGAGATCACACACCTGGTCTCAGGACTTACTGAAGCTCAGGTTCTTGATGTCTCATCACAGAAAGAATTCAGTAAGAGACAAAGCGATAGGTAAGAAATGGATTTATATGGAGAGAAAAACATTCCACAGAGTATGGGTCATCTCAGAAGGTGAGAGTGGCAACAGAGTATGGGGTGTCAGTTTGTAAAGGGTGGATAATTTCATATTGCCTAATGAGTGGTAGGAACAGTCCAGCTATTTTGGTTGGGGAAGGGGATTCCTGGGGATTTATGATTAGCCTCAGAAATGTCATGGGTGTTGGTATGTCACTTAGTTTGTTGATATGTTACCATGAACTGTACTGATGCTCAAGGTCTGGTGGAAGTCAGTTCATCTACTATCTTGTACCTCTTTGGTTCTGTTAGGGGAAGCACACTGACTGAAACCACCCACCCTGGCCAGGCTCCCTAGCTCATTTGCATGAGCTGTTTTATGACAGGAGGTCCTGGTAAGGAACACAAAACTAATAAGCCACCACCAACCGGAAGAGTTCAGGAACAGTCAAAAGGAGACACCACATGTCCTACCGCCTCCCAGAATCGTCCTGTGCCAATTGGCAGAGCTGTTCTCCTGGGTTCCCTTACCCTACTGCTCTCCACCGGGTGCCCTTTCCCAGTAAAATCTCTTCCTTTGTCAGCACGTGTGTCTCCTTGGACTATTCATTTCCAAGTGTTAGACAAGAGCCCAGTTTGGGGCCCTGGAAGGGGTCCCCCCTTCCTGTAACAGTTCTAATCAGTTTATGTCATGGCTACGTTTTTCTTTTAAAGGTTGTGCCCTGCCTGCTACCTTCCTGTTTCACAACGTATTTATATATGTAATAGATCTATGATATTACTCAGCAATAAACCTATTTGCCAACATTGTGCTAGGTGCTATGATTTGCTCGGTGCAGGCAATTTCTGAATGTCTACATTGCCGGGAGCCAGCACGAGGAGTCCCGCCCGTGGCAAAGGTCATGAGGTTAAGGGGTCCGACAGGCAAAGGCGAGTCCGGCCTTAAGGGAGCCTCGCTGAATCTGATCATGCATCTGCCCCAAAACCAGAGTCTGCCTGCCTTACTGCATTGTGCTTTTCACCTACTTTTCTGACATTAACAGGGGGCTGTCCCCCCACCACCTTTTTCTGGAAAAAGTTAATTTAGAGCTTTTAGATAATAAGTCTCCTGGACATAATAAGAGTATTTCAATCCAAAAACCCCTCTGATGGCTTTCTAGCCTGCCTACAGGACTCTTACAGCTGCACATGTGACTGCGGCCTCCCGACAGCGAGAGGCACAGGAAGCTCAAAACATCCTAGGAATGTAGGGGCTTCCGAGGAGTCAAAATCATTAGAATAGGACTGATTAAGGGTTTCATTTGTTGAGCCAATACTTGCTGCCAAATTTTCATATCTTTTATTTGTTGATATAGTTGGTATGTAGAAAAAACAAGTAGCAACATAGATCTTTGAGTTAAGTACCTTCTTTGTTATAACCAACTGCACCTTTGTTCTATAGGGATGTAACTTCAGTGCTTTGAGGGTGATGCAGATTAAAGAAAAACACTTCAGGGGAAATGAGATTAACATTCCTTAAGGAAGAGAGCCATAAAGTGTTAACAGGCCTCTTGGCCAGAAGATAATGTAAATCACCTGAGATCTTTTGTATACAAAAAGATATACAGAAAGGGTCAGGACTGCTGCCCCTGCGTGACTCTGTATCTTCCATTATGTGAAACTTAGGGTATATAAACACCTTTTAAAAATAAAGTTATGGGGTTTTTGCACAAGCTTGGCCTCCCCCGTGTAGACTCTGTCTCTTTCCCACTCCCTCCCTCCCTTTTTCAGACTGATCCCTTGGAACACAGAGGCTCTCCATGTCTACTTATTTGCCCGGGCTTCTAAGACCCACTCGAGAGGGAGCCCAAGGCGGGGCACCCTCTGCTATTCAAGCGGGCGCCTGTGGCCTAACGTAAATGATGCAAGTTTCTTGTCTTGAGACTTTATTAGCTTTCCGTGTAAACCAAGGAATAGCCATCTCTTTTCTCCACTAATTTTCCTACTTCATTATTCTTTCCTAATCTCTCTTTATATCTCTAATTAAATAATTCTTTCCTAAGATGCCGACTCCGTCCCCGCTTCGAATACCATGGATCCACTGGGGCTGGACCCTGGCATACATTTTTGTGACTTTTGCCAACAATTGCTTGTTCTAAATCAACATCGTCCAATAGAAATTTCTGCAATGAGAAAAATGTTCTATAATTACCCAGTCCCATATATGAAATGAAATATTTCTTGCCACATAGGTAAACAAGGAAGTCACAGCCATCACATATTCCAGCCTTTCAAATGTACATTTCTGGGTCCAGGAAAACAATACTGGAGTGATCAGCCACTTCTATAAGCATCCAGGAGCTGGGGTGGGGTGAGAGGCAGCATGCAGGAAAGCACAAGAGGCAGCCATCTGCTACATCCACCACTCCTTACAGTGAACAAGGAATTAAGAAGGTAAACAACCAAAAAGGAGGATTTCCAATGGAGAAAAAGACATAGAGAATAGACTTATGGACATGGGGAGAGGGGAGAAGAGGGTGAGATGTATGGAAAGAGTAACATGGAAACTTACATCACCATACGTAAAATACATAGCCAATGGGAATTTACTGTATGGCTTAGGAAACTCAAACAGGGGTTTGAGTTTCTGTATCTGTATTCTGTATCTGTATCAATCTGTATGGGTGGGATGGGGAGGGAGGTGGGAGGAACGTTCAAAAGGGAGGGGATATATGTATACCTATAACTGACTCATGTTGAGGTTTGACAGAAAACAACAAAATTCTGTAAAGTAATTACCCTTCAGTAAAAAAATAAATTAATTTTTTTTTTTAAAAAGCAGGATTTAGCCCCAGGTACATGAGATGCATGTGAAAGAAATGATTTCAGTAAGCCCAGACGCTTGCATCTTTCCATATACAGAAGAATGCTAAATTCCTTAATGTGAGATATCTGGTTTTCCTTAATTAACAATAAATAGTCTTTTGATATTCAGATTTCCTGCCCCTTGCTGCAAACTTCTATACAGTCTGGCTACCCTCCCCACTTAATAACAATTCTCTTGGGGACACCTCAGAAGCTGGGCTTGAAGTCCTCATGATTCTCACTAAATAAAATAACTCTACTTTCAGGTTGTGACCATTTGTTTAGTTGACACATAGAATAGCCACTAGTCACATGAGACTATTAAGCCCTTGAAATATGGCTAGTGCAACTGAGAAAGTGATGTTTTATTTTGCTCAATATAATTAATTTAAATATAAATAGCCACTTTTGGTTAGGGACTACCATAGTGATATGGAAAGATATGCAAAGACACCACCTTTATGGCAGAAAGCAAAGAGGAACTAAAGATCCTATTGATAAAAGTGAAGAAGGAGAGTAAAAAAGGTGGCTTAAAATTCCACATTCAAAAAATGAAGATCGTGGCATCCAGTCCCATCACTTCATGGTAAATGGATGGGGAAACAATGGAAACAGTGAGAGAATTTATTTTGGGGGGCTCCAGAATCACTGCAGATGATGACTGCAGCCATGAAATTCAAATGAAGGACCTAAGCTACTCCATTTTGTTAACAGAAAAACTCCATTTTGTAAGGTTTCAGGAAAAGAGCCTTTGGAAATCCAAGAGCCTTTGGAAATCCCCTGACCTCACCCCACCACCTGCCAACCGATCAAAACCCTTGGCCAGCCCGGGGAAATTCGAATCAAGCCCAGGAAATGGGAACCAATCAGAACTCAACACCTAACCCTTCCACAGAAGGTAACCAATTAGACGTCTACCAACCCGGAAACTCCCGTTTTTCAAATTTCTCACGGGAGAATACCCTATATAAGCAATGTAACCCAGAGCTCGGGGCTTCTCCCTATAGCCGCTGTGTCGGTATCAGTGGGAGCACCAGCTCGAGCTTGGTAATAAAAACTCTCTTGCTTTTGCATCGGATATCAGCTCCCTCGTGGTCATTGGGAGATTTTGTGACTTGGGCATAACACAAAGATGCTTGCTCCTTGGAAGAAAAGCTATGACCTACCTAGAAAGCATGTTAAGAAGCAGAGACATCATTTTGCCAACAAAGGTTCGTGTAGTCAGAGCTATGGTTTTTCCAGTAGTCATGTATGGATATGAGAGTTGGACCATTAAGAAGGCTGAGCACCAAAGGATTAATGCTTTTAAACTGTGGTGTTGGAAAAGACTCTTGAGAGTCCTTTGGACTGCAAAGAGATCCAACGAGTCAATCCTAAAGGAAACCAATCCTGAATATTCATTGGAAGGCCTAATGCTGAAGCTGAAGCTCCAAAACTTTGGCCACCTGATGCAAAAAGTTAACTCACTGGAAAAGACCCTGATGGAGGGAAAGATTGAAGGTGGTAGGATAAGGGGATGACAGAGGATGAGATGGTTGGATAGCATCACTGACCCAAGGGACATGAGTTTGAGCAAGCTCTGGGAGGTGGTGAAGGACAGGGAAACCTGGAGTGCTTGTAGTCCATGGGGTCACAGAGTCAGACTGAAGGAGGAAATAGACAGAACAGGCTCCATCTTGAAAGCAGGAGTCCATCTTGGGCTGGACTGTGGACTTTGAGCTATATGCCCAGTATCTATGGAAGCGACATACCAACTGGAAAACCAGGCCCCCGGAAGGAAGAGCCCCAGAGCTCATACCTAGACTCTCCGTTGTCTAAAAGAATATCCTAATTATCTGTGTAACTGAATAGAATCATACATTCTATTATGCTTATTGGGGTATAAGCCTATTGATAATTGTCCTATTGATAATTGTCCACTGTTAACTACCTAGGCTTAAGGCATATGAGTCACAGGTTAACTTTGATTGTATCTTTCTTTTCCTTTGTTCAGACTAGTTTCAGGGAATTTGGGGAGGTGGGTTTGGGCACGTACACTTAGGGTATATAAGGTTTTCAGGAAAACTGGTCGGGGCCCTTGGCTAAGAGGAGACTCTGCCTTGGGCCCGCCGGTGTAATGAACTGCGCTCCGCTATCTGCATTGTCCTTCTGAGTGAGTTTGTTTCCCAGAATGCATGGCTACAACAAGACACGACTGAGCAGCGGAACAACAACAACCATAGTGACAATCCTATTATCAATCATATCATTATTCTAGATGATACAATATTATTTTATCAGGGGGGTAAGATTCTCTAATATCTGATATTCAGATGTGTAAACATTTCCTTCTGATCTAAATGCAAATGATGAATATCTTGATGATTTATATCTTGAGCTTAGGTGTGTGCTTCTGAGTACTGACTGTAAAGGACCACCAAAATGTTAATTAAAGATACTTAATTTCTTTCCTGCTTCTTGTATGTTACTCTTAAATTGTTCAAATGGGCTAATTTGCTTTAAGTCAAAGAATTAGACATTTGGTTGTAAATGCAAAAATGCACTTTCCTAAGCTTCAATGGATGAGACTAACATTTGCATCTTAACTGCAGTATGTTAAAAGGAATACCTATCTAATGAGCATCCTACAGGTGTGAAGGGGATACCTAAAAAGAGAACCGACTGCTACCATTGTGTTAGGACATCCTTCATGGATGTTCACTTTTCTTTCACAAGCTCAGGGATCTCCCTGCCATATTACAGATATGCCATCTTCCACACCCACTGCATTCTATCAGAGATGAGGGATGAGCTGCAACACGGTGCATAATCCTAGCATTATGATTTGCAAGTCAACAGGGAACACAAAGATCACAGGAAATGGGGTGATTAGTGTGCCATAAAGTTACAATTCAGTAATCCATGGCAGCTAAGCTCAGCGAGTGCATTTGGAGAGTGTATTTGTAGTACGTTTTTAAATATTCTGAACACCACAGAAGCTATTTTTCATTCTAATGGCAGTGCATAAATGCTAAATTAAGCCAACATTGCTTCCTGTCAAACACACTAATCATTTCTTGATCAGATTTTTCTCCTCTGGAATAAAACATTTTCACACATAACGTCTAAATCTTGAGTTTTTCTACAAAAATGCAGATAATTTTTGAAATGCTGATGAAAGCCTTAACAAATTTTCAATAGAAAAGAAACACACTGACTGCAGTGCACAAAGGTCAAAGAACAATTCTGTTGCCAACAGACCTTTAATTCAAATATTCTCATTTTAGTAACTCAAAGTAGACAATGGTAATTGTATTCTTTTCCCACTGCATGGAGAATATCAATGATCCTCACCACTGCTATAAAATATTGTCATTATCAGGTAGAAATTTAGCCTCTCACATCCTAGCTTCAGGAAATACCAACTTTGTCCTAGGAACAAAATTCTCTTTTATATTATAATGCATTTTCCCCTAGAATTCATTTTACTATGTTTTCAAAAGTCTAAACAACTTTTCTTCTGAAAATTTTCCAAGTGATGCCGATAGTCCTCTGTCTATTAAAATCATTCTCTAAATACACTTTTGTAATTTTTCACTCCCAGACATATCGAAATATAAAAGTTCTGCTATTTGTCCAAGCCAAAGTCAACTGTCAGATGTAGAGACTGAAATGCCCATTTTAGTTGCATTCTGATGCTTCACAAGAACAATAAGATACGTACATAGAATAAAACGTTTCTTCTCCTCCATCAAAAAGCTGACCTTTTGCCTGAAAATCAAAAGTATGACTGCGACTGAAGTTTTTGTAGGCTAGGGCGTTATGATTTAAGTTATGGAGCCAATATGTGTGTGCATATGCAATATTGATAGGAACTATCTTTTCTGTAGAGTTTACATTTTTATTATGGTGGTAGCTGTAGCTTGGAAAATCCCATGGGCAGAGGAGCCTGGTAGGCTGCAGTCCATGGGGTCACTAAGAGTCGGACACGACTGAGTGACTTCACTTTCATGCATTGGAGAAGGAAATGGCAACCCACTCCAGTGTTCTTGCCTGGAGAATCCAGGGACGGGGGAGCCTGGTGGGCTGCCGTCTATGGAGTCACACAGAGTGTGACTGAAGTGACTTAGCAGCAGCAGCAGCAGCAGCTGTAGCCCATTCTTGAAAACCATCCTTTATTACTGTCTACTTTATACCTATTTCTCATTAGTTTCAGTATTAAGTTTGGGTCTGGGCCAAAGTTTCTCAATCTCTACGCTAGTCACTTTCTGGACTGGTTGTTCTTCATTCTAAAGGGCTATCCTGGTACACTGCAGGGTAGTAAGCACCATCCCTTCTTCTCCCTGCTAGATGTATTAATAACTAGCACTCTCCATCCTCAGGTAGACATCTAAAATGGCCCAGATTATTTTTTACCAAATGTCCCCTGGGGAGAAGTTGAGAATTCCGGGCTAGGCTTACTAGACAAACCCCAGCCACTTATACCTCCCCAAGCAAACCTGGGCCAGCTCTTAGCAGAGAACCTAGCTTGAGTCAGCTGAGATCTCTGTTGTATACTTAAATGGATATACATTACAATAGGAAATTTAGATAATAGGAACTTGAGGCATCATTTTATGAAGAAGATCTATAATATTTAGGAAAAGTTTTATCATTCTTCAAGCTCTTTTGGCCCACACAGTATTTTACACATTTCTGAGTGTCTTCAGTTTCATTCCAAATGCAAAAGCCTCTCTAGCGGGTCCTGCCATTTCCTTTCAAAAGGAATTTTGGATAATCATTTTCTTTTTAATGACTTGAGTAAAATATCCTATCAATGTGGTCTGAAAAATCCTTTTATTATTCACATGAGAACAAAAATCTTAATTGACTTTGACTTTCGTTTGCTGTAAGTAATTTAGATGATCATTCTTCACAAGTTTGAATCATTTTATGAGTCAAGTTTTTCAAAAGAATTTTTTGTGGTCAGAATGCACATTTTACCTGATCTGGATGGGATGCTGAAGGAAGCACGCTCAGTCGCTTCAGTCGTGTCCAACTCTTTGGTGACCCTACGGACTATAGCCCCGCCAGGCTCCTCTGTCCATGGGATTCTCCAGGTGAGAATACTGGAGTGGGTTGCCATTTCCTCCTCCAGAGGATCTTCCCAGCCGAGGGATGGAATTCAAGTCTCGTTTCCTGTATTGCAAGTGGATTCTTTACCCGCTGAGCCACCTGGAAAGTCATTGAAGGAAACCAATAACTAATTAATTGTCAATGTTTATGCATCTTGAATTTCTTGATTATGACATCTGGAGATTATAACAGAATACAAACATCACCAAGGCAGATTTCCTTGGAAGCCCAGTGGTTAAGATTCTACACTTCCACCACAAGGGGCAGAGGTTCTGTTCCTGGCTGAGGAACCAAGAGCCCAAATGCCATATGGTACAGTCAGGAAAATTTAAACAAATAAACTGTTACAAAGAGGTTGTTTGTTTAAAAAAAAATCAAATCACAAAGAGTTTTGGAAAACTTGTCTCAAAAGTGCCTCAAAAGTACTGCAGTAACTACTGCAACCTCCAGTATAAAACAAGAAAAGCCATGAAACAGCTTCCTCCTGCCTTTCTGCCTTCTCTTCCTCCCTTCCCTAATGGCCATGGGGGCAGATGCGAGAGAGTCAGTGGTCAGTATCTTCCCACAGCATCTTCCTTCCAAACCAATAATTAATTGCATTCCATGCTGAGAAAGCTTTCAGATGACTGCCCCTCTCTGCTAGAAGTTATGACATTTAGAAGCTCACCCACATTGGGAGAAATGCAATAAATATAAACAAAAGCTAGATGCACATAAAAACACTGAAATTTAAGCATCATTCTTGTTACTTTCTTTCAAGTACATAAATGGACAATCCAAATTGGCATTTTTCTGGTGGTGTTTGTGCTTTGTTAGAGATTCCTTTGCTCTAACTGGATTCCATTAACAGTCTCTATTTGACAGTCCAAAGCCATAAAGAAATTGGTAGTTAGAAAAATAATTTCATTAAAAAAAAAAAAAAACCCTGTAATCCCCCATTGCAATTTGTAAAGCAACAGACAAATATTTAATCTTGATTATTTTAAATCAGCAATTGGCCCTCTCTTCTAAGCTGGTTTCTTTCTCCTTTTTCCATTCAAATCATATTTGTCTAAATTTTAGTCTTTTATTAAAACTATTCAATATCTTATTTTGAATTACTTTATGGTATCTTGGAAAATGTTTTGTTTCACCCTTCCTCAGTATAAAGTGTGATGGGACAATCTGCTTTTTTTTTTTTTTAATTAGTAGTTGACTTGGAGAAATGAACAGAATTTTTATAACATGATATGAGTCTTCTATTTAGATAATTCAGACAGCTTTTAAAACATGCGTATAGGTTCAGTATTTGCACCGATAAGTCTCCTTCTTTCTAATGCTACTTATTCTGCTTTCAACTCTGCATGTTCCTGCTGTCAACTATTTTATAACACTAGAGTAAATAAAAGTAAGTAAATACAAACTCCTATGATCAAATGTACAGAAAATTCTCCCTATGATAAAATGTGCTTGGGAATTGGTTCATATTCTGTTAAAAAGATAAATCTAAATTCTATAAATAAATTTTAGATTATCTTGCTTTTATTTAAACTTGACATTATTTCTCTCTAATTTTGAACTTGTGGCAAATGTTAATTTTTATTTATTTATTTATGGCTATGCTGGATCTTTGTTGCTGTGAAGACTTTTCTCTAGCTGTAGTGAACAGGGGGCTAACTCTTTGTTGCATTGTGCAGACTTCTCATTGTGGTGGCTTCTCTGCCAGTCTCTGGGCATAGGCTTAATAGTTGTAGCACACAAGCTCAGTTGCTCCGTGGCATGTGGGATCTTCCCAGACTAGAGATCGAACGCTCCTGCCTTGGCAGGCAGATTCTTTACCACTGAGCCACCAGGGAAGCCCATGGCAAATGTTAATATGTCACAATTTCTAAAAGCTCACATTAATCAAAATTATAATGTGTTGTCAAAAGAAATTGAGAGATGTGTTGTCAAAAGAAATTGAGTGTTGGACCTATGAAAAATATTTCCAAAAGTTGCACTGGCTACAGATCTAGAAAGCCTTAGAACAACAATTCCCAACCTTTTTGGCACCAGGGACCAATTTTGTGGAAGACAATTTTTCCATGCACTGGGGGCTGGGAGGGTGGTTTGAGGATGATTCAAGAGCATTACATTTATTGTGCATTTTATTCTATTATTTTTACGTCAGCTCCATCTCAGATCATCAGGCATTAGACACTTGAAGTTGAGGACCCTTGCCTTAGAACATGGGCAACTGGATGGTAGAGGGCTACAGGCACAGCAGATTCTCATAACAGTGTAAGAGACTCTACCACGAAAGCTGAAAGCCAGTCTTAAAAGGCTAGCAGGATTCAAGGACAAAGCGTGGTCAGCAGTCAATCACGGTATACCTCAAGAATGAGAATGAGGATTAAAACAAAGCATCAGGATGTAAATACACAAAAAAGATTCTGGAAGACCAAGTATCAGAAGAGAAAGCAACAATCTAGACATGATACTTTGGGAAGATCACCAAAATTCAAGTCAACAGACCTGGATTCAAACAGGCACCTCCATTTAGAAGCTATAAGACCTCTGGCTGGACCTCAGTTTCCTTACCAGCATGCTGAAGAAAGCAACATCACAGAACAAAGCAAGTAGGAGATCAGAATCAAGGTCATTAGCTTTATGACTCAGACCCAGTCATTTTACATGGTTCCTGTGACTCAGAGGCCAATACTAGGATGATTCACAATGTCTCACAGACATGAAGAAGACATTGAGAACACTGCCACAAAGGCAGGAGGGCCTGGCTAATGGAATATCAATCCCCCCAAAAGAATGAACTCTGCCACTGAATAGCTTAAACCATTTGAGACCCTTTTTTCCTACCCTCTTAGGCTTTTACAAAGCCATGGACCCTTTAAGACTTCAATCATACTCCAGCAGAACAATGAACTTGTTAGAGGTTCTCATAGTATGAAGCCAGTGTCCACTGGCCCAGGACTTCTGCAGAGAGTAACTTCCCTGGAGTTGTCTGTTAAGACTTACACCGGCTCTCTGCTCAGAGCACACAAACCTCAGCACACACACACACACACACATACAAACCCTTTATTTCTAAAAACCCAGTCATCATAGAGTACAATCTAGTATCATATAAACTTAAATTACCATAGGCCAAGCTCACAGTGTCCCACTAGAAAGATCGTTTCTCAAGTATTCCCACACTGACCTTGCAAACATATTTTATTATCAGCACTAAGAAGAAGGTACTGAAACATGGACATTACATCATGTGTCCAAGGCCACATCAATCATAAACAGCAGAGACAGTCTTCCCACCCTGTTATGATTAGTTTATTACCCAAAAAAAGAAGAAGAAAAAAGGAGAGAGAAGAAGGAGTAGAGGAGGGATAGCAGGAAGGAGATGGAATCTCTGTTGTACTTGTTCAATTCTCAAAGATGCCACTACATTTTCCCAAGATGAGAGCTGCTATTAGCTGTGCCTTCCGCTAGAATAAACCCTTTCCTTGGATTCTGGGTCTATCATCTTACATTGGCTAATCAGAGCATGAGAGAAATCTGCTTTCCTTATATCTAAGCTGTCTTACAGTGTCCACAGCTCTCCAGATGATGTTTCTTGGCACAGCAAAACAATTTGGGAGTCTCCTGATTCCAACCAGTGATCATTCTGGCAGTGGAGGTCCTTCCCTCAGCACCAAGCTGCCAAAATAATTGGTCCATGTCTTGAATCACCCTCCCTGGCTATAACAAGCTCTAGGCATTCCAAAATTAAAGAGCAAAGGCTTTTAGATGCATGCGTGCTCTTGAGAAATAAGTCACTATTTAATTTGATTGGGTTTAAGCTTCATGACCACTAGAATGTATATTTTTGCAGATGAAGACCTATTAAAAAAATCTATCCATCTAAATGCCTTTTATAGGTTTTCACCTGGAAAAACATACATTTTAGTGGTCATAAAGCTCAAACCCAATCAAATTAAATTAGTGACATTTCTCACGGGAATGAGAAATTCCCATCCTCAAGAATGGGGTGGTATGACCCCTTATATATTATACCTTACTATACAGAGATTATCAGATACCCCCAATATTATGTAATTTATATGCAATAATCCCAGGATGTTCAAAAGTTGACACTCAGTAACATGGATTGCATGTCACACAAATTCTATCCCTTGCCCATCACATGAGAAGAGAAGCAGCATTTCAGGTTCATTGCTAGGCATACGTTTCCATTCAAGGGCCAATGTTATCTGATCACGCTATGATGGGCACACCAGAACAGTCAGGACTCAAAGTCCTTATTCCTTCAGAGTACAGGACTACACATGACAGCCTAAGGTGGGTTAGGAACAGGTCATGAATTCTCTTCACATTTTCTTTACACATCAGTTCCACCTGTACCAATAGTAGTGCGTACCATGATTTTCAACTCTCTACAGAGTCTAGCAGCCCCAGGAAACCACTTAGAACCCACCCAGCTCTAAGAAACACAGACTCACGTGAATCAGTAAAGCACAACTTATTTCTTGGTTTACATCTTGACTTTTCCCAAGACCTTTTATTGGAAGATCAAGATTCTGTGCCTTGACCCAGTGGTTAAGCTGGGTTAACCAAAATCTGCGTCAGGCGGTGCCCTCTGAGAAACTTACATCATGACACGATTATAAGCTCAAGAAATATATTTATGGAAAAACCTGTGGAGGATATAGGTGGTGAGATCAGGAGGAGTCAGGGAGGATAAACAGATGTCAATGGTGGCGGGGGGTGCGGGGGTGGGGTTCACACCTGATAAAGGAGAGAGATAAGGAAGGATTAGGTGGGAAGACCTTCTGGCTGCTGCACAGCTGTAAGAGGGCCTCAGCTGGGCTAATGAGGACTCTCCAAGCTAGAGCTGACTGATGGAGGACTCTGCTATTGCAGGAATCTCTTGTTCTAGAACCTCCACTTTGCTTAGTCATTAGCTGGGAGCAGCCTCAGGGAAGTGTGACCTGGCATGAATGTGCAGACCCAAAGATGTGGCCGGCAGGACTATCCAGCAAGGCCTCATGAAGCAGATGCTTTACAATGATGATCCACCTCAGGTCCTCAATACCAGTCACACGTTCCTGAAATCTCTGATTACATAGTCTAAATATTCGAGAAGTGAGAAATAGGAAATGACTGCTAAAGGTGGATTTCCATATAACATCTTCAAGGCTGTATGTTTTCTCATGCAGTAGGACTATTTTTGTAACATTAACCAAAGTTTCTCATCACCCCCCATTCAAGTGACTCCAATGTTTTGGCTGAGACCCAACATAGCTGAATACAAAGAAACAGAGGGAAAGTCTTGGATTCAGAACACTTGAATTTACAGCAAGGAAAAGGCTGTTCCAAAGAGGAGGTCTACAGGGGAAAAATAAAAGATGTTTTTGTATGTTTTTTAGTTTCGCAAAATTAAGTCTTAAAAAACTAAAGGTATAAAATGTATTCTATAAATTAAAGACTAAAAATAAAAGGGATGAAACATGAATTTATCCTTACCTCCACTCTCAACATAGTAGATAGGGGTTGCTTAATTGAAGATAGGAAAGAATTTAAGAAAGGAGGAGATAAAGAAACATTAAGTGCTGGTAAGTCCCTGATAAGGGTCAGGTGACCCCAACCTTCCCAGAATTCAAACTAGGTGGGTATTAGCCTAAAGTTGAACCTCCAAGAGCAGAGGAGTTGGGGGGGAGGTAACCCTATGTTTTCCTTTCTAATGAACCTACAGTAGAGACAGGGCTCCAGGGGAGAATCTCCATGCCCACCACCATATGAATGGTGAGTGGCCGTGCACAGAGCACTTGAGAAGGAACACATCTTTTACAGGAATGATACAGGAGAGTATCCTCAAGGTGCCTATGTTCTCAAGAGGCCCGCACAAGGTACTTGACTGAGCTGATGGCTTGTAGCGTATCTCAAGGTCCCAGCAACGGGACCCACAGAAAAGAATGATCTCCACCATTGCTACTTAAAGCATGGTCCACAGATGGATGGTGATCCTGTCAACGAGATTAATCAATGGTCTATCTATGAATGAAGAGGAAAATTTCACTCGAATCAAATTTGAGGATTATAACCCAGGAAGAGCATCTCAGAAAACTCCAAGGACTGTTCTGCCCAGTAGAAGCCAAAACACGGTTATGTAAGTTTTTGAGACAGAAGGCTATACATTAAGTGATGTATTATGGACAGCTGACACAATTCAGATGGAAGCACCATCATGATCCCTTATGAGATCAAGAAGGAATGTTATCTTTAAGGGGTTGTCTTATCAATGCTAGGAGAATGTTGCTCTTCATGGTTGAGCAGGTATTTCTGCCCACACGGATGGTTTGGTCGATGCAGAATGTTGATGCACAATGCACAGCAGAGGGAAGGCCAAAAGGGAGAGAAAATTTCGTATGTTTAAATATTTCTTATCTTGCCATAAAATATGAATTTTATTCCACAGTCCATGAACTGGTTACTAAGTGTCCGTGATGAAATATCAATACANCTCATGGTTGAGCAGGTATTTCTGCCCACACGGATGGTTTGGTCGATGCAGAATGTTGATGCACAATGCACAGCAGAGGGAACGCCAAAAGGGAGAGAAAATTTCGTATGTTTAAATATTTCTTATCTTGCCATAAAATATGAATTTTATTCCACAGTCCATGAACTGGTTACTAAGTGTCCGTGATGAAATATCAATACAGACGAAAACTGAGAGTAAACCCTTAGAAATTTCCATAGCAATCTGATGTTATTACAACATCCAAATGTGTGATCAATGGACTTCTTTTTGAAGATGGTAGAGACTAATTTGTAGTTTTAAATCATGTACTGAGATACACATTATGTAAACTGTATATTGGGATTCATTAACAAAAAATTAGGGAGAAAAATTATCCTTCACTATAAGCAGTTTGAGAAGCACTCAGCTATCCGTAAGGAGACTAAAACAGGTGCAGGGACCTCTCGGTGGGTACGAGAATGAACATCAGTGGCAGAAGTCTGCACAAGACATGTTACACGGGAAAGAATACACACAGTAGCAGAAGCCCAGTGCCCCACAAGCCATAAATACCCACAAGCACGCGATACCTGAAATGATAGAGAGAACACTGAAGTGAGTGAGTTTACATCATTGACCAGATTCCGTTTTCTCACATTAGGTGTAGTGAAAGTTCAGATTAAATTCAATTATAGAAAAATTTTGAAAATGAATTTTCATTTAAAAAAAAATACTACACTCTATTTTATGGCCGAAAGAAGTGCTTTGCTGTAACAGCCTCTGAAACATGTTCCAACCTAAATTTCCTTCATAGTCTGAATCACCAAAGACATTTCTATTTTTAAAATACGGAAAAATTGGTGTTGAATAAGAGCATCATTGTTGTGGTCTTGCTCATGTATGCATAAAAGGAGGCACACATTTTGCCACTAAAGCTAAACCAGGGGAGTCTGTGGGGAAAATTTAACAATAAACATGTGTTATTTCATTTTGTATTGAAAATACAATTTGGTGATTTGGGATTCAGGAAACAGACCCACTCAACTAAGTTCAAAAAAATGAGGATTTATGGAAAGAGACCACAGACAGGCATGAGCACATTGCTAACATGCCATCAGTGACCTAGCTGATGCTAAGACCTGGACACTCCTGCAGCATCCTCTCCCACCGCTCCCTCTGCTCACAGTATCAAAAGCAGGTATCATTTTCCTGCTTTTATCTGTGTATCCATTCCACCTCTATCACCATGCTTCTTTTGAGTATTCACAGCATCTGCCCATTATAGCTACACGTCCCGATTTCCAAGCTCAAGCACTGCCAACTAATCCTTGGTTCAAATTCCTGAAATAGAGAAATAGATTGCATTTTTCCCCCTAAAATAGGCCACACACATAGTGGTACTCTGGCTGGTCTTAGAGAGACTGCCCTTGGGTCGGTTACTTTCCCTAAATCTAACCAGCTTTATCCCATTAGAATGGAGGTGAGAATCATTAGAGTCACACAGTTGTCCTTCCACCAGGGTTAATAAGAAGGAGAATTTTGCTCAAGGATACACAGTGGGCTTGCCAGGGATCCTGAGTCTCGGCATATCCATTACACCTGGCAGCAAGAGCTGCCCAGAGCTCCAACTACTTCCTCTTTGGCGAGAATCTCTAGACGATACTAGTGGGAAGACTTCACCGGACAGGGTCTGGATGGTAAACATGTGCTTTTTCACAGTGTGCAGAATGTCTGAACTTGCTTTCCAAGTGTTTTCACATTTTCTGCTCTCTATCTCCATTTTAAAAATTGGGGAGGGCTTCCCTGGTGGCTCAGTGGTAAAGAATTCACTTGCCAATGCAAGAGAAACCCCTGCAGGAGAGGCTCACGCACTGCAGCCAAAGAGTAGCCCCCACTCTCTGTCCACGCAGCAACAAAGACTCAGCACAGTCAAAAATAAATAAATAAAATAAAATAAGACATGAGATTGCTTCCCATATTTTTTTTAAGTTTTTTTTTTTTTTAAGTAAGAGATGGTTATCAGTTCAGTTCAGTCGCTCAGTCGTGTCCAACTTTTTGTGACCCCATGAACCACAGCACGCCAGGCCTCCCTGTCCATCACCAACTCCCGGAGTTTGCTCAAACTCATGTTCATTGAGTCGGTGATGCCATCCAGCCATCTCATTCCCTGTCATCCCCTTCTCCTCTTGCCCTCAATCTTTCCCAGCATCAGGGTCTTTTCCAATGAGTCAGCTAGGGATAGTTATAGCAACACATTATTTACCCTTTCTAATACTGACCACTAAATCAAAAAATGTTGCAACACTGATTTGATTCATTTGGTTCCTTTATACACACAATTCTGTTTTGAGCCCAAAGCACCTTACATAATGGCACTGCAAGGGCAATATAATAAAAACAGGGGAAAAAACTCAATGCCAACTGTATCCCTTCCTTCCAATGTACTTTATAGAGTGACAGGCACAGTCTGAGAGTGAGTTTCTTCACCAGATGTGTATAAGAGACAGGGTCTGGGAATGAGCCTCTGGAACCAGACTCTCTGAGTTCAAATCCTGGCCCTACCACTATCTAGCAGTGTCATGTGGACAAATAACTTCATCATCCTGTACCTCAGTTTCCTTATCGAGGATAATAAAGGATAAGAAAGGTAATAATAAAGGAAACAATCTCATCAGATTGTTGTGAAAATTAAATGAATGAACAAATGTCAAGCACTTTGCAAACTCTCTCACATGTGGGAAGCACTCAAAAAGCATCCACTGTTATTTTCATCTCTTGAGTGCAATGAACAGAAAGGAATAGATTTCAGACATTATGAACTCGTTCAATCTTAAAATATGAAAACAAACTCAATGTTTCAATTGCCTATAGCCCAATGCTCAGTGAGATGCCTCACAAATCCTAAGTAAGCTCTGAGGCCTTCAATTTGAAGAATCGTATCAAATGCAATGACAGTAAACACAAATATACATCGACATGCATGAAGTAAAACAGTATCAGAATACAGAAGAAGAAAATCTAGGCTCCTCTAGCAACTGAATCAAGATTAGTAAGTTTTCCTCCTCTGTGTTTCAAAGACTGTTAAGTGACCTTGGAGCGAATGAGTGAGACTCAGGAGCAGGCCCTTTCATCCCACAGAGGATTTGCCCTCGGTCCCTAACACTTCCCCACCCCAATAAAGTTTGAAACTTACAAGCAGGTGTGTATCTTGTGATTGCTGCCTGTTCTAGTATTTTCTCTTTTGTTTATTATTATTTTTAATTCTATTTGTTTTGCTTGCACTTAGTGGATAACCTTCCACTGTTATTATCATTTTCTTGATAAATAGGTTATATTTTCAGAATACATTATCTATAAATAATCAACCCCTGTCTCTTTTCCAGTAAGAATGGATTCACACTAAAATGTTTCCCCATGAAACATCATTTTGCCCTTTGTGTTATGCAAGTATTTTTTCGCTCTCTCCCTGCAATAGTTTTTATAAAGATGCTTGAGTTCTTTTATAATGAGCTGAAAAAGCAACATCTTTTTACCTGCTGAACATGCTTCAGTGAATTCTGATGCTGAGCCTTGAGGAATACAACTGATGAGCTACACAAACTTTCAGTCCTTGCCTCAATCTTCTCCAAAAAACACACGCAAATAAGCTAGGCATCTCTGACCTAAAAATCCATAGTGTATTAACTGAGATGGAAAATGTGTCCACTGAGATTAAATGAACAATCTTCCTGTCTTTGACAGATTCATTTCAAAAGGAATGATAGGAATTCTGCTGCCTAACTTCTCAAAACAAAAGGAAAGGGCTTTCTTTGAACTCAAGAAGCTTTTCTTAAAATGTGCCCTGTAAGAAAACCCATTAATACAGTAATTTCAGTTTTCCATTCACTTATTAGAGCCAGTGAGGTCCTTTATTGGAATACGTGCTGAGCAGAAAGATCTTGGAAGAAGCAAAATTAAAAGCCATTACCTTTGGTGAGGAGTTAAAGAATATAGAAAGATGGCGGCAGCTGGGATCCCTAGGAAGTTAAGATTGGAATGAAAAGCAGTATAAATAAACACACGTGCCTCAGTTGTGACTGAGAAAGTCATTGTTCGTGTTACCTTTCAGGGATGGGCAACTGTGATTCCATGAGAGCATTAAGCATCAACATATAATATTCCCATCTAGGTAGCACTAGTATGGGGTGGAGACAGAGGCATTCTTGATTTGCCACTGGACGCCACAGTGCTCTGCAGGGCCTTGCCACTGGATGCATGACATACTTCTCCACCCCTTGACTCTGTTAACATCTCATTGCCCAAAGCGTGTCACATGGTTGAGCCCAGAATGACAAACAAAACACACCTGTGTGGGTAGAAATGAGCTCTTGCTTTTCTTTTGTCACCATGAGAAGACATTCTCAAGGTCGCTGTCTCCCCTTCAGCTTGGGCTCTGGAATGGACACATGTGGAACAGACCAGAAGTGGAACCTCAGTGAGAAGCCAAGTGAAACACAGCTGCCCCTCAGCCTAGATCAGCCAGCTGAATGAAGGGTAACAAATGAGGATTGTTTTATGACACCTACTTTGGGGGACGTTTGTTATGCACCAAAAGTTCACTCATACTATCTGCAGTTCGTGTTTTCAGTAGCATTTAAAAACTCTGAAATATCACATTCAAAAAGGATTCTCTCTACCAACCCTATTCTCCATACCACTGATGGCTAAATATGTTACATTTTACAAACATTACAGAAACTTCCAAAGGAAACTTCTCTCCTCAATATCCCAGTTGACATGCAGGCACAGGCACTTCCTGCTCTGTTCTGCATGACTTTCTCATATCTCTGACTGGACTTGAGTAGTGGTGGCTCCCAAGCCAACATGCCAGAAGCCCTGTTGTGACCTGTGAGGGGCCCTAACCAGACCAACTAGTGTTCTCCAGAATACGAATGTCAGTAGGAAGGAAAAAGAAAGCAGAAGTGTGAATTATTGAAGTTGATAGGTTACAACTCAGAGGGGATCATGAGGTAGATTAGACCACCAGGATATGTCTCCAGTAAGTCAAAATTAGGATGATGTATGCAAAATAACACACTGAAATGAATTTTTGCTTTCTTCTCATTGAGGTTTTTTCTCTTCCATAACTAGTAAGGTAGACAGGCTTCATTCAGTCCCTTGCCTTAGGGAAGATGCATTTACAAGGGCCCAGAGCAAAAGCTGACACCAGAAACCCTCTCTTTTGACTTGTTCCCTTAAAGTCTGAGTAACTTGGGTTAGGAGTCAAGGGCAGAGGACCCCTGTGAGGTGACAGAAAGTTCAGGAGAGTTAGCTTGGTGGTAAGTCTAGCAAAGCACCAAGATCCATAGGCTGAGCCTAAAGAAATGTCAGAGTCAGTGAACTTCAGGGGACCATGAAGGCTTGGAATACAGTATCTTAGGACTGAAGACCACAGAAAGGTCTGCTGGAATTTCTGCTCTGCAGAGATTTCAGGGACTTCTGAATATTCCACATGATTATATTTGAATTGCCAATCAGCAGAAATCTAATATGACAACACACATGAGTTGAAGGATAAGATTTATACTGGCTATGTGAGTAAACAGCATCTTTGAGGGAAAGGTGAAAGGAGAATTGAAAGAGAAGTGATGCCATTGCAGAGAAACCATACTGTGGAGTGATATCAAGCTAGGAAATTCAGGAAGTATTGCTAATAAGGGTCCTAAAACTTCTCTGAACCTGGAACTGCCTCCTAGAGCTGCTTCTCATGAGGCTAGGAGGCTCTACCACTCTGCATTTCCATTCTCATACATCCATGGGATTCCATGTCTTTTAGGATATAATGTATTTTTATACTCAACTACCCCCACTTCCTTTAAAAAAAAAAAAAAAATCCGGACAAGCCTCTGTCTTCTGGAATGAAAAGAGCCCAAACAAATCCCACCCCTGGAGGTGAGTAAAACACAGATAACCAGACATGATGTGTTTCCAGGTCACATAACACAGTGAGTCTCAGGCTTTTTGCCTTCATGAATATATATGCAGATTATGAGTTCAGGGGAACTTAACTTTCACTAATCAATTTCACAAGCCACTGTCAGTCAATTCCCACAACATGTCAGGAGTATTTAAAGATTTAAAACTGTTTAGTCAAGCTTGGAAACTTACATAGTACTTGAAAAGCCANGGACACGGGTTGGGGGTGGGCAGGGGCAGGATGTGGGGGGAAGGGAAGGGTGGAACAGACTGGGATATTAAGACTGACACATATGCTCTCCCACATGTAAAAGAGATAGCTGGTGGGAACCTGCACTGTAACACAGAGAGCTCACCTCGGGGCTCTGAGATGACTCAGCTGGCGGGTGGGGGGCATGGAAGGGAGGTTCAGGAGGAAGGGGATATATGTATTCTGATAGCTGATTCACTTCCTTGTACAGCAGAAACTAACACAGCTCTGTAAAGCAATTATATTCTAATCAAAAAATTTATATAAAAAAAGAAACAGTTTTAAGGAGTTTGAGGAATAAAATAGCCATCTGAGGCTTATAAAGAGAGGGTAACAGTGACAGGCAGAATTAAAGCAAGACTGAGATCCTTAGGGAGTAGGGACTTTACTGTTAGCATCCTAGGTGGCTAAGATAATAAAGAACACGTGATTCCTGGAGGAACTGGACCAATGGGAAGAGCAGAGAAAAAGGGTAAGGGTATGCCCCTTCCACATGCCACGCTCACCATCAGATGAGTCCTATGGGCTGGAGGAGAGGCGAGGGCTGGCACAGCAGTGGGTATCTCTCCACCTGGAGGGAACCACCAGGGACACGAATAAAGGCCTCCTCCTAACACTGACACTTCCAGGTCTTTGATCTAAAGAACCAAAAAACTGATAACTTCTCTTTCCTGTTGTTAACATCCTGAAGTGTGACCCTTACCTCAATCATTGACTCCAGCTGAGAATTAGCACAAACATTCAAAAAAGTAAACGAACAACCTTTTTAAATGATGGCAAAGATTTCACACAAGGTTCAGAGGTTCCTGGGATAATGAAAACTGTAATTGTTCTAGAGATTTTTTTTAATATTCTTAAAGCAAATGTTTCCATGTTAACATGAGGCTAAAACAGAGCTCTAAACAATACCAAGAATTCAGACTAACAGTTCCTTTTTCTGTGTAAAATGCAGAATTTTAACAATACCAGACAGAAAGAAGGTATCATGAGGAGGAAACGATTCTATTTAGACCTTATATGTTCTCAGACAAATGGTAGTTTGGAAAAAAATAACAAATTATATATGAGGGAAGGAGGGGAACCAAAAATTCAATGATTTGAGTCAGCTCCAATTATTATTAAAAACAGAAATGGCATTTGATTTTCTAATGGCCTAAATTAAAAATTGTTCTAGCTGTCAGCATAAAATTTCTACTTACCTTTCATGCAAAAGAAATGCTAGTGTTAGGATCTCTCAATAGATTAAAGGTTAATCCTGGGTTTGCTGAAATTCGCAGGATTAAGGGATCTGATCATAATACGTGTGTTGCATTCCAGTGCCTCAGGATCACAAATTTAATAAAATCTAGTTAAACCTTGGTGGGTAAAGAAAACAAAGATTCTGGATACAAATGGAATAAATCCAAATCAAATGGACTTAAGCCAAATAGGAGAGTTAGTGTTCATAATGAGAATGTTCAAGACGAGGAGTGATTGGGTCCCGATGACTCTCCGCAGTTTTGGTCAACCGTTGCTTTATGTTGCATCTTTCTCAGGCTGGCTTTTCCCTACGACCAGACTTGCACGTGTCGTATCTTTCATTTTGTCATCGTGGTTTAGTTGCTCGGTCACGTCTGACTCTTTTGCAGCCCCGTGGACTGTAACCTGCCAGGCTCCTCTGTCCAAGGACTTCTCCAGGCAAGGATACTGGAGTGGGTTACCATCTCTTTCTCCAGGGGATGCTTGCAACCCAGGCCTTGAACCCATGTCTCCTGCATTGCAGGCAGATTCTTCACCACTGAGTCACCAGGGAAACCCAACTTTCATTTTAGCAAGGGGAAGGGGGCAGCAGAGGGTGAGATGGTTGGATGTCATCACTGTCTCAATGGACATGAGTTTGAGCAAACTCTGGGAGATGGTGAAGGATAGGGAAGCCTGGCGTGCTTCAGTTCATGGGTCTGCAAAGAGTTGGACTCGACTGAGTGATGGAGCAATAGCAGTTTCGTATGAAGTTTCCTGGCTGTTTTCTGTCTTGGCTGCTGCTAAGTCGCTTCAGTATGTTTGACTCTGTGCGATCCCATAGACAGCAGCCTACCAGGCTCCCCCGTCCCTGGGATTCTCCAGGCAAGAACATCCTCTAATACCTTGTTCTAATATCCCCAGAAGCAAAAATCCTTCAGATCATATGATGCTAAGAAAAAAAAAATTCCTTCCATTGCACTCACCTTCAAAAGTTAAAAGACAGATATTTTTTTAAAAGGTAGAATTTAATAGTTTTCCTGAGAAGAATGAACTATCTATAAATCTTCATCCTTACATCTTAAAGAATGGATAATGGGAATCTGAGAGAGAAGCTTTTAGTATTTTTTAGTATTTTTTAAAGTATTTATTTCATGCCTGTCGACACAGTGAAAAACACTTTCTTATCTCATTTATTTTTCCCACTAACTCACTTTCAGATGTATTATTCCTTGTGTAACCCTTGAGGAAGCTGAGGTTAGGAAGTTCGATGAAATAGCAGGACTGAGTTTTGACTGAGCTTTGTTTTTGAATCCAAGTTCACTTCTACTAAGCCATGGTTTCCTAAGTTATATGATGTATACCTTTAAATAATTTTTATCAGAACTTCAGCAGACAAAGATGTTCAACAAGAACATTAATTACAAATTTTAACCTTAAAAATGTTGTCACTAATAGCTTCAATTATTCAAGTATTTGATGAGGACCAAATTCATTTCAGACATTTGTGAGTAATAAAGATGAATAACTGTTCCATGTCCTAGAAAGAACACACAATGTAATGAAAGATGCATATATAATCATCTCATAAGATATTTACTGTCAATAAATTCATGTTCTCATAAGAAAGTTTGCTTCACAATAGAAAGAACAAAATACATAGTAAATTGCTTATTTTACTAGTTATTCTAATGTGAAAGGAATACATATTTGTTTTGTAAAACAGATTACAAATGTCCATCTGAACATTATTAGCACTGAGGTCATGATTTATCTTGCCTAAGCTTTTCATGAAATGGTAAGATTATAAAGTGTACGTGGGGACCTCTCTAAAGACTCTGTGTTTCCAATGCAGGGGGCACAGGTTCAATCCCTGGTTGGAAACTAAGGTTCCATACACCATGAGGTGCAATCAAACAAACAAAAAAATGTATGTGAAGAATCTCAACTACCAAAGACGCAACAGCAGAAAATGGTTTTCTAAATATATGGAAAAGGAATAATGCTGAACATATCCTTTGTAGAAGATGGAATGTAAAGGCCAGGCATGCCTAGAATCTATCATTTTCCCAAATCAACTAACTTGACATTTTGAGGCAGCGAAAATGTCCACTAATGAATTCTTAAGAAGCTAGACAGAAAAATAGGCTCTAAAATGACAGAGCTAGTAAACTATAATGGGGAAGAGAGGCAGACAGGAGGGACTTGAAAATGAGTTTTGTTAAAATTCAAACTGTGTTTACTTAAAATGTCAGAACTGGGGCAAATTCTACTAAAAGGCACTGAGATAAGAACAAAGCAATCTAGGACATCTTGACCCAGAGTTCTTCAGACTTCTAAATTATCTGTGAGAACAATAGCTTGAAGGAAAATTGGAAGGGAAAAAAAACAAAACACAAAAGAATCAGTCAGAAACTAGACAACTTCAGAAGGATGATGAAGAAAGGGTCGAGAAAAGAAAAAAGTCCCAAAGGAAAGGAAAAGCATCTCAACCAAAAGTCACAGGATGGATAAACCTAGGATTTAAAACAGAATAAAGATTTTCCACAAACCAAAACTAGACCAAAGGCAATGGCTCAACCTGAGGTCAGAACAGTGGAAAATGGACGGCCCATTCAAAGTACCAGTGACCTTTGAGCTTTGAAGACATCAAACAAAAGGTCTGGGGAGAAATGGCAAGAACTAGAGTGATGATGGAAGTATCTAGAAAGGATTGTTTCATGACTTAAATCTGTGTAAAAGAACCAAGCAATGTAAGGTTCAACTCCTTTTAGCTGGTCCCAAGTTCTCTGCAGTATTAAAGCATAAATGTGCACTTGAACATTGAAACAGATGCAAGGAATGGGCGTGAAAGAAATAGCAGGTACAGAAGATGATTCAATGGGTATTTTTCAACTTTATTGATGGTGTGAAAGCAATACGCATTCAGTAGGAAACCATACTTAAAATTATGAGTGTTGAGCGTTCCCGGGTCTAGTGTCACATGGTACAGTACTACGATACCTTCTCAGGATGCTGGCAGAGGCAGTCTCAGCTTCCAGTCAACCACACGATCACAAGTGGAAACTACTGACATACTTACCACCATTCTGCACACAGACAACCATTTTAAGTACTGTATTCAATAAATTACATGAGGTATTCACCATTTTATAATAAAACTATAAAATTGTGTTATTGTGGGTTTGTGTTAGAGGATTTTGTCCCATTGTAGGCTAACTAACATTTACAATGTTAGTGTTCTGAGCCCATTTAAGGAGGGTAAGGCTAGGCTCCTATGCTAAATTAGGTGCTGTTAAATGCACTTGATGATATTGTCGACTTACGATGGGTTTATTGGGACATAAGCCCACCTTAAGTCAAGGAAGATCTGTAGCTAGTATTAGAGACAAGAGAACAGAAGCTCAGTGATTAGGTGAAGACAGTCCTCTGTATCATCTCAGAATTAATAAGAGAGAAATCCCACTCTTGAAATGCAGAGAGCTGTGAGGTGAGCCAGGGTATGGTAGCTCAGACAACATGATGCTTTGTGGCCAATTTAAAAACCAATACAAACACACTACTGTATATAAGATAGATAACCTATCAGGATGGACTGTATAGCTCAGGAAACTCTATATTCCATGACAACCTATATGAGAAAGAAATGAATATATGTATATGTATAACAGAATCACTTTGCTGTACACCTGAAACTAATACAACACTGTAAATCAACTATAATAAAATCAAAAATATTTTTCGGTGTTAAAAAAAAATTCAAGGACAGGAGAGAAGATAGAGAAAGGAAAGATAGGAAAAGAGAGAGAAGAATATATTGGAGAGGGGCGAGTACCAGAGCATTTGCCTCAGACATGCAGCACGTCCATCTTTACTTCTGCCCACTTCCTCCTCTAGGTCCTGCCTAGGTCGGCTATGGCAAATTGTTCAATTTCGTGAAGTAGTCCATGTCTGAGGGAGGAAAGGACAATCCAAACAAAATTCTGGAAAAAAGCAAGATGCAAAGAACTTGCCTTTAATTCACTCTTATCACCTTCCCTCCTCCCAATAGTAGTATTTTATTCTTAGAGTGAGTTAGCAAGTGACCAGCAAGAAGAACATTAATTAGAAGTTAATTTTTTCCTAAACACAAAACAAGTAGCTTTGGACAGGAGCATGCATTGAAATGGGCTTTCCTGGTGGCTCAGGGGTAAAGAATCTACCTGCCAACGAAGGAGATGCAGCTGTTAATTCTTGGGTTGGGAAGATCCCCTGGGGAAAGAAATGGTGACCCACTCCAGTATTCTTGGCTGGGAAATCCAATGGACAGAGGAGCCTGAAGGGCTACAGTCAGTCCATTGAGTTGCCAAAGAGTCACATTTGACTTAGAATTAAACAACAGTGCACTGAAACGAGAACCAGGCACTATTTCTGTGGGCCACATGGAAACACGTGAGTATAATTTTGCATTAAATCTGATTAAACAAATACATCAAATAGCCCATATCCCATAACTGCTATTTTCTCAAAAGAGTCACCTTAGGAAAAATATAAACCAAGAAGTACTAGATATATTTTGCTGCCTGCCCCCCACATCTTGGTAAATTCTTCCCATAACAGACAAGAGTCACTGTACTCAGGACCCTCCAGCCTTCACTAGCCACGCCTCACTAGCCAGGAATAAACTTCTGGCAGAANAAAAATATAAACCAAGAAGTACTAGATATATTTTGCTGCCTGCCCCCCACATCTTGGTAAATTCTTCCCATAACAGACAAGAGTCACTGTACTCAGGACCCTCCAGCCTTCACTAGCCACGCCTCACTAGCCAGGAATAAACTTCTGGCAGAAGGATCCAGTCAACTGGTCGAGCCATTTGACTTTCTGCCATGAGGATTTTACCTCATTTCAGAGTACTTAAAATTCCAGCTAATTTCAACTAATTTTAGATATTAACAGAGTCTCTAGTCCAGGGTCCAAAAATACACAGGAGTTCTGCCATCACTTTCTTTTCCAAAACCATTAAACACAAGACTAATTATGGCAGAATGCTTTTGCCCTCAACACTGCTTCAGCTTCCTGTGTTTCTGAAAAAGACTGAATCCTCCTGGCAGCTGTCATCAAGTCATGTGAGCCAGTTCTTGAGCCTTCATAGCCCTTCATCATGTGTGAAGTCTGTGGCAGGTGTTGAAAGGGAAGAGACTCATCCAGTAGGACCAAGAAAACGGGATTGGACAGAGGAACCAAGTTGCTCAAGATCACAGTCTATGGAGTTCACACCTAAGTCAAGTCTTTCCACAGCTGCTGCTTTTATTTTTTTAAGATTTTTTAAATGCAGACCATTTTTAAAGTCTTCATTGAATTTGTTGCAATATTGGTTCTGTTTTATGTTTTGGGGCCATGAGGTGTGTGGGGTCTTAGCTTCCCAACCAGGGATCGAACGCACACTGCCTGCATTGAAAGGTGAAGTCTTAACCACCGGGCACCCAGGGAAGTCCCCTAGGTCCCACAGCCTCTGCTCCTTCCACTCCCCTCCCCTGCACTTCCCCTTTGCCATGGAAATACAGAAAATTACACAGTGCTCTGAAAAACCTTCCACAAAAAGTAACATTGTAAGAACTCCTTGGCAGTTCAGTGGTTAGGGATCCAAGTCCTAACCAAGATCATAGTCTCTCTGCCAAGGACCTGGGTTCAATCCCTGGACTGGTTAACTAAGACCCCATTAAGCCCCGGGCCAAAAACATAAAAGTGACTTTATGCTTACCTCAACTGTATTTCTAGATACTGTAGTGGAATAGATAAGATAAAATAGATTTGTTTGGAAACAAGGCCAGAAGGGGAAAGGACAAATGCCAGGAGTCTGTTTGGAAACAGGACGAACTTTTTTTTTTTTTTTTTTTTTTTGCAGTTAACAGAGTAATTCAGGTTGATAACAATACTGAGTAATATTCTTACACACAAAAGTACCCAAAAGTTCCAACAAGGTGAACAAGCCAATTTCTGAGCCATAATTCATCAGTTTCTACTACAAAGCATCCCCTAGCTTTAGAATTTCTCAAGTAAAGCACTGGTCCATGCCTGAACAGTCAGGAATCTGCCAGTTTCTATGGGAATAAAAATCCCTAGGACACAGACATTTGTATATGCTTCAAACTTGAGTTTGAATAACCCTCCCCCCAAATTAAAACACATAAAACAGAATTCTGAGGATAAACTACTTCTCCTTATTTTTTAATATATGAATATATATATGTATATATGATGAGATGGCTGGATGGCATCACTGACTCGATGGACGTGAATTTGAGTGAACTCCGGAGTTGGTGATGGACAGGGAGGCCTGGCATGCTGCAGTTCATGGGGTTACAGAGTCGGCCATGACTGAGCAACTGAACTGAACTGATAGTATGTATATATGTCTATTATACCTATATATATCTATTACTAACATTTGTGTTTTCTCACAAAGTATGGAAAGAATTCTCACAAAGTATAGAATTCTTTCTATACTTTGTACTCCTTGGTTAATATAGGCAGTCCTTATTCTACAGTAGGGATATACACAAATTTTAAATTACTGTGGTTTAGTTAAACAGTCTTCCAACAGTCTTCCAACNTCTATTATACCTATATATATCTATTACTAACATTTGTGTTTTCTCACAAAGTATGGAAAGAATTCTCACAAAGTATAGAATTCTTTCTATACTTTGTACTGCTTGGTTAATATAGGCAGTCCTTATTTTACAGTAAGGATATACACAAATTTTAAATTACTATGGTTTAGTTAAACAGTCTTCCAACAGTCTTCCAACCCCATAGCTCAAATTTTAGTTACCATGATGTAGTGAATGTGAATGATTGCATAAAGTAAACTCTTTAGCACTAGTTCCTTCAGTCATGTGTGTGTTCAGTTGCTCAGTTGTGTCCACCTCTTTGCAACCCCATGAACTGTAGCTCACCAGGCTCCTCTGTCCATGGGACTTTCCAGCGTCACTAAATCGATGCACATCTTGGTCAGTGACCAATCTCTTTATTCTTTTCCAGGCCTGTTGGTGAGTGGCTCCTCACATCTGTTACTCAGTCAAGCAAAGTCAGGAACCTGTGCGGCTGTGTTGCCTCCACATCTCACATTTTACACAAGTGGACAATCAAAAGAGGAAAGTGACCAACAAATGAAAGCATAGAAAGTGCTAAGACTGGAGATGAATTTGGCTGTGATTAGAAGATGGGGATGTTGCCATGGGACTGTTGACACCTCTGTTGTTTCAGAGACTCCAGCCATGCAACAAAAGACCTTAGTGGAGGGGACCTTAGTGATGCTAAAGGGGAAAGTGGCTGTGACAAAGGGATGTGACACTGGCAGAAAAATTCCCATGAAGGCGATTCTGGGGGGTGTTTTATGACACTGAAAGCACTGAAGAGAAAATCTTGGAAGCTGATCCATACTTAGAAAAGACACAAGTCACCAAGTTGCTGTCTCCATACCATTAGTTAAACGAAGTTGGGATTGGCATATGCTGCTGCTGCTGCTAAGTCGCTTCGGTCGTGTCCGACTCTGTGCGACCCCAGAGACGGCAGCCCACCAGGCTCCACCGCCCCTGGGATCCTCCAGGCAAGAACAATGGGGTGGGTTGCCATTTCCTTCTCCAATGCATAAAAGTGAAAAGTGAAAGTGAAGTCGCTCAGTCATGTCTGACTTTTAACGACCCCATGGACTGCAGCCCACCAGGCTCCTCCGTCCATGGGATTTTCCAGGCAAGAGTACTGGAGTGGGGTGCCATTGCCTTCTCCAGAACTGGCATATACATACCACTATAAACAAAATAAGATAACCAAAAAGGTTCTACCATATACCACACGGAACTCTCCTCAGTATTCTGTAATAACTTAAATGGGGAAAGAATCTGAAAAAGAATATATATGTATAACCGAATCCCTGTGCTGTACACCTGAAACTAACACAACATTGTAATCAACTACATATCATTTTTTAAAAAATTTAAGTTCTAGGATGAGAAGGAAAAAGCAAGTACTCTTCAAAATACTCCGGATAAGTCTTTGCAAAGAAATGTAACATTTAATTTTCAATGTCATAGTGTTTTAATTTTCAGTGTACTAAATAAATATTAGTAGTACTGTTTTTTCCATTTCCCTATATATTTATATAAGCGACATAAGGGAGTCCTTCTTTTTTGACAAAAATGCTCAAAGATCATGGAGCAATCATAATTTTTCCTTTTGATTATTAAGATCATTTTCACAATTTCCACATGCATCACTATTTAATGGTCCACACCTCTGGACAACGAAAACCAGTTTATACAAATCTGATGGTTGCGCCACATTCACCATGCTGCTGCTAAGTTGCTTCAGTCGTGTCTGACTCTGTGCAACCCCAGAGACAGTTTCTCAGAAAGAAGTGGAAAATATGTGTTTTCCTAGACTAAAGAAAAAGGTATAATAGTCTTCAATAAGTTTTCTTGATATGGAAACTCAATAAGCCATTTAAGTTCATTAATTTGCCCTTATTGTGTCTCTTCCACTGTCTATAACATCTCTCTAAGCACCCAGAAAAAAATCTTCAGAAAAGTTGAGGGCACCTATATATGTCTAGAAATATGTGTTTTATTACGATTTAGTTGATAATGTAAAACTTTCTGATGTCTACCATTTAGGGATGGACAGTTGGATTTGAAATGCTTCAAGATATATAATTTTATTACCTTCTTATATGGAAAGTAATCTGAAAATATTGGAAACAGTGGCTAAGTAGAGTTCCTTTGAGAAAATATTTTGATAACATTTGATTATCAACATACAACTGGAATATGTGGAGTAATAGCTCCTTTAAGAGAGTTAAAACATCTGCTCCAATCAGATCTTAAAATGCTAATTAGCTTAATTATACTCTTGATTTTCAGTAAAGTGACAAAATCAGAGTTCTATAAAAACAAACAAAAAAAACTCCACAAATTTTTGAGTCTGAAATTTAGGTTCATCATTTCTACTTAATCATTAGCACTTGTCCTTGATTCATATCTATTTTCAACAGAAACAAAAATTCTAATTTTCCAAACAAAATATAGGAAAGCAATGCTTATTTCAAGGTTGTCATTGTTACAGGTAAATTATACTGCAGCAGGCTTCATAAATTCCTACAGAATTTTGTGAGTCGTTATGTTTGTGTTCCTCCTTGAAGCAAAATAAAGAACCATTTTTTTAGTTATTAAGGATTTTTTGAAGCATCAGAAACAAACAGATTTAGACATGTCAATCTCAGAGCCATGTGCTGGCCACACCCAACCATGTCAATCCTGAAAAAAGAATGAGCGAACTGTTTCTATAAACTGTTAACTTTTCTCACTGCTAGGGAAAATCCAAACCTTCTCTAAACAATTCCCCTTACTTTAACTGTAATAGATAGGGATTTCCAGAACTGTGACTAGTGGGAAAAGGCACAGGACTTGGTGATGGAGATGGGATTTCAAACTCTGTTGCTTTCACTTCCTCCTTTGTGACCTTTTCTCAGGCACGGAGCTGACTTCCTACTCTCCCTTCCTCATCGCTTATCTTAAACTCTCATCTTTTCCAATTCCTTTTCTCCTACTCCTACACCTCACATATACACAAAACTATCTCACAAAACCTACACTCTGGTTTAGCTTCCTTATTTGTAAAATGGCAGAAAAGGGAAATGGGGACTATTCCCCTGATTATCCAAATTTTAATATGTGTTTCATTGCATTTTGTATAATGTTTTTATATAAAAAATTATATTAAAATTGGTTTTTAAAAGTAACAGTTTGGAATTATATGTCCAAGAAGAAAAGAAAATTCAAAATAATGTAATGATGTTTATATGAAATGTTAAGTAGAAGGTGTATAGTCTGTTTTAGGCTATTGGTGTTATGCCCGCAGTCTGAGTCCCCAAAACTGAGAAAACAAGACCTCCACGGCAATGCAAAAGCAAAAAGGGAATTTATTTCTGACTTGAGCCAGGGCCCCCGCCACATCCAATGCAGTGGAGTGGAGCAAGAGCCCCGAGCCCTGAATCACAGCAGTATTTATAGGTTTAGAACAAAGACAGGGAGTTGGCAAGGGCGGATTGGTTGCAAGGGTTTTTTGGCATCTATTAATTGGCTAAATTTTTGCACGTGCGGGCTTGCTTAGGGGACTTTTCATGTTTTCTGGGAGCCTGGGAATATGCTGACTGGCTGAGCCCCAAGATTGGGGGGAGGATGATCTCAGTTCCTTCTGGGCAGTGACCCAGTTTTTCCTGTGATTGTAGCTCTGGCCCACATTAGTCCTTGAAGCCTGTCATGACTTCTGTCAGGTCTCAACATTGGAAAAATTAAACTCTACCTACATAGATTACNGGGGGGAGGATGATCTCAGTTCCTTCTGGGCAGTGACCCAGTTTTTCCTGTGATTGTAGCTCTGGCCCACATTAGTCCTTGAAGCCTGTCATGACTTCTGTCAGGTCTCAACATTGGAAAAATTAAACTCTACCTACATAGATTACGAAAAAGGGGGGGAGGGGCAAGATTTGAAATGAACAATAAATGAAAACAAGTGGGTAAGACATTGGCTAGAAATAAGAGCATTCACAAGCATGTCATATCATGATTCCAAAAAGAAGTCTCAAAAGCATGCTATGGTTTTAGCATGCTACAAACAATGACATTCCTTTAGTGGGACAAAAGGGTATAGAATGGAAAAGAGGGAAAGGGTTGGTCGGTCTCAGTAGGAGATGTTGAAGTAACATCCTTAGAAGCAGAAGCTGAAGGGTGAAAAATGGAAGATAAGATAAAAATAGTACTGAGCGAAAACAACTCCTAACCCAATAACTTAAAAGACTGAGGAAGGAACTTTGTAAGAAACATAATGAGATAAATTATTTCTCTAAGTTTCCATCTTTGACACGCATTTTAAGTATACTTCCTTAAATGAAACCTAATCCAACAGGAAACAAAGCACCAAAGCGTCTGATGAATTGTGGCAATTTTTGGCATTCTTTGACTTGTCACAACATCACTCCTGGCCCCTGCCTTCATTTGCACATGGTGTTCTCCCTGTGCCTATGTCTGTGGGAACATTCCCCGTTTTTCTAAGGATGCCAGTCATGTTGGACTAGAGCCCAACCTAATGACCTCGTCTGAACTAATTACATCTGCAATGACCCTATTTCCAAATAAGGTGACATTCTGAGGTGCTGGTGGGATGCCGTCTATGGGGTCACACAGAGTCGGACAGACTGAAGTGACTTAGCAGCAGCAGCAGCAGGGGAGTTAGAACTTCAACATGTGAGTCTGGGAAATTCAATTCAAGACCAAATACAGTGAGAGAATCCGTCCCTCCCCAGCCATTGCTAGAGGTTCTCAAAGAGCTACTCAACTCAATTATTCTGAGGAGGAAAATAAAACGAGGTAACAAGCACAAATCTTCTGTGACTGTGGTTGTATGTGTACAGTGTTTACCAACTACCTGTGGATCAGCTTGGAGGCAGTGAGCTGACACCCTCATGCTAAAGCAGTACCACTGAGGGTCTGGGCAGATAGTTCTTTTGGCAGGGCCTGTCCTGTGTACTGTAGAACTTAACAACATCCCTGTCTTGACCTCCTGGATGCCAGCAGCACTGCCTCTCTCCCAGTGGGACAGCCAAAAATGTCACCAGACATCTCCAGTATTCCCTGGGAGGCAAAATATCAAGCTTTTGAGAATCATGTCCAAAGGGAAGATGACATGGTTCTCAAAAACATATACATTATCATGTGTAAAATAGTCAGTAGGAAGTCCCTAAATAACACAGGGAGCCCAGCCAGGCTATCTGTGATGACCTAGAGGGGTTGGGAGGAGGGCACTGAGGTTCAAGGGGGAAGGGAGATATATATATATATATATTACTTTGCCGACTAAGGTCCGCCTAGTCAAGGCTATGGTTTTTCCTGTGGTCATGTATGGATGTGAGAGTTGGACTGTGAAGAAAGCTGAGCGCCGAAGAATCGATGCTTTTGAACTGTGGTGTTGGAGAAGACTCTTGAGAGTCCCTTGGACTGCAAGGAGATCCAACCAGTCCATTCTGAAGGAGATCAACCCTGGGATTTCTTTGGAAGGAGTGATGCTAAAGCTGAAACTCCAGTACTTTGGCCACCTCATGTGAAGAGTTGACTCATTGGAAAAGACTCTGATGCTGGGAGGGATTGGGGGCAGGAGGAGAAGGGGACGACCGAGGATGAGATGGCTGGATGGCCTCACGGACTCGATGGACGTGAGTCTGAGTGAACTCCGGGAGATGGTGATGGACAGGGAGGCCTGGCGTGCTGCGATTCATGGGGTCGCAAAGAGTCGGACACGACTGAGCGACTGAACTGAACTGATATATAATTATCAATGATTCATGTATGACAGGAACCAGCATAAAAATGTAAAACATTTTTCCACCAATTGAAAAACAAGAAAAACCAGTTGACTGTGGTTTTAAAGAGCTTTGGCTTGGGGACCAAATTAAACATAAGGCTAAAGCTACATGTCCAGTTAAGGTTTATAAAGAAAGAAGGATAAAAGGATTACAATACTTTGTAATGGAAAAACTTGAGAGAGTTTATGAAGCCATATATTTTGCATGAACCTTTGCATAGTTAACTTTCACGTAAGATGTATTTGCTATCTAAAAATTTTGTCTCTTTACACTTGTGCATCAGTCAACACATTTTAATCATTGCAGAAAATAGTTTTCTTGGGCTGACATATGTTTGGATTAGTTAATACCTATGTTTAAACTATTGAATATTAAGATATTATTAACTATCTTAATATTGTATATTTGTGTGTACACATGTGTGTGTATTTTTAACATTATGTCTTAATCTAGAACTCAGTGAAGAAATCCCATTACTGAAACTAAGTGTCCTTTTGTAACAGAAAATTAGTAAATATATTCAGAAGGGGAAAGAGCAATACAAATAAATTCCAGTAAAGAATAATTAAACAAACCCACAACCTCCCAAGGGGTAACAAACATTCTAACTTTGTGTATATTCTATAGGACCACAATGTGTGTGATGGAATTCAAGTCGTAAAAGAGAATATATAACAGAATCCCTTTCAAAGTAGATCCACAGTGGGAGAAAATCTACAATAACATGCATTAAACTTCTCAAGGGATGGAATAATGGCTGACTTTCCACTTTTATGTCCCATATTTCATAGTGTTTTAGCAGTTAATTTTTAAGTCTACGTTGCTTTTGAAATCAGGGGGGAAAAGTTAACAAAACAACCCTCATGGTTGTACTGTCCTTATGCAAGCAGAAGTCATCACTAGCTTTGGGAAGGTCCCAGGAGATCCAGTGCTAAGGAAGAAAGGTCGGGGGAAGTGGGGAAAATTCTCACATGATGTGGCTTTAATTTAGTGGTCGAATGAAACAGTAGTAGCTCTGGAAAAGAGGAAAAGGATGTACTGATAAAGCTGTCAGTGTAGCATGCCTGAAAAGAACTGGGGAATGAAAGTAGCTCAGATGCTTGGCTAGGAACGAAGTCAGGAAAACCTCGTCAGGAGGCAACCAGAACAAGTCAAATCAACTTTCCTCTGCACCAGCAAGCTGCATCACAAAATAAATCAAACTGAGTCTGGCCTGTCACATTAAAGTCAACCGCCTGCCTTATCAACTGTCAGCTGAAGTCACAGGAGTTAAATCTGAGTTTACAACCAGCAGATTTCATCTCTGGGGCTAGGTAGAAATGAGGACAGATATTTCCCGGAATAATGTGCCAAAGTGTTCCTGTAACTCTACAACTAACAAATGGGATTGAATCTAGTTCTCTTCTTGCTCTAGAAAAGAAAAAAATTGTACTTAAAGACTCTCACCCAAGCCCTCTGAGACTCTTGGCAGATAGAATTCTATCACTTGCTAGAGAAATGATTCCAAAACATATGTTTTAAAACTTTTATGCTTGAAACATGCAAAAATATTTTTAATTCCTTGAGGGTCATCAACATACTGCATCTGCAAGGAGAAAGCAACAAAAGAAACTCTCAAGTTTACAGTATATTTAAGCTTTCTGTGAAATTCTAAGTAGGTTGGATTCTTGATAATTGAGTTTCAGGGCTATCCAACAATGCATGATGAGGCCAGTCTTAAGCTCTTTAATTCACTTGTTTATCTGATAATTTGCACATGAAATAGAAGCCAACATGTTAATTTTTTCACTAATCAGCAAAAACAAATAGTATGTAGATTTATTTTAGTTAGTACATGTATCAATTATTTCTAATAAAAATCTCCTTGGTTCAAGAAAGCTATTAGCTGTAACACAGCCATAAAATATCACTTCTTAAATTTTGTTTTAAAAAAAGTTTTAAATATTTTGTTGTTGCAAAGAAAAAGATAACTTTAAATATTATTTTAACAGATACATTTTTTTAAGATTCTACATATAAGTGAGATCAGATGGTATTTGTCTTTCTCTGTCTGACTTATTTCATTTAGCATAAAGCCTTCAAGATCTATCCATGGTCTCATTTTTTATGGGTGAAAAATATTCCATTTTATATATATATATATATATATATATATACACACATACACACACACACACACACACACACACACACACACACACACACACAA
>SJYX01006151.1:90846-104247 GCA_006410675.1 Oreotragus oreotragus | reverse complement strand
TACACACATACACACACACACACACACACACACACACACACACACACACCCCAGGAGAAGGGAATGACAACCTGCTCTAGTATTCTTGCCTGGAGAATCCCATAGACAGAGGCTACAGTTTATGGGTTGCAGAGTCAGACATAACTGAGTGACTAACACTTTCACTGTCATAGATATATATCACAATTTTTTATCCATTCATCCACCAATGGATACTTAAATTGTGTCCAAGTCTTGACTATTGTAAATAATAGCTCTCCAAATGGAGGATGCAGATATCTTCTCAAGTTAGTATTTTCATTTCCCTTGGCTATATCTCCAGAAGTGGAATTGCAGGATCATCCAGGCCTCCCTGGTGGCTCAGATGGTAAAGAATCTCTGCAATGCAGCAGACCTGGCTTCAATCCCTGGGTCAGGAAGATCCCCTGGAGAAGGGAATGGCTACCCACACCCGTATTCTTGCCTGTAAAATTCCAGGGACAGAGGAGCCTGGCAGGCTACATTCTATGAGGTTGTTAAGAGTCAGACATGACTGAGTATCTAACACTTTCACGTTTTCATGGCAGTTCTATTTGATTTTGTGAAAGTGAAAGTGAAGTCACTCAGTCACGTCCAACTCTTTGCGACCCCATGGACTGTGGCCTATCAGGCTCCTCCGTCCGTGTGATTTTCCAGGCAAGAGTGCTGGAGTGGATTGTCATTTCCTTCTCCAGGGGATCTTCCTAACCCAGGAATCAAACCGGGGTCTCCCACACTGCAGGCAGACGCTTTACCATCTGAGCCACCAGGGAAGCCCTTTGATTTGTAGGAACCTCCACACTGTTTTTCATAGTAATGATACCAATTTCTAAACCTGCCAACAATGCACAAGGATTCCTTTTTTTCTGCATCCTTATCAGCACTTATTATCTCTTGTCCTTTTTATGACAGCCATTCAAGCAATTGTGAGGTATATCTCATTGTGATTTTGAGTCTACAAAAAGCCCTCATGCGTAGAAATGCAGATACTAACAGCTAGAAGGGCACTAGAATGTATTGAAATGGTTCAAATCCAAAGGATATGCATGGGGCATTGACAACTCCTCCAACAGTCTTCCCCCTGTATTACAGGTCTATCCATGCCCATATGTTACATTTATTCTTGTTAGTTAGTGTTCTTCAAAGTGGTGATCATTCAGAATGTCTAGACAAAAGAGTTCAGCAAAACCAGAACGTTTAGGGGAATAAGTTACCATCCCAGGCTGCAATTTTCCATGCTGTTACCATCTCTCTCCCCTCTACTTTGATTGGTATTTCTGATGATATAGATTGCTACTTAAGTAACAGCAAACCTGTCTCCTCTTGATAATAACGTCAATTACCCCAGCAATTACTGGCATGAGAAACACCAAATGACTGGGTGATAGCCATATTTTAATTTACTATAACTTTTACCATGCACTCTGGTAAAGATATCCTTCCCCTTGACATCAGTACCTCTAGACCAGCAGAACCTGATGTTGCAGTGATGGGAGGCTGAACCAATCAAGTGCATTACTAGGAGTAATGGCGTGCAGGGCCTCTCTTCCTTCTATGCTTTGATAACCACCCTTGTTACTGCTGTTCTTTAGTAGCTAAGTCATGTCTGACTCTTTCGCAACCCCATGAACTGTAGCCTGGTAGGCTCCTCCGTCCTTGAGATTTCCCAGGCAATAATATTGGAATAGGTTACCATTTCCTTCTCCAGGGGATCTTCCCGACCCAGGGATCAAACCCACATATTTTGTGTCTCCTGCACTAGCAGGCAGATTCTTTCCTACGGAGCCACCAGGGGACCCCATTTCCCTCCCTTAGGATGCAGGAATTAGAATGTTCACACTGACATGCTTAAGAGTCACTGGCTGAGGTCTACTCCTGGAGCTGGGAGGTCTTAATTCTCTAGCAATGGTACTACTGATCTGTCATGCATACCATGGAATTGGCTTCTGTGATTCAGAGAAAACCCTCAGGTGTATAAGTTTTGACACTGGCAGATGGAAGTGAGCGGAGCACACTGAAATAGTAATACCTAGGATGTGGTAGGCACTGACAGTGTATATTACAGTTACACACAAAGACCAAAAGGGAATCAAACCCATATATACACCCCAATGTTAAAAGCAGCGTTATTTACAGAAACAAAAACAAAAACAAGATATGGAAACAACCCGTGTCCATCAACAGAAGAATGGACAAGGAGGGTGATGGGTGCATGTCTGTGTGCATGCAATGGAATATTTAGCCAAAAAATAATGAAATTTTGCCATTTGCAACAACATGGATGGAGCTGAAGGATATTACGTTAAGGAAAATAAGTCAGATAGCACCCTGTCTGACTTGTTTACAAATACTGTATGATATCACTTATATGTGGAGTCTAAAAAATAGAACAAATCAGTGAATATAATAAAAAAAAGAAGCAGACTCACAGATAGAGAACAAATTAGTGGTTAACAGAAGGGAGAGAAAAGGGGAAAGAGTCAAAATAAGGGTAGGCAATTAAGAGATACAAACTATTAAGTGTAAGATAAAACCAGGAGATATAGCCTGTATTTTGTAGTAACAGTAAATGGAATATAACCTTTAAAACTTGTGAATTACTGTATTGTACACCTGTAGCTTATGTAATATTTTATGTTAATTATACTCATAAAAAACAAAATAAGTAAATCAAACCACTTTTTATTTTTGATTTAGCTTTGACCTTTTCATTGTAAATGTATTATCTTTGAAGGCATAGATAAATTAATATTTATCAAACTTAACAATGCTGCTACTGCTAAGTCGCTTCAGTCGTGTCCGACTCTGTGTGACCACATAGATGGCAGCCCACCAGGCTCCCCCATCCCTGGGATTCTTCAGGCAAGAACACTGGAGTGGGTTGCCATTTCCTTCTCCAATGCGTGAAAGTGAAAAGTGAAAGTGAAGTCACTCAGTCATGTCTGACTCTTATGCGCTGCAGCCCACCAGGCTCCTCCGTCCATGGGATTTTCCAGGCAAGAGTACTGGAGTGGGTTGCCATTGCCTTCTCCGAACTTAACAATAAACATTTATAAAATTGCTGATTGATTTCAGATCCTCTCATGAACACTTAAGAGGCTGATTAAAAATTAGCTTCAATTAAAGAAAGTTATTTTAAATGAGCTAGGCATAGTTGGGATTGTGAAATGGATACAAACTTAAAATAAAATATTCATTATTTGTGGTGATTAATGAGACTAGAACTGCACTCTAAGATTTTTATTGAAGAGGAACACTTTTCCTTGAACATTTTTTCCTTTAGTTTTAGTTGACCAGATTTCATTTTGTCTTTATAAAAGCATTTCAAGTAATATGCAATTCATCACTGTCAAGCTTCTGGAAATTGGGCATGTAGAAGGCAGGTAATTTCCATAAGGGATTTCATGCAAAGTAATGACAATGAGACTATACTTTCCTCAAGCCACGAAATCAAAATTTTCCAAAGCTACAGTTTTAGGGCTTTTCTAACTGCCTTATTAGGAAAGTAAGTACTTGATGTCAGCTTGTCCCTAACATGCTAGTTAGTGGATGTTGGGACAGGAGATTATAGGAGAACCTGAGAGGAAGACAGTCTGGCAGATGGGGCGAGCAGGGGTCCTCTCCCTTTGAGTAAGGTCAGGTTGAGGTATTGATGAAACATGAATTGGCAGAAGTTTCTCTTTTTATGGAGACTGGCTGATGATACATGGGGATCTTTTAGATTCTGGCTACTTTGTTTGAAATTTCCTCTGAAAATGTTTTAAAGAAGAAATTCCTTTCAGTACCTTGAATATAACACATGGGTCAGCAAATTATAGCCCGCCTGCCAAATCTGGCCCTCTTTCCTTTTTTACCAATTAAGTTTTGTCGGAACACAGACATATCCATTTAATTATATATTGTCTACAGATGCTTTTAAACAACAACAGCAAAGTTGAATAGTTGTAAACAAGACTATATGGCCTGCAAGCCTAAAATATTTACTATCTGGCCCTTTACGGAAAAACGTTTGCTGATCCCTGGTCTGGATTTTTTTTTTAATACTTTTGATGTATGCTTTGGTTGAATCCACAGAACAGAATCTCAGATATGAAGGGTAAGCTGTATGCAAATTCATGAATACTCTTTGAAGAAAGTAGACTTAAATTAAGATGAGTGTGTCAAAAGCAAAGAAATAAGAAATATTAATAATCTCAAAAAATGTTTTCTGGTAAACAATGTCACAGAATGCACCTAGTCTAGCACACATGTGTTTGTCTACCTTGTTCTTAAATATTTAAAAAGAAAATGTGGCTGCAATGTCATTCCAGTAACATAAGACCTTTAGATCTAAAAATGTGTAATCCTTTTCAATTTATTTCTTCTGAAAATAGACTACTGCTCTGAGTTCAAAAGGGTAAGCAAATTGTAACTCAAGAATCTGCAACATTTCTTGCAGTTAGCCAGTCCCTCAACCATGCAGTCACTTTCCTTCTCTTCATTTCCCATCACTAAGGGTTCTAGTGATGTCCAAGGGAATGGCAGTCAAGAAGTTCTAATTGGCTCTTTTCCTTTGACAACACCCAAAGGTACATAGCAATCGACTTTTTGAGAGGTTATTGGTATGATGCTGAAAGCTCTGAGCTGCAGGATGAGAAAAGTGTAAGATTCATTGATTTCAACCCACAGCTAGCATTTACTAAGTTCTGTAAAATACAGCAGGCAGCCCTCTCTGCCTTGGGAGTTGACAGGAGTCTAAATCAGACAGAGAAGTGAGGCCTAGAAATCTAATAAGACCAAGTGACAAATGCAGAACAAGAAACGGAAATGAAGCTTAGTGTCCATTACTGACTGGGAAAACAAAAAAGTAACCAGGAAAGCCTTCTCTGAAGACCCAGGAAAGCATCTCAAGTTTTCAGTAAGAGCTTAGTTTCCAAAGGCATCTCCTTTACCAGAGAAAGCATACATGCATTCACATCACTTCTGCAGACAGGACCTGACCTCCGAACGATTCAGGCCCACATCCTTGGAGTGACTGCCTAGGCAAGACTTGAGCGCCATGGAGGTCCCCACAATGAGTGGCTTTGTGTGTACTGGTGGGAAAAGGTAAGAAACGGAGAGCAAGAACTGTTTATTGGCCTCTTTCCTACATCCTTCTTCCTCTTGTTTCTCTTAAAACAATTGAATGAAGGTAGAATCACATTGTTAAAAAATGTATTTCCCACTTACCGCTACACACATACTCCTTTTGTAGGCTTTCTTATATTCTAAACAGGGCTTGTCGGAGAAGGCAATGGCACCCCACTCCAGTACTCTTGCCTGCAAAATCCCATGGACGGAGGAGCCTGGTAGGCCGCAGTCCATGGGGTCGCTAAGAGTCAGACATGACTGAGAGACTTCACTTTCACTTTCCACTTTCATGAATTGGAGGAGGAAATGGCAACCCACTCCAGTGTTCTTGCCTGGAGAATCCCAGGGACGGGGGAGCCTGGTGGGCTGCCGTCTATGGGGTCACACAGAGTCGGACACGACCGAAGCGACTTAGCAGCAGCAGCAGCAGCATCAGCAAACAGGGCTTGCCTGTCTGTCTCCATGTGGTAGGTCAAATGGATGGGAGGCCTAAATGGCCTCTCTGAACCCATGTGTTTTTCATGTGATTTTGCAATTCATCACTTAAAAAGACAGCATTTCCACCCTGACCTTGAATCTGAGCTTTCCCGTGAACCCTCTTTTGGCTAATAGAGTAGGACAGAAGGGACTTAGAGCCATTGCTGAGGTTATGCCTCAAGAGGTCTTGTTCATCCCCATTATACTTGGATCCTCACCATCATGGAATCAAAGCCAGGTTATCCTGCTGAAGGATGAGAGGCCACATGAAAGAAATCCAAGCTGTCTCACCACTCCTAGCCAAGGTCCTCCTAGATCAGCCTGTCCAACTGCCAGCAAATGACAGATAAATAAGCAAGTCCAACTGCCAGCTAATGACAGATAAATAAGCGAGTTCAGCTGAGATCAGCCAAGCCTGGCTCAGACATGAAAAACCACCTCTTTGGCCAGCAGAGTTATGAATTAAACAAATGTTTATATTGTTGTGTGCTACTAGCTTTTCCGGTGGATTGCAATGCAGCACTGTTATGCCGATAGCTGACTGCTACACCTTCTTCCTAAATGTATTCACAGAGACTAGATCTCAATATCGGGGAAGGCAATGGCACCCCACCCCAGTACTCTTGCCTGGAAAATCCAATGGACAGAGTAGCCTGGTGGGCTGCAGTCCATGGGGTTGCTAACAGTCGGACAGACTGAGCGACTTCACTTTCACTTTTCTCTTTCATGCATTGGAGAAGGAAATGGCAACCCACTCCAGTATTCTTGCCTGGAGAATCCCAGGGATGGGGGAGCCTGGTGGGCTGCCGTCTATGGGGTCACACAGAGTCAGACACGACTGAAGTGACTTAGCAGCAGCAGCAGCAGCAGATCTCAATATGCAATAGATGAGTTAATGAATAAATAAGGGAGTGAATGAATGCATACATGAAAACAATACNGTGGGCTGCCGTCTATGGGGTCACACAGAGTCAGACACGACTGAAGTGACTTAGCAGCAGCAGCAGCAGCAGATCTCAATATGCAATAGATGAGTTAATGAATAAATAAGGGAGTGAATGAATGCATACATGAAAACAATACCATAAACTAGATGACAGGATGTTGATTCTGTCGCATTAAATATAGAGAAGAATGGTAAGTTACCATCTTATGTTTTCTAACTGGAAATTCTTCCTCTGCTCCAGCCCATCTTAGAATGCTTGGCACTGTTTGAGTATGCAGGCCATTCTGTTGAGTTTCTGCAAGCACAGGAGAGGCACAGAGGATGAACGGTGCAAGTCTGGAGGGCATCAGTCCATCACAGCCCCTGATACGGCAACAGGGTTAGCAGCGATGGTTCGCTGATGTTTCTGCCAAGAGTGGGGCCAAGGGTGAATCCAGCAGTGTGCTTTGGCATGAGAAAAAGGAAACCTCTCTCACACTCAAACACACACGCACATACAACAGCACAGATGTTGCCGTACAACACATAAAAATTCCAGAAAAAAAACAAATAAAACTCTTTGATGGCTACAATGGAGTCCGCAACCAAGGAGACCAGAAGATCCTGGAGAAAACATCCATCTGTGGTGACCAGAATGGAAAGGAAATCCAAAAAAGGGGGATATGTGTAGACATGTAGCTGATTCACTTTGCTGTGCAGCAGAAACTAACACAACATTGGAAAGCAGATATATTCCAATAAAAGTTAATTAAAAAAAAAAAAAAGAAAGAAAATGTCCAGAAACAGAAGAAGGCAGTTACAGCAGCCTCAGAGAGCAGTGTGGAGGCTACAGATTTAGAGAAGAGGCCATTCGTGTGAGTCAGAAGGAGGGTAATTTGACCCAAACTGTAAAAGCCCAGCTGAATGCGGCTCAGTGTTTGGTTACCATTGGAAATTCAGAGGAAAATCCAGAAGCAAGGCTCGGAGGTGAGACAACCGTGGCACATTTTCCAAGAAACTAACTGGCTACAAGAGAAAACTTCCATAACAGAGGAGGATGCTATCGTACAAGTACGAAGTGCTGAGGCTTTACTTTGAGGCAGGCTTTACTCTGAGTCACATGACCTTATGCCAGTCACAAATAGAAAGTATCTGGTCACATTAAATTGGCCATAGTGTACCAGACTCAACAAGTACTCAATAAACGGGGACTCATAAAAATGTATTTTCCCCCTGAGATCTTGGCTTCATAGTGTGTTTTGTTGGATTTTTAACTCTAGTTGGTTAGATCTTCAAAACAGTATTTACAAGGAATGATACTTCACACACCATAACTTTTCAGGCCAGCAAAGGCGAGGGGGAAGGAGTCATTTTTTCCTTTTCATCCCAACCCCAAACAACAACTGATGTAATGCTCCTGGAGACTTGGAGCTACCACCGCATTCCTCACTCCTGTCTCCCTGCTTGAAATCATCTCCCAGGAGCTTCTGGGTCCTGACTCCCTTCCTTTTGGTTTTCCCATGGAACTGCTCAGCCATCTTACGAGAAGATTCTTTTTGGTNATGTAATGCTCCTGGAGACTTGGAGCTACCACCGCATTCCTCACTCCTGTCTCCCTGCTTGAAATCATCTCCCAGGAGCTTCTGGGTCCTGACTCCCTTCCTTTTGGTTTTCCCATGGAACTGCTCAGCCATCTTACGAGAAGATTCTTTTTGGTTTTACTCCATTCATGGATTCATGGGTTGGAAGCAAGACTTCCTCAAACGGCGGGCAAATGTTGTTTTGCGGACCCCCTTCCCAAGAAACCCTGTGCTGCTTGGAGCGTTTGCCTCCATACTGTTCCTTTTTAGCCTCCAAAAATGCTCCTTCATCAGATTTAAGGTATATGTCACTCGGTGCTGGAGTCTCAAAGAGTTGGGACACGACTTGGCGACCGAGCAACAGCAGCAAGTGTCCCCCAGTGAGCTAAACGAAAAACAGAACACAACTCACAGTGATATCGATGGTATTTTGTATTTAATGACTCTTACACAACACTTCCTAAATTACTCTCATAAAAAACGGAATCTAAAAAGCCATTTTTCTCAACTGCCACCAATACGCTCATCTCATTTTGCTCTGTTGCACAATTGAGCATGAAAGGTTTAGCCAGTTTTGATGTGCTAAAATATTTCCTTGACTCTGGTTTTTATAGGATAATTCCACCCCCCCCACCCCGTCCCGCCCCGCCAAGCTGGGGAAAAACTAAATTTTCAACTACCCTGTAAGAATCTGATCTTAAAAATTCATCCTCCCAGGATTTTTTCGTCTTTCAGGCAGAGAAGCAAACTGTAGGCCTGCGACTGGTTTCAGAAATTGCAATACAAAGCTAATCTCTGGATACACACATACTAGATCTTTCCTGTGAACAGGGAAGAGCACTTTGTTCTTTTTTGCCCCCAAATGGGGATTGGGTATACTTGTAATGTCAAGCAGTGCTAAGCCAGGGTTAAAACAAGAGGAGGGCATTTGTGTTAACATAAGATCAGGGCCTTGAAAATGCTAATATTATATCTATTTTTACTTAAGGCCAGGGGCATTCTGCAATAAGTCTTATTGAAGAAGGAAACCCATGTAACAACAGGTTTTTATAGGATAATTCCACCCCCCCCACCCCGTCCCGCCCCGCCAAGCTGGGGAAAAACTAAATTTTCAACTACCCTGTAAGAATCTGATCTTAAAAATTCATCCTCCCAGGATTTTTTCGTCTTTCAGGCAGAGAAGCAAACTGTAGGCCTGCGACTGGTTTCAGAAATTGCAATACAAAGCTAATCTCTGGATACACACATACTAGATCTTTCCTGTGAACAGGGAAGAGCACTTTGTTCTTTTTTGCCCCCAAATGGGGATTGGGTATACTTGTAATGTCAAGCAGTGCTAAGCCAGGGTTAAAACAAGAGGAGGGCATTTGTGTTAACATAAGATCAGGGCCTTGAAAATGCTAATATTATATCTATTTTTACTTAAGGCCAGGGGCATTCTGCAATAAGTCTTATTGAAGAAGGAAACCCATGTAACAACTTGCTCTATAGTCCTTTTATCTGTTGCTTCGGGCATTTTCATTAACTCATCCAACACAAATAGCATTAACTGGACAAAGAAGACGGTGCTTATAAATGCAGATGAAAAAGATGGGCAACATTTATCAACACAGTTTTTCTTTTTCTCTTGGAGTATAGTTGATTTTTCCCTGGTAGCTCAGCTGGTGAAGATTCTGCCTGCAAAGCAGGCAGCTTTTGATTGCAGGTTCGGGAAGATCCCCTGGAGAAGGGACAGGCTGCCCGCTTCAGTGTTCCTGGGCTTTCCTGGCGGCTCAGCAGTAAAGACTGTGCCTGCAGTGTGGGAGAGCTGGGTTCAATCCCTGGGTTGGGACGATTCCCTGCAGGGGGGCATGGCAGCATACTGCAGCGCTCTTGCCTGGAGAATCCCCATGGACAGAGTGCCTGGCAGTCCACGGGCTCGCAAAGAGCTGGACATGGACGCAATTAAGCAACTAAGTGGAGTGAAAGTCACTCAGTCACGTCCAGCGCTTTGCTACCCCGTGGACTACTATGCAGTCCACGGAATTCTCCAGGCCAGAACACAGGAGTGGATAGCTGTTCCCTTCTCCAGGGGATCTTCCCAACTCAGGGATTGAACCCAGGTCTCCCACATTACAGGCATAAACTCGATAGTTGATTTACAATGTTGTGTTTGGTTCTGATATATAGCAAAGGGACTCAGTTCTACATATATATGTATATGTATACACATTCTTTTCATTTCTTTTCCATTACAGATTACTACAAGATATCGAATACAGTTTCCTATGCTATATATAGCATAGGACCTTGTTTATCTATTTTATATATAGTAGTTTGTATCTACATATAGTTTGTTTCTACTAGTCCCAAACTCTTAGTTTATCCTTCCCTCCTTTCCACTTTGGTAATCATAAGTTTCTTTTCTATGTCTGTGAGTCTGTTTCTGTTTTGGTAAATACGTTTATTTGTATCATCCTTTGGATGTCACATGCTGTTTAGTTGCTAAGCTGTGTCCGACTCTTTGCAACTCCATGGACAGTAGCAAAGCTCCTCTGTCCCTGGGATTTCCTAAGCAAGAATACTGGAGTGGGTTGCCATTTCCTTCTCCAGGGGATTTTCCCAAGCCAGGGGTCAAAATCATGTCTCCTGCATTGCGGGCAGATTCTTTTACCGCTGAGCCACCGGGGAAGCCCAGATTTCACATATAAGTGATATCATATGATATTTCCCTTTCTACTTACTTCACTTAGTACATTCTCTAGGTCCATCCATGTTGCTGCAAATGGCATCATTTCATCTTTTTATGGCTGAATAAAGGGCTTTCCTGATAGCCCAGTTGGTAAAGAATCCACCGGCAATGCAGGAGACCCTGCCCAGTTCAACTCCTGAGTCAGGAAGATTCGGCGGAGAAGGGATAGGCTACCCACTCCAGTATTCTTGGGCTTCCCTTGTGGCTCAGCTGGTAAAGAATCCACCTGCAGTGTAGGAGACCTGGGTTCAATCCCTGGGTTGGGAAGATCCTGGAGAAGGGAAATGGCTGAATAATACTCCACTGTATACACACCGCATCTTCTTTATCCATTGATCTNCAGTATTCTTGGGCTTCCCTTGTGGCTCAGCTGGTAAAGAATCCACCTGCAGTGTAGGAGACCTGGGTTCAATCCCTGGGTTGGGAAGATCCTGGAGAAGGGAAATGGCTGAATAATACTCCACTGTATACACACCGCATCTTCTTTATCCATTGATCTGTCCAGAGACCTCTAGGTTGCTTCCATGCCTTGGCTATTGTAAACAGTGCTGCCGTGAATGCAGGGGTGCCTGTATCTTTCTGAATTAGTCTAGTCTCCAGATATACGCCCATGAGTGATATTGCTGAATCATATGGTAACTCTGTTTTTAGTTTTGCAATGAACCTCCATACTGTTCTCCACGGTGGCTGTACCAACTTACCTGCCCTCAGTGTAGGAGGAGTCCCTTCTCCACACCTTCTCCAGCATTTATTTGTAGACTTCTTGACGATGGCCATTCTGACTGGTGGGAGGTAATACCTCACTGTAGTGTTCATTTGCTTCTCTCTGATAATTATCAGTGATGGGCAGTTTTCCATGTGCCTAAAGGCATCTATACACTGTCTTTAGAGAAGTCTACCAGCTCTTCTGCCCATTTTTTGATTGAGTGTTTTTTTCTTATTGAGTTGTATGAGCTGTTTGTATATTTTGGGAAGTAAGCCCTTGTCAATCACATTTTTTGAAAATGTTTTATCAGTTAGATGTAAATTTTCCTACTTGTCCTTATTATTTTCTTACATTTTCTTTATGAGATATTTCAGAATTAGGGTAACAATCTGCCCACATCACTCCTAATGTTCTAGTGTGCCAGGATGTCAGCCATTGAACCAACATAGAACTGAATATACTTCAGTTCAGTCGCTCAGTCGTGTCCGACTCTTTGCGACCCCGTGAACCACAGCACACCAGGCCTCCCTGTCCATCATCAACTCCCGGAGTCCACCCAAACCCACGTCCATCGAGTCAGTGATGCCATCCAACCATCTCATCCTCTGTCCTCAATCTTTCTCAGCATCCTCCTGTCCTCAATCTCCTCCTGTCCTCAATCTTTCTCAGCATCAGGGTCTTTCCAAATGAGTCAGCTCTTCACATCAGGTGGCCAAAGAACTGGAGTTTCAGCTTCAACATCAGTCCTTCCAATGAACACCCAGGACTGATCTCCTTTAGGATGGACTGGTTGGATCTCCTTGCAGTCCAAGGGACTCTCAAGAGTCTTCTCCAACACCACAGTTCAAAAGCATCGATTCTTCGGTGCTCAGCTTTCTTTATAGTCCAACTCTCACATCTATACATGACCACAGGAAAAACCATAGCCTTGACTAGACAGACCTTTGTTGGCAAAGAAACATCTCTGCTTTTTAATATGTTGTCTAGGTTGGTCATAACTTTCCTTCCAAGGAGTAAGCATCTTTTAATTTCATGGCTGCAATCACCATCTGCAATGATTTTGGAGACCAGAAAAATAAAGTCAGCCATTGTTTCCACTGTTTCCCCATCTATTTCCCATGAAGTGAATATACTTAGTGAATGATAAGATGTCAGGAAGAATGACCCAGAGAGAAGGACTGAAGTGGAGGGTTCTAACTTCAGAAATGGAATGGACAGAATCTATTAACCATGACTAAACTTTTAAGGAAAAGATACCAGTTACACAAATGAATGCATTTTGTTTAGCTATTTTTAGTATTTTAGAATGGCAATCTGATGTGGAAAAAGGAACCTCTGGCAACCACCACCTTCATGCTTTTATAGACAGGAAGCTGATTTGCCAAGAATACTTAAGACTAAGATGTTCCATCCCCACTGCTTGTATTCACTGAATGGTGAGGAGTAGCTTGCCATAGTAAGAACAGTAGGTCAGGTGGAGACATGGCAGATAGTTTCTTTTCTTATAAAACTTTTAGCTTTGTGTGTAATTTAAAACTGATTAATTTTCAATATCCCTATTGTATATTTGTTTTCTGTGTATATGTGTGCCTATAACTAATTCTTTCCCACAAAAGAAGTACAAAAGGTTTGTTTGTTTTTTTTTTTAATACAGTCTAACAATCTCCAAAATCACTGCAGATGGTGACTGTAGCCATGAAATTAAAAGACGCTTACTCCTTGGGAAAAAAGTTATGACCAACCTAGATAGCATATTCAAAAGCAGGGACATTACTTTGCCAACTAAGGTCCATCTAGTCAAGGCTATGGTTTTTCCTGTGGTCATGTACGGATGTGGGAGTTGGACTGTGAAGAA
>SJYX01006151.1:78719-89030 GCA_006410675.1 Oreotragus oreotragus | reverse complement strand
GCAGGAGGAGAAGGGGACGACAGAGGATGAGATGGCTGGATGGCATCACTGACTTGATGGACATGAGTCTGAGTCAACTCCAGGAGTTGGTGATGGACAGGGAGGCCTGGCGTGCTGCGATTCATGGGGTCGCAAAGAGTTGGACACGACTGAGCGACTGAACTGAACTGAACTGAACAATCTAAAATGGAAATTCCAGCTAAGTCACAGCAATATGTTAATAGTATATATGAAATTCCAAAGGGAAGTGTCAAACAAAAATGCAGATGTTTAAAAGGAGTATCAAAGAACCAGTCAGACCATGCCCAAACCACAGGAGAATATAAAAAGGGGCAAGAGATTGGATATGATGATATGATTTGCAAAGAGGGGTGTGTATGTGTGTGTGTCTTTTTGTGTCTTTGTCTGTCTGTGCACGCACATGCACACTCAGGATGTTAGGCTGTGAGTTTCACTTTCTCCAAGGGGAAAGGGTGGGATATTAACCTTTGCAAAAAGGGCTTCACTAGGACAACTTAGAGAGCTCGAGTTTTGTTCCACAGAGTGGGAGAGATGGGAACAGGGATCTGAAAGATTTCAGTTCAGTTCAGTTGCTAAGTCATGTCTGACTCTTTGTGACCCCATGGACTGGGGCACGCCAGGCTTTCCCATCCTTCACCATTTCCTGAAGTTTGCTCAAACTCGTGTCCATTGAGTCAGTGATGCCACTCAACTATCTCATTCTCTGCTGTCCCCTTCTCCTCCTGCCCTCAGTCTTTCCCAGCATCAGGGTCTTTTCCAACGAGTCAGCTCTTTGCATCAGGTGGCCAAAGTATTGGAGCTTCAGCATCAGTTCTTCCAATGAATATTCCAGGTTGATTTCCTTTAGGATTGACTGTCCTCACTGTCCAATGGACCCCTAAGAGTCTTCTCTAGCATCACAGTTCAAAAGCATTCTTTGGTGCTCAGCCTTTCTTATGGTCCAACTCTCACATCCGTCCATGATGACTGGAAAAACCATAGTTTTGACTCTCTAGACCTCTGCTGACAAAGTGATGTCTCTACTTTTTAATATGCTATCCAGGTTTGTCATAGCTTTTCTTCCAAGAAGCAAGCTTTAATGAAAGTCAAGAGGGGTAGCTGATGCACTGTTAGGGCAATGGAGTAAATTAAAAGTATTTTTGGTGGAGGAGATGTAGACCCCACAGAAAGAGCTGCCCTTGAGCCATTTGTAGCCCTGATCAAGAGGACTATCAGTAAGGAGTAGTTTACTTCTAACGGGAAGAGACAGTAGAAAGTGGTTCCCTAAACTCAGGGCTGAGTAGACAAGCTCAAGAGGCATGCCTACACTGCAGAACCACCAAACCAGTTAAAAGGGGAAAACTGGCTCCAAACATCTGCCAATCTTAAACAAACCAGGGCAGGTATGGAATTCTCTGCCCCCTATTCCCTTCCTCCCACTGAACTCCATTCCCGTAAGCCACAGCATCAGTAATAATAGCTCAAAAATGGCAGATAGGTGGCAGAAAGGGTTTTAAAAACACTGCCTCTTTTCCCACCGAAAGTAGCAGATCCTCCCCAGGTAGGGAATGGAGACTGAATGTTAAACTAAAGGCAGAGTCTTAGTTATAGTCTGGGAACAAATACTCCAATTTACATATTGAGAGCATATTTAAAATCGAAAGTCTAAAATTCAAGAGCTCAAATTTCTGGTCTTTTACCTGAAACTGTCACAACGTTGCTAATTGGTTATACCCCAATACAAAATGTTTTTGGTGTTAAAATGAAAAACTAAAAAATTTCTGGTCTTTCTCTAATCACTTTCATTTCCGCTTTCAAATTACCAATTCTTTCCTGAGATCATTTCTTTCCTGAGATCAATTCTTTCCTGAGATCATAAGACTTTGCTGAAAGTACATGATGACACCCACCACTCTGACATTTTCCAAACCTTCCCTAAAACTATGAGCTGGGTAGATAAATGGTCACGTATCTCCAGAGGATAGTTTTGCTCATTTTTTTGGCTATAGCATGACAACGGAAGTTTATTTTTTGACCACATGAGATGTCTGTTCTTGACTGGCAGGGAGCTCTGCTCCAAGCAACAAGCAGTGGTTCAGAGACCCAATTTCTTTCCACTTTCTAGCTCCACTATCACTAACATGTGGCTTCCTGGGCCACCAAGTTTATTTTCCCATGAGTCTGCCAGAAAGGGAAAGAATGCAAAGCTTCTTACATTGGAAATTTTTAGGACCCAGTCCCCAAAGTATCATAAATTGTTTCTTCTTACATTCCTTTGGGGAGAACCCACTCATATGACTTCTCTGCAAGATAGGCTGGGAAACGCAATCTATCTTTGTGCAAAAAGAATAGGAGGAAAAATGATTTACAAACTTGGGGAAATTGTAAAAAATTAAAAAAAAAAAATTTCTGGCCTTTCTCTAATTGCTTTCAAATTACCAATTCTTTCCTGAGATCATTTCTTTCTAATAAGGCTTTGGTGAAAGCACATGGTGATGCCCATCACCCTGACATTTTCCAAATTTGTTACTGCCTCTAGAACTTTTTATCTTCTAAGAGTGAGCCAGTTAGCAATGTGGACCTCTGGGAATTTATCCAGAAGACACTGAAAAAAGCTGTAAAGGGACAACGGAAGACAAAATATTGTTTTGATTACATCTCTGACTTGCACTTGGTCAAAGCATAATTTTCAACTGTCAAAAGCACAGCTGGCAATATATCAGTTCTGTTTTTAAATACTTCACAAGCCAACCTCTTGAAGGCCTCTGGGCTAATTTTCTTTTTCTGACTTAGTTTTCTCATGCTGGGACTTCCCTTCACCGTCACCTAGACAGGCCTTTCACCTCACTTTTGTTTTGTAGTCCTTTGCTCCAGATCCATGGGCTTCCTTCCTTTCTGGCTGACTCCTCATTTTGTTCTTCCATATTTACTGAGATATAATTAACAAACAGTATTGTACAAGTTTAAGGTGTATGGCATGATTTGACTTACATGTATCATGAAATGATGGCCACACGTTTAGTGAACATCCATCACCTTACATCAGCTTTGGGAGAAAAACTATGACAAACCTAAACAGCATATTATAAAGCAGAGACATCATTTTGCCAACAAAGCTATGGTTTTTCTAGTAGTCATGTATGGATGTGAGAGTTGGACCATAAAGAAGGCTGAGTGCCAAAGAATGGATGCTTTTGAATTATGGTGTTAGAGAAGACTCTCGAGAGTCCCGTGGACAGCAAAGAGATCAAACCAGTCAATCCTAAATGGAATATTCATTGGAAGGACTAACGCTGAAACTGAAGCTTCAGTACTTTGGCCACCTGATGTGAACAGCCAACTAGTTGGACAGACCCTGATGATGGGAAAGATTGAGGGCAGAAGGAAAAGGGGGTCAACAGGGTATGATATGGCTGGACAGCATCATTGACTCAATGGACATGAGTTTGAGCAAACTCCTGGAGATGTTGAAAGACAGGGAAGATCAGCCTGCTGCAGTTTCTGGGGTCGCAAAAAGTCAGACACGAATGAACCACTGAACAACAACAACAAATCCACAAATCATCTATACAGACAGAAAATAAAAGAAATAGAAAAACAATTGTTCTTCTTGTGAAGAAGGATTTACTTCCTTCACAAGTTTCATATATAACATACTACTGATTCCTCTTTTGAGTGGAGCACTCTCTCTTGGTAATGTCCTGAGAGTACACAGAAGACCCATTTTTTGAGATCCCTCACATCTAAAAATAATACTCTGCATTCCCAGTTGATTGATAACTTGGCTAAGTATGGCATTCTAGATTGTAATTTGTCCTGCCTCGGGATTTTGAAGGAACTGCCCATTGTCTGATGACCAACTTTCAAGTGTGACCTGTAATTTCTCTCTGACTGCTTTTAGGATCCTCTTGGCTCAGATGGTAGACTCTGCCTGCAATGCAGGAGACCCAGGTTCAGTCCCCATGTTGGGAAGATCCTCTGGAGAAGGGAATGGCTACTGACTCCAGCATTCTTGCCTGGAAAATCCCATGGACAGAGGAGCCTGGTGGGCTACAGTCCATGGGGTCACAATATAAAATATATTCATCACCTCTCTCAAGAGAGACAAACCAATATGACATTAGGGTCAAGGTCTAAATCTTGCGAATATCTCCCTATGTGTACAGATGTAGCTCCTCTTGATCCAGAAGCCTAAGAACTAAGTTATATGTTAACTGACCCACGCATAGTCAATATACAAATTCAGACAGAATAGCGACCATAAAGATGTGTATAAGAGACAGGGGTCACAGACGGTTGGACACAACTGAGCACACTATACAACTAAGACTTCCACCTTAGATGCTTATGGTTCTGAAAAGTCATGATATTGTTTGTTGATACACATTTTATTATTACTCATTTCTGAAGATTCATAAGACCCTTTGGACCTAGAAATTTTCCTCCCTTTGTTTTTTGTTTTTGTTCTTTTTCTCAAAGGCCTAGTAGTTGAACGTTTTGCCCTTTGCTTGTTCCACTAATTAAAATTTTTCTATTTGTTTTATCTTTCCCTTTTTGTTCTAATTTTGGCAAATATCCTCACTTTATCTTTTATACTTCTATTAAACTTTTTCTTCTGCTAAAAATATTTTTACTTCTTATGACTTTCTTATTCTCTGAATTTTTTTATAACTTCCTGTTATTGCTTCAAAGAAAAAATATATTCCCTGAGTCCCTAAGAATATTAATGATTCTTTATCTTATCATTTTTTATCTGCTTCTACATTGACTTTATTTATTCTGAGTTCCTTTCATCTTGTTCTCATGTTTAACTTTCATATGAGATGCTTTCTTCGTATTTCCAGTGGTCCTTGGTTATACAGTCATATTTTGAGTGGCAGACCATTCCAGTTGGTGGGCTTCCTTGCTTTTCTGAAACAGAAATGTCAGAAAAATGTAGATGTTTTTTTCCTCTTTAGCCAATCAAATTCTTTAGAAAGAAATCTGCCAGTATCTGCATATTTGATTTAAACCACCACTGCCCACATTCTGCATGCTGAAGGAGGGAAGAAGACCAAAGCCTTTATCATTACATAATATTTAGATGTTCACTTATGTCCTCTTTTATTCCTATATTACTACATCTTTTATTCTACTGTTCCTGATGTCCCCAAATTCAAACTTTCTTAGGTTCAGTTTCTCCAGGAAACAAATCTCCTATCTTTTACAAAGGCTTGGGGAAGGCGTTCACTGGCATTTGTGGGCAGTGTCGCGAGGAATAAAATGCTCTTTATATACAACTTTCATCAAGCCTTTTAATTTTGTCTCCCCCATTTTATCCTTCAGAGGTCCTTAGAGCCTTCTGGAGCTCTGTGACCTGCTTCTTGTTCCCCTCCATCCATAGGTATTGGCTTTTTAGCTGTCTCCACTTTGTTCTTCCATCTACCAATATTTTGGTGACTGTTTTAAAAATCTCATGTTCTCCTTGTTTTTTGAATCAAGCATCTTTTTATTGCTTTAATATCATTTTAGTTGGGATTTGGTAAAGAAAGAAGGTAAAGTAAGTGTACTTAATCCACATTTAACTACAAATCTAACAATATTTTCAGAGTCCCTTTTCCCTTCCCAAACACATCACTGTTTGCTAGAATGTTTAAATTTCTAAGAGATGTGTTACACACATTTGTAATAAAGCAGAGTCATTTCAATATTTTATATCCTTTAAAAAGATAAGTCATAGGATAAAGAGCTCTGTAGATCTATTTTTTGTTGTTTTAGCTTGAATGGCTATCCTCTAATAAAAATACAGGTTGTACTATAAAACCAAAGATTATTAAAATTGTATTATGCAACAGAAATGCCTGCAAGCTAAGTAAAAAAGGCCATCTTTGCAATAAAGATGATTTTTTGGCTTATAAATATTATGAAGTAGTAATGATGTATCTGCATGTCATCATCCATATTTTTCTTTCATTAACTTTGTTAAATTGTTTTTAATGAGCCATGTTTGTCCTTAAAGGATAAATTCAACTTGTTAGAAAGCCAGCGCAATGTCTTTCCCAGTGTCCTGCAATATTCATTCTGATGAAACACGAAACAGAGACATCTAAAGGAATTTTTAGGAACTGAAATGTAAATATATACTATCCTTTTTGATTGACTTCCTTGGAAATAAAGTGTTTATTATGAAACTAGGAAATATCACTTCATAAACTTAAATCCAAAACCAAGATAACATGCCTTTCAGAGCAAGTTAAGAGACAGTTAGATTCATCAACACTTTGGAAAGAAGAGTTACTGTTACCAAAAAAAAAAAAAAAAAATCGAAATTCACTATCTGTCCTAAAATTATTGAAAGGAAATTGACTTACATTAAGCTATTTCTAATCACATTATATTATGCTCTTTGTTGCATTTGTCTATACTGTTATATATGATATAGATGCTTAAAAATAAAAGTCAATAAGTAAATTATTGAGTGAGCAATTATTTATTGAATTATATTCTGAAGAAATATAAATTCACATATTTTTCTGGTTGATTCTTCAATTTCTAATCACATTATATTTTGCTCTTTGTTGCATTTGTCTATACTGTTATATATGATATAGATGCTTAAAAATAAAAGTCAATAAGTAAATTATTGAGTGAGCAATTATTTATTGAATTATATTCTGAAGAAATATAAATTCACATATTTTTCTGGTTGATTCTTCTTTAAGGAATAATTCCCAGTTCTCAACTTTATCTTGATGAGGGTGCTTACAGACTGTCTCTTATACACATCTAGATGTGTATAAGAGACAGATCTTCTAAGAGTGAGCCAGNACTCTCTTAATCAGTTAATGTCAAGTATAAAATAGAATGCTGCATCTCTATGCCTGTCTCTTATACACATCTAGATGTGTATAAGAGACAGGGTCTGACAGAATTTTTGTGTAAATTTAAAACAATGGCATTTCTCCCATGAACTTTATTTTCCCACATGGACAGGAATAGTAAAATTAAAATCTTTTCAAAAACATTTAGATGATGTCTTTAGTTTGACAGGCTCGGAATTGTTAAAAGTCTTTCTCTAAGTCATTTAATTGCCATAAGTAGCCTGATCTGAGTTACTTTTCCTGGAAAGCCAGGGCCTAGTTCAAAGGCCACAGAAATGTCAGTTTCATTAATGTTTAAAAATAAATTTAAGAAACCATTAAAAGTCATAGAACAGATTTTTTAAAGCATGTGTGCTTCATCTATTGACATTTCTTTAAATATATTTTTCTTAGTCCTTTTAAGTCAATAAGTAGATTTTCTCTTATTTTAAGAAAGAGAAAAAAAAAAGAGTAACAAGAACTGGAGGAAGAATGTTCAAGCTCTCTGTGCTGCCCACCATTTTGGGTGACAAATTGTAATTTTTGGAACACAAGTGATAAAAGAATGCATTAAAAGTCAGAAGTGCTTTGAAAAACCAACAAGAGTTTTATCATTCTTTTAAACTAGACTAATTTTAATTAACTCATGAAGCCATGATACAAATCCAACTATCACCTGGAAAAAGTTAAGGTGAAAAACCCCAAATGACTGCCAACGTCTCTTCCAGAGCACCTTTGTTTGTCTACATATGTTCATGCACCTAACTTTTCAGCTGATTTAAGAATAAAAAATTGATTTGTCTTTATATTTTGAAGACCACTGCTGAATTTTCTTAAATGTTTCAAATTAAAGTTAGGAGGAAAAATACGGGATGCCCTATGATCAAAATGTTGCCTTAAATAATCAAAACATAGAGAAAAAGAGAGAGACTAATCAACTTAGCTAACTTATGCAGCAATAACAAATAAACCCATAGTCTTAGGAACATATAACAAGAAAAGTCTAATTCTTGATTGTTACATATCCTTCCTACCTCATGACCCAATCTACTGCAGGTCTTTTTGTCCTGGAACGTAAGCTAACGAGGAAACGATTTCTTGAGAGGAGGAAATAGCTTCCTGTTTCTACTCATATTCCCTTGTTCAAGTCAAGTAACATGAACAAACATGATGCAGATGTAATGGGGAGGCATAATCCTCCCTCCAAAAGGCAATAAATATTTGAGGACAATAATACAGTCAACCACAGTCTGTATTATGTGACTGTGTGTTTCTCTTCTTCTACATATAAAATATATTCATCACCTCTCTCAAGAGAGACAAACCAATATGACATTAGGGTCAAGGTCTAAATCTTGCGAATATCTCCCTATGTGTACAGATGTAGCTCCTCTTGATCCAGAAGCCTAAGAACTAAGTTATATGTTAACTGACCCACGCATAGTCAATATACAAATTCAGACAGAATAACGACCATAAATGATCCCATGGGAAAAAAGAATAATAACAGGAAGAAGGCAGCAGACTCTGGTCCATAGCAACTCTGAAATCCTTCTATGTATGTGTCATGAGGGCTCCATACTCGGGAGCTGGTGACCTCCTTAGTTGAGTGTCAGTCTAAGCCCTAAGAACTGTGCCTAGATCCACTGTCTATCATGTTCCATGACTCTTTTTCAGGTTTCTTTTTCCCCTGCTCAGGTCATAATTTTAAAAGAACTGGTGTGATTATATAGAGTATGGAGGATTTACTAGATTATAGGCTCAGGAAATCTGTAACAGCTAAGCTTCATCTTGTCATCTTTAGTGTAAATCTAAATTGAGGTAGGGTGAAGGCAATGGCACCCCACCCCAGTACTCTTACCTGGAAAATCCAATGGACAGAGTAGCCTGGTGGGCTGCAGTCCATGGGGTCGCTAACAGTCGGACAGACTGAGTGACGTCACTTTCACTTTCACTTTTCTCTTTCATGCATTGGAGAAGGAAATGGCAACCCACTCCAGTATTCTTGCCTGGAGAATCCCAGGGATGGGGGAGCCTGGTGGGCTGCCGTCTATGGGGTCACACAGAGTCGGNTACAGTCAACCACAGTCTGTATTATGTGACTGTGTGTTTCTCTTCTTCTACATATAAAATATATTCATCATCTCTCTCAAGAGAGACAAACCAATATGACATTAGGGTCAAGGTCTAAATCTTGCAAATATCTCCCTATGTGTACAGATGCAGCTCCTCTTGATCCAGAACCATAAGAACTAAGTTATATGTTAACTGACCCACACATAGTCAATATACAAATTCAGACAGAATAACGACCATAAATGGTCCCATGGGAAAAGAGAATAATAACAGGAAGAAGGCAGCAGACTCTGGTCCATAGCAACTCTGAAATCCTTCTATGTATGTGTCATGAGGGCTCCGTACTCGGGAGCTGGTGACCTCCTTAGTTGAGTGTCAGTCTAAGCCCTAAGAACTGTGCCTAGATCCACTGTCTATCGTGTTCCATGACGCTTTTTCAGGTTTCTTTTTCCCCTGCTCAGGTCATAATTTTAAAAGAATTGGTGTGATTATATAGAGTATGGAGGATTTAGTAGATTATAGGCTCAGGAAATCTGTAACAGCTAAGCTTCATCTTGTCATCTTTAGTGTATATCTAAACTGAGGTGGGGTNCGTGTTCCATGACGCTTTTTCAGGTTTCTTTTTCCCCTGCTCAGGTCATAATTTTAAAAGAATTGGTGTGATTATATAGAGTATGGAGGATTTAGTAGATTATAGGCTCAGGAAATCTGTAACAGCTAAGCTTCATCTTGTCATCTTTAGTGTATATCTAAACTGAGGTGGGGTGAAGGCAATGGCACCCCACCCTAGGACTCTTGCCTGGAAAATCCAATGGACAGAGGAGCCTGGTGGGCTGCAGTCCATGGGATCGCTAACAGTCGGACAGACTGAGCGACTTCACTTTCACTTTGCTCTTTCATGCATTGGAGAAGGAAATGGCAACCCACTCCAGTATTCTTGCCTGGAGAATCCCAGGGATGGGGGAGCCTGGTGGGCTGCCGTCTACGGGGTCACACAGAGTCGGACACGACTGAAGTGACTTAGCAGCAGCAGGAGCAGCAGCAAACTGAGGTAGATTAGATACTAGTTGCACCTGAACTAGGTGGAGACGTCTGACAGAATGTGGTCCACTGGAGAATGGCAAACCACTTCAGTATTCTTGCCTCGAGAACCCCATGAACAGTATGAAAAGGCAAAATGATAGGATACTGAAAGAGGAACTCCCCAGGTCATTAGGTGCCCAATATGCTACTGGAGGTCAGTGGAGAAATAACTCCAGAAAGAATGAAGGGATGGAGCCAAAGCAAAAACAATACCCAGTTGTGGATGTGACTGGTGATAGAAGCAAGATCCGATGCTATAAGAGCAATATTGCATAGGAACCTGGAATGTCAGGTCCATGAATCAAGGCAAATT
>SJYX01006151.1:60274-74711 GCA_006410675.1 Oreotragus oreotragus | reverse complement strand
AATTATGAAGTTGACTACATGTTTAGGGAGACTCTTCTGCCCATGCAAGGCATTTTTTTCTCCTTTCAACGTGTTCCTATTTCTTTTCAAGGTAAGCACCCCACTTCACTTCCCTACAAACAAAACAAAGCACCTAATATGATTCACAAACAACTGGTGGAGAGCTCAGTGTTACCGTATACCTACTTCCATTAGCCCTGGAAAGTAAGAAACTTAAAGAAATTGCCTCTCATTTGGGAATGGCAAATAGCAACACTTTGAGGATGGATGAAAAAGGAAATGGCAACCTGCTCCAGTATACTTGCCTGGGAAATCCCATCAACAGAGGAGGCTGGTGGGCTACAGTCCATGTGGTCGCAAAGAGTCTCACATGACTGAGCAACTAACTGTTTTGAAGATGGAAGAAGTTCTAGAAAGCATTCTTCCAGTTATCCTTAAATTACACCTTAGAGGATTTCCACATCTGGCCTTCTTCCAGAGAGACCTCAAATACCTGATTCAACTTTCATATTTCATGTCCTGCTTTATCAAAGCCACCATAAAGCTATGTACGGCACTATATGGGAGCCCAGAGCTCAAGCCTATCATATTTTACTTTTCCCACTATGGAAATAACTCCTTGAATTTCTCCTCGCCCAGCATCTCTGCCCAGTTAGTTTGATAGACTGTCAAAATGCTGATATTCTACTGCCACATTCTATACTATTCTCTGTATTCCTAAATTACCTTACTCTTGCATAAAATGTAATCACTTATTTCTTAAGGCCCTTTTAATTTAAGATCAAGTTTATCCAAAATTGTTTTTAATTGTCTAGACAAGGGTTTACAAAATTATGATTTTAAAATATTACTTAGAAGAATATTGTATATTAAGATTAAATTCATCATAAAAAATTTAGCTGTTAATTAAAATAAAACCTCTTTGGTGTAATATTAACCTAAGACTCCTAGATCTATATATTTAAATTTGAAGGCAATAAGACTACATTTCTTTTAAAACATTTTATAACTCAGAATGTCTACTATTTTAATCTGACTTTTTCCAATAAATTTTTTTCAATGAGATTTTACAGCTTTTACAGCATATGTTTATGTGATTGCCTGCTTATATTTAGAACTCTTGAAGGATATGTTGAGATCTATTTAACTCACTCTTTATATTGACTAACTGAATTGTAGCTTAATATATATTGCAAATAACAATTAGAGTAAGCACAAGAGATTAAAGTGATTAAGTTATTCGTATAGATATGTAATAAATCCTTTATCTTATCAATATTTGGTTTCTTAATGTCTCTCACATCCATTCCTTAGCTTTCTCTCTTTCACGTTCCTGATTAAGGCTCCCACTTGTTTTACAAGACTTCATACCAGATCCCCTCTGTATAAACCTTCCCACACACTGCTCTAGGATCAACCTAAATCTATATCGTATAATTGCCCTTCCACTAATTATTCTACTTTGTTGTAATCTTCAGTGGCTCCTCTAATCTATAGGATAAATTCAGGCTGCTGAGTCTGGCATCTGTGATTCTCAATTATTGATGCCCCAGCCTACCTTCCTGACTTTATCCTCAACTCCCTTCTTTCTGCTGAGTCTGTATATTCTGCTGCTGCTGCTGCTGCTGCTGCTGCTAAGTCACTTCAGTTGTGTTCGACTCTGTGTGACCCCATAGACGGCAGCCCACCAGACTCCCCCATCCCTGGGATTCTCCAGGCAAAAATACTGGAGTGGGTTGCCATTTCCTTCTCCAGTGCATGAAAGAGAAAAGTGAAAGTGAAGTCGCTCAGTCTGTCCGACTGTTAGCGACCCCATGGACTGCAGCCCACCAGGCTACTCTGTCCATTGGATTTTCCAGGCAAGAGTACTGGGGTGGGGTGCCATTGCCTTCCCCGCTGTATATTCTACTGTCCCCCAAATGAAATCACCAATATAATACAGCTGGTTCCTGAGTTACAACATTCTCTGGATACCACAGATCAAGAGTACTGCCTGAAAAATAACAGGATGTCAGCCCTTCCCCCTACTTGGGTCTTTATCAATGCCTCCGATGTTTTTGGTTCTAAGGACTGGAAGATGTGTAGAATTGCCTCACTTATAATTTGAGCTCCTGCCTGCATCTCTGTCATCCCCATGCCTTAGATGTTGTATTCACTGTCTTTCTAGATTGTAGTCCACAATCACTCACCTCCTCCATGGAAAGGCGAACCTTTGCAAACCACCCTACAAATAATGCTGTGGTATCAGGTCTCCCTTACAGTTTCCTGAAGTTCAGTGTTCCCTGCATTCATGTCTCTGATAAGGAGAAAAACTCCTAGCCTTCCAGGGACTCTACCATTTTTTTGACAAGCAAAGAAGAAGAAACTTCCAGCAGAATTATTTGATGATAACTTTATTCATATTTGCAATATCACCTAGAGGGCATACATTCCCCAGGGGTCAGTGCCAGGGTAAGATCAACTACAAACTCATGTTATGCCCTGAATGACTGTGCTGGGCCCATATAGTTCCTCCTTGCTGTCTAGCTGACTTCCTCTGGGGTCACCAGTCCATACAACACTTCCATCATTAAATCAATAAATTGGCAAACTGTGCATTTCTAATCTAAAATGGTATGCCAACTCAAAACACAAAAAGAAAAAATCAAAAGGTATTTCTCAATCCTCTTGTATAATAAATTAGAACACCCAACACAATTCAGAGATAATTTATTTGTTTGCTTTTTANGGGTCACAAAGAGTCAGACATGACTTAGCAACTGAACTGAACTAAAATCTTTCAGATCCCCGTTCCCATCTCTCCCACTCTGTGGAACAAAACTCGAGCTCTCTAAGTTGTCCTAGTGAAGCCCTTTTTGCAAAGGTTAATATCCCACCCTTTCCCCTTGGAGAAAGTGAAACTCACAGCCTAACATCCTGAGTGTGCATGTGCGTGCACAGACAGACAAAGACACACAAAGACACACACACATACACACCCCTCTTTGCAAATCATATCATCATATCCAATCTCTTGCCCCTTTTTATATTCTCCTGTGGTTTGGGCATGGTCTGACTGGTTCTTTGATACTCCTTTTAAACATCTGCATTTTTGTTTGACACTTCCCTTTGGAATTTCATATATACTATTAACATATTGCTGTGACTTAGCTGGAATTTCCATTTTAGATTGTTCAGTTCAGTTCAGTTCAGTCGCTCAGTCGTGTCCAACTCTTTGCGACCCCATGAATCGCAGCACGCCAGGCCTCCCTGTCCATCACCAACTCCTGGAGTTGACTCAGACTCATGTCCATCAAGTCAGTGATGCCATCCAGCCATCTCATCCTCTGTCGTCCCNAAAAAAAAAAAAAACTCAGCCCCATGAAGGATTCCGTGCTTCTGCAGTGGTTCTTTCTTCCTATACCACAACCCATGCTTCTAACCCAGGGCTGGTCAAACTCTTATATGGTTAGGGAAGGCCTCCCACCCACCACTCCCTAATCTGTCATGGACCAATATTTTGATAAACACAAAATCATATGTTTGGAAGTAGCAGTAGTGTTGAATTGCTTCACAGTCCAAAGTTTAGCTTCCTCCCTTTCTTTTTGCTTATCCCAGAGTGGTAAATAACAGCACACAGACCAGTATTGGTGCTCAGCAGCATATATCTGCTTGCTCCTAGTTCCTGATCCACTCATATCCTTGGGGTGCAAAAGGCCAATCATAATCTCTCCACTCTTTCTTACATTCCCACCTTCAAATCCTGCTCCTCCCCACTCCCCCGCCCCCTGCCATTAGGAGAAGTTCTAGAGAAAAGAAATTCTATTGGCTCATGTCATTTTTCCTGCTGTGCCTATGGCTGCTCTGGGTTCCCGTGCCAACCCTTATCTTACACTCTCTGAGTGGATAAGTGACATCACATCGTATGACACGTGGATGACTGAGGAGCATTCCTTCCAAGATCACAGGTATGGTGTGGGTAACTCTGACCACCACATCATTTGCAGAACTTTTCAAATTAGTTCAGTTTCTTATAAGAAGGCAATAAAAAGTGATATACAAGACCTATGTCACCAGGTTGACTCCTAGTTAAGTAATAAATGGGATTTTCTCTCATTTGAAAGAGCTGATGGTTAGGTGCCATCCCTGGTCAAACAGGAGGTGCTAGGATGCTGTGGTTAGTGACTAGCTGAGTAATTTTACACACAAATCATAGTGCTCACTTTAATTGGATGTGCTGTTAATCGCTGTTCACGAAAACAACCTGAATTCAGGAATGAATTAACGAGTTCTTCCCAGAGGGCACAATCATTTTTCAATCTACTTTCTCTGTGGTAGGTCATGGTTCCAGAGAGACTGCTTGAGAATTGATTCTCTTAAGAGAAAAATAAGCAAAACCTGCCTCAAGATTTTTCCTTCTGATCAGTAGGGACTTCCTCGCTGTTCAGTGATTAAGATCCCACACTTTCAATGCACAGGGTGCCATTTCTATGGCATTTCCCTGGCCTTTGGGGCTAAGATCCTACATGTGGCACATGGCCAAAAAATACATATTTTTCCTTCTGATCTGCAGAGTCACAGGAAGGAAAGAGGAAAGGTGGCAAGAGGGCTCAGAAGAAGCAGTGGATAACACCAACTACGGACGAAACACAAATATCCAGAAGTTAGATGCTTACCCACCATCGACTACTGGTTTCAGGGTATAAAAGACATGAGGCTAAACTGGACATAGTGCAAAAGACTTCAAGAAGATGCTAGTTAGTGATTTACAAGCAAGTGCTCATGGGAATCTCCCGCCAAGCTTTGGAAGCCCCACTCCAGACCAATCAAGCTAGAATTTCTAGGAATGTCTAGGGAGAAAGTACAAGATGGTACGGAAAAAGTCAAACGAACTTTTGGGCCAATCCAATACATGCCAGTTTCCCTGGGTTAAGTCCCATTTGATACCGCTTACAGAAAATTAGTGCCTGTTGACTACTGTTAGCTTCCTCTTTATACTTTAAGTATCCTAGTTTGGATAATAAAAGGTGCAATGTATTAGAATTCATGCAGAACAATCCTTGCTGATCTTGGTAACTAAGATGATTATGGTGCTTGCCCTGTTGTTCTTGATGAATTTGTTGAGTGCCAAGAAGTCCACCTAACATCACAGAAAGGACTCTTGTGAAGAAAATGCAAACCTTCAATTGATGCCAGACAAATAAACAGGTGAAAATCAAACAAAAGTTTGGTAGCATGTCTACATGAGAGAAACCCAGGAAAATCATGTGACTTACTAAAAGGGCCAAAACCCTTTCCTTAAATACCATCTCCAGCTAAAAATAAAAGAGGATATTGGGGGCATTGGTTTGAGACTTCAAAGAGAGGGAAGACAAATATTCGGTAGGCTGACATTTGCAGGACCCCACAGAGACAACTCCCTGGAGAAGGAAGTGGCAACCGACTCCAGTACTCTTGCCTGGAGAATCCCATGGAGGGAGGAGCCTGGTAGGCTACAGTCCATGGGGTCACAAAGAGTCGGACACGACTGAGTGACTTCACTGTAGAGACAACTGGAGGCAGGAGGAATCTGATGGCTAGGCCCTGACCAGTTTCCTGCACCACGCCCAGCACTTATTTTCTGCAGATGTGAAGGTTCTATTTCAGAACAGATCCTCTATGTAAATTATAAATATTTTAGGTAGTTAAGAGGAAGTTCAAAGTTTCTTCCTAAGTCATTTAGGCCTTGATTGTTTTTAGCTCAAAATAATCATCATGCCCAAGAGACACTGTGGGGTGATGATTTATTTCCTTACAAAGATGTCAGTCAGGACCACCACAATCCATTATTCAGGCTTCACTTATGTGAAAACTTCAATAACAGGCACTGGAGAATCTTAATTCTTTTCTTCTCAAAGACTCCTGCTGCTGCTGCTGCTGCTGCTGCTGCTGCTGCTGCTAAGCCACTTCAGTCGGGTCTGACTCTGTGCGACCCCATGGACAGCAGCCCACCAGGCTCCTCTGTCCACAGGATTCTCCAGGCAAGAGTACTGGAGTGGGTTGCCATTTCCTTCTCCATCAGAGACTCCTAGGTCAATGCAAACACGCCCACTTCCGACCCTGCCACCTTCTCAGCATACCAAGGAGGTCTTAAAAACAGTGACAAGCCATTAAAAGCCGCTGTGAAACTGAGCCCAGGATATTGGGTGTATACTCCCTTTTCCTTTACATCTCATTATCTAAAGGGGGCCAATTGCATATCACTGTGCCAAACAACAGTCTCAACAAATATCTAGAGAGAAACTGGCAACCTTTCAAGAAGCTAAGAACCTTGGCTTCTTCCACTAAAGTTCTAACTAAATAATGGCCATCAGATAAATACACAGGTCGCAGTTAAACTTGAATAAATAACTATTGTTTCTTAGTACATGTACATCCCATCCAATGTTTGGAACATACTTATAATAAAGACAGTATTCAATGCCTCTCTGAAATTCACACTGAGCCAGTTGTGCTGCATTTTTGCTTGCTCCTGCTAAGTCACTTCAGTCGTGTCCGACTCTGTGCGACCCCATAGACGGCAGCCCATCATGCTCCCCCGTCCCTGGGATTCTCCAGGCAAGAACACTGGAGTAGGCTGCCATTTCCTTCTCCACTGCATGAAAGTGGAAAGTGAAAGTGAAGACGCTCAGTCCTATCTGACTCTTAGCAACCCCATGGACTGCAGCCTACCAGGCTCCTCCATCCATGGGACTCTCCAGGCAAGAGTACTGGAGTGGGGTGCCATTGCTTGTCTAGTCATAAACTAACTGATGTCTCTAAAACCACATATACTTCTCAGCCCCATCCCTTCATTCTGGCCTAAGTCAGGCCCCAAAGGAGGCACAGAACCCGAATCTGAACACGATCATGGTCAGATAGCAGCAAAGTTATACTCTGATTTCTGGATTAGTGGATGAAAACTTTTCTTAAGAATAAGAGGATATTGGGCTGCACCCCACAGACCTACCAGCCCTGTACTTGCCAGTCCTCAAGACCGAAGAGAGGGCCCAGAGTCAGCAACAGAGACATCAATGGTTTAATGGATAGGGGAGCCTACATGCCTGGACCAAGGTCCTGGAGTGACACCCCATCGTGTGCAGAACGCTTGGCAGCAGATTCTTTCCCAGGAGGAGAGGGAGGTTACCAGTCAGAGAGGGAATTGACATCAGGCATTCTGAAGGAGATCAACCCTGGGATGTCTTTGGAAGGAATGATGCTAAAGCTGAAACTCCAGTACTTTGGCCACCTCATGTGCAGAGTTGACTCATTGGAAAAGACTCTGATGCTGGGAGGGATTGGGGGCAGGAGGAGAAGGGGACGACCGAGGATGAGATGGCTGGATGGCATCACGGACTCGATGGACTTGAGTCTGAGTGAACTCCAAGAGATGGTGATGAACAGGGAGGCCTGGCGTGCTGCGATTCAAGGGGTCACAAAGAGTCGGACACGACTGAGCGACTGAACTGAACTGAACTGGCTCACCAGTTGCCAGAGAAACCAGCAGAGGACACACCCCTTACCACCCTGCTGTTAAGCTATCACGGCAGAGCTGTTCTGATCCAAAGTTAGAACATTCATACATATACCTGAAAGTACCACAACACTGTTAATCAGCTGCTGCTGCTGCTGCTGCTAAGTCACATCAGTCGTGTCCGACTCTGTGCGACCCCATAGATGGCAGCCCACCAGGCTCCCCCATCCCTGGGATTCTCCAGGCAAGAACACTGGAGTGGGTTGCTATCTCCTTCTCCAATGCATGAAAGTGAAAAGTGAAAGTGAAGTCACTCAGTCATGTCCGACTCTTGGCGACCCCATGGACTGCAGCCTACCAGGCTCCTCTGCCCATGGGATTTTCCAGGCAAGGGTACAGGAGTGGGTCGCCAAATCAGCTATAACCCAATAAAAAATAGAAAGTTTAAAGTTTGAATAAGTAAATAAATATAACTTGCATGCACGCATGCTAAGTCGCTTCAGTCATGTCTGACTCTTTATGACCCTATGGACTGTAGCCCACAGGCTCCTCTGTCCATGGGACTCTCCAGGCGAGAATCCTGGAGTGGGTTGCCAGGCCCTCTTCCAGGGGATCTTCCTGACCCAGGGAACGAACTTGCATCTCCTGAGACTTCTGTATTGCAGGCAGATTCTTTACCACTGAGCCACTGGGAAAGCCCAAGTATAACCTCCACCTTCTCAAAATAAATAAATAAAGTTAGAATACTCATTAGCTGGGGCCTGAGGCAAGTATGTAGGAAAGCCAGTAATGTGAGTAGGGTGGAGCTGAAGCAGGAACTGGTCAAGCAAGGGCTGAACAGAGAACATCTTGCTGGGTGAGCTGACCACACACAAGAATAGGCCCATGTGTGGGTTAAAACGTGGTGTCACTTTGAGAGTTTTTGCCCGGGCAAGTCAGCACTCCCCAAATTCATGGGATTCTTGACTTCTACCCTTGGATTCCTCACACCAGATTCCCATTAAAATCCTCCCACCTGTGGGATGTCCTCCACTATAGAATTGTTCTAGACAGCAGTCTACCGCCAGCTTCTAAACAGGCAAAACAGCAAGAAGAAAAATCAGGCTCAATGAATCTGGTCTTATACTTCATAAGACTTCAATTACAAATTTTTTAAGAATGTTGCTTTGAGGGATATAAAACCTCCTGAAGGAACATCTGAGATAGATCATTAATAGTTATGGTACTAGAAAATTTCAGTTAAACCATGCAGCTTTATGTTATGCTCTGCTCTTGAATGAAGACACATGAGCCCACCCACATCAACACATAATTATTGCTCTCAATCTTTGTAGCCCTGAAGTCAAATCTTTAGGTGTCACCTAAATGGAGGATCTCACCAAGCTGTGCTCAGTGAGGATCTTTATAAAGTGGCAAAATCAGGACTTGAATTCATTTAGTGTGTGTGTACAGAGAACATACGAAGAGCATAGACTTACTGCCTGCCATTACTCAAGAATATCCTGGATCATGTCCCTGACTCCAGTCTTCCCTGTGATGGATGCTCCGGTTCTGACTGCAAAGTATCACCAGTCTCTGATCCATTTCACAAACTCATCACATCCGTGTGGTCTTAGTGAAGTGAAAGTTGCTCAGTTGTGTCTGACTCTTTGTGACCCCCATGGACTATACAGCCCATGGAATTCTCCAGGCAAGAATACTGGAGTGGGTAGCCTCTCCCTTCTCCAGGGCATCTTCCCAACCCACAGATTGAACCCAGGTCTCCCACATTGCAGGCGGATTCTTTACCAGCTGAGCCACAAGGGACATGTCAAATATTGGGTAATGCACTCGGGCTTCTGTTTCTGAAATTTTTTATAACCCAGATCCTTCTAGTTAGAGACATAGGATTTGTTAATAAGCAGTTCTAGATTACATTTATCATTATTAAAAAATAATAAACTATTTTATAATCTTTGTGAGGAAAAGCTATACACTGAGCAGAAAATTGCTCACCTTTACAAATGTACTAATTCTTATACGCCATGATAAAAATATATGCACAGATGTGCATATATACAGAAATATAATATTTATATTATCATATATGTATAATATAATATTCTATTCTATAATGGAATAATATTCTATTGTACTATGTATACATACTATATATGTATATATATATATTTCTATTATTAAATAACATGGAAATAGCACTTACCACCTGTGCTAAGCTTTTCAGTTCACCACAGAATCCTTGCTGAAAATCTGGGCAAAATGATGTCCAGAAACTCCCAGGATTAGAGGGGCTGAGGATAGAGAACCAGTGGCTAGCTATCCACACCTAAATCTACTGTCTTCTCCTTGCACAAGTTTGCTTTGCTACAAGTGCCTCCCTTCCTACGGCACACACTCCTATAATATTGACATTCTCACTGTCCGACAGAAGGAGCTGGGCATGTAACATCATGCTTTTCATCAGCTGAGCATCGACTGCACATCCCCAAAGCATCCAAACAATTTCCGGCAATTTCCTGTGTCTGCAAATGTTTAACTGTGACCTAAATGACAACTATCTTCCTTTCATCTTCTTTCAAGCTCTGTCTGATCAAAGAACCTATTCAATTTCCATGAAATCAATATCTTAAGCAGAACTAAGAGTGCCAGAGTCTCTGAGCGCTGGATAAGGGCAAAATGGTGTCTATTTTGTTGTCATTGTTTTGTTTTTTTTTTTAATTTGCATTGGCATATACTTGCTTTACTATATCGTGTTACTTTCTACTGTACAGCAAAGTGAATCAGCTACATGTTTACACATATCCTCTCTTTCTTAGGTCTCCTTCCCAGTTAGGTCACCACAGAGCCCTGAGTAGAGTTCCCTATACAGTAAGTTATATAGTATAAGCTATACAGTAAGTTCTCATTCGTTATCTGTTTTAGGCTCGTGCCGTGCTCAGTTGCATCTGTCGTGTCTGACTCTTTGCATCCTCACAGACTGTAGTCTGCCAGGCTCCTCTGTCCATGGGATTCTCCCAGCAGGAATACTGGAGTGGGTTTCCATGCCCTCCTCCAGGGGAGCTTTCTGACCCAGGGATCAAACCCACATTTCCTGTGTCTCCTGCATTTCAGGCATATTCTTTACTACTGAGCCACTGGGAAAACCCTATCAATTTTATAAATAGTATCAACAGTTGTATATATGTCAATCCCAGTCTCCCAATTTATCCCACTCTCCTCTCCCCTCACCCCATATTGATATGTTAGATCTCTATATCTGTGTCTCAATTCCTGTTTTGCAGTGTAGCATCTAGAAGAATTAGTAGCACCAGGTGTTCCAAACATACTCAAGAGAGAAAGAAGAAATATACGTGTGGATCTGAAATACATACATTCAAGTAAACCAATTATCTCATTTACTCAAACAACTATTACTATACTCCAGATAATCTTCAGTAATTCAGCTGTCGAGACAGTCATTCTAATATCAGTAATTCTGCAAAGTTTATGGTATGTTTTCTTTTTTTAATCTCTCATTCTCCCTCCTTTACTTTCTATATTAGGTTATAGATTTCATAGTTATTGAGTATTTACTATGTATAAGAAAATTGTACTAGGTGCTTTATTTTGCCTAAAGTTATTAAACTTCCTGAACAATCCAGTAAAGGTTCTTTCTTGTTTTTGAGCAAACATATTTAACTACCTTAAGAAGTAAATCAATAATATTTACACAGTTTTAAACTTTTCAACTGCCAAATGCAAAATATTTCTAAGATATGAAATTCTTTCTCTATACTAGAAGATAATTTTTCCCAATTAAAAGAAATTTAAAGAGATTTTAGGGGAGAGACTGGAGATATAATTTATATCAAGGAAAGTTACTTTTCCATTTTGGTTGATGTTCTATCTTTTGGCCACATTCCTGGGTGGAACAGAAAAGAAATATGATAAGTTTCTAGGACATAGTCCCCAAACAGTCTTACACAGAAGTTCATCTGGTCCTAATTACAACCCTATCAAGCAGGTGGGTGGTATTAACAGATCCTTAGGGGCATGGAAACCATGACACAGACATTTCAAGCATTTTCCTCCATCAACAGAGAAGTAACAACACAGCTTCTTTGGAAGGCAGCCCAGCACAGTGGAATAAAAATGGATTTGAGTCATAACACTTGGGTTTAAAACTATATGATTTGGGGAAATTACTTGATGTCTCTACACATCTCCTTCTTCCATCAAAAGAATACGTTAGAGGCTTCTTTGGTGGCTCAGTGGTAAAGAACTCTTTTTAGATTTTTAGGCAATGTAAAATACATTATCTAACTGTATCTTATAATACATTAGCTAAAACGTTAACATATTTCAAAACTTCAAAAGGTGAGATTGTAATCATCACTGATTTTCATCACTGTTACCATCACTGATTTTACAAACAGGATTGTAATCATCACTGATTTTCTAATTCAGTTCAGCAGCATAAAGGTTTCCCTTTCTGCTTCCAAGAACGTTTTATGTTCTCCAAGAGGAACACCTATCTATGCAGGGCTGCAACTGCCGTGAACTCCATGTTCACCCCTGTCAACAACACCATATAAATCAGCAGATCCTAGGTTTGCCTTGGTTACAATTTAATACTGCTTTAGACTGAGCGCCAAACATTTGTTTGAAACATTCAATAAGAAAGAGGCAATACTGATATGGTTTCTGGCCATCTCATACACAATTTTAGAAAAGGAGCAAGGCGGGGTGGGGAATAAGACAATATAAAGAAGGTATAAAACCAAGCTGATGCAGATACGGACAAACCCAACACGCCTGTTTTTCCCTACCTGCACCTTTAGAGTCTCAAGAGAGACGCTCACTAAATGATCCAGAGAAGGACCCTGGAACAAGCAATGTTCTTCTCTGTCTGATAAGGACACATTTCCATCTGTGACTTCAGCTTTCAGAGAGTATTTAGATCAATGAAGAAAAAAGAGGACTATTGAGGAAAATCAACGAAATCAATCATAATGATTGATAGGATACAAACATGGTAGCCACTCATATCCATGAGAGCAATTAGGAGTCCTGAAAACTCAAATATATCACAGTGTTTTTTAAGGAATGTGTGTGTGTGTGTGTGTGTGTGTGTGTGTGGTAATAGCTCAGTCGTGTCTGACTCTTTGGGACCCCATGGACTGTAGCTCCCCAGACTCCTCTGTCCATGGAATTCTCCAAGTGAGAGTACTGGAGTGGGTTGCTATGCCCTTCTCCAGGGGATCTTCCCAACCCAGGGATCAAACTCGGGTCTCCTGCACTGCAGGCAGATTCTTTACCATCTGAGCCACCAGGGAAACCCCAAGGAATGTATAAGAATTTCCACATCAATTCATCAAAAGCAAAGACCTCATTTTTTTTTAAATTATTCTCAATCTTCTTTTAATTTTTATCTCCTTTCTCAATGACCATTCATTTCTAATGACTTTCTACAGTGTAATAATCTCAGAGCCAATCAATCATTGAATAAGTTTTCATTGCATGTTTAACATATACTCAGCATTATACCAGAGGCCACAAGAGAAAGCTTTCCTAATACTTCCTGAAGTCTTTTTTTTTTTTCATTATTGAAAGACAGATCTCAATGCTTCATAAGCTTGCCGTGTCCTCTAATAACCCTTGCATAATCTGTTGCTAAATCAAAGCTTGATGAAAATACAGTCAGGATGTAATCATCTTTCCCTCACCAGAGGCTTCATACTATTTCATATTTGAAGAGGAAATAATATCATTTTATAGGAAGTGCATGTTCAACTCAAGCTTTGGTCCTGATGCTTAGAATAACTGAGCCTCAAGGTTGAGTAGGAGCTCTTCTTGCTTTCTCCCATGGCTCACATGGCCAAGAGATGTCTTCTGACTACAGAAGAATAACAAGCAGAGTTATCTTTGCAGACTGTGTGAAGCCAATTAATTAAGAAAAACTCATCTATAAGGAACCATAGTTTTTAAGCCTGTCTCTAAATTATTAGCTGCTCAAGAGCTAGAAAAATAAAACTCACAGTGTATATTTTTCAATTGCGCTAGTCTGACCCTGTAGCCATATATGTTCTGTACTCCATGGCTGTTCACTTAAGCAGTGGGGAGGGGAGAGCAGAGGACAGAAAGAGAGTAAAGCCACCTACTTATGCAAAAGGAGACACTTTCAAAGAAATCATCTCTTAGTACCAGATTTATTTTTCTGTGTACAGTTTCCATCCATGGAAAGGACAGCAGGGCCCTATTGTTTAACAAACCACTTACTCATGATCATTGGCACCAACTCACAATAAGCCAACAAGTCCGGAGAACTCACGTTTCCCGCTTCTTTCAAAAGAAGATACTGTTTCCTTGGCAACTGAAAGTGTTTGGTTAAGCTTTTTTTTCCACTTTTAAAGTGAAAACAAGAAGGGAGTCCCGCACATGGAACTTGGTTTCGAAACAGATTTCTCTGCCTCAAGCAGCTGAAATAACCAACTTGGTGCTTGAACATCACTCTGTGCTCGACCTATATTTTGTCTTTATGGTCAAGTCTCAGACAAATAATAAAGGGTAAGTGAAATAGAGAATGCAGGGTTTTATAAAAAAAAATTTAACTGAAGCACAGACCACTTAACCTGCCTCTTGAGAAATCTGTATACAGGTCAGGAAGCAACAGTTAGAACTGGACATAGAACAACAGACTGGTTCCAAATAGGAAAAGGAGTACGTACGTCAAGGCCTTATATTGTCACCCTGCTTATTTAACTTATATGCAGAGTACATCATGAGAAACGCTGGACTGGAAGAAACACAAGCTGGAATCAAGATTGCCGGGAGAAATATCAATAACCTCAGATATGCAGATGACACCACCCTTATGGCAGAAAGTGAGGAGGAGCTAAAAAGCCTCTTGCTGAAAGTGAAGGAGGAGAGTGAAAAAGTTGGGTTAAAGCTCAACATTCAGAAAACGAAGATCATGGCATCCGGTCC
>SJYX01006151.1:0-58372 GCA_006410675.1 Oreotragus oreotragus | reverse complement strand
TAAAGTGATATATATATATATATATATATATATATATATATATATAAACCCTTTTATATTCCTTTCCATTATAGTTTTATTGTAGGATATTGACTATAGTTCCCTGTGCTGCACAGTAGGACCTCACTGTTTATCTGTTTTATATATAAATAGTAGTTTGTATCAGCTAATCCCAAACTCCTGATTTATTCCTCCCCAACTTTTCCCCTTTGGTAACCATAAGTTTGTTTTCTGTGTCTGGGAGTTTGTTTCTGTTTTACATATACATTCATTTGCATTACTTTTTGGATTTCACATATACGTGCTAACATATAATATTTGTCCCTGTTGGACTACTTCACTTGGTGTGATAATCTCTAGATCCATCCATGTTGCTGCAAATGGCATTATTCTGCAAATGTAGTTTTTAATGCTATTATTATTATTTCCTAATCAGAAGGTTTCTGGAATTCAAGTGACTAAAAAGTTCTTACTCTTAACCAACCAACAGTATATTTTTCAAATAGAACCAACTTTTTAATGTAAATGAGACAACTTAGTCAATAGTTTTTCCCTACTAGGTAGAATGTGCTCAGCAGCTCTGGAGCTTTGAAAGAATTCTAAGCTCAAGCAAGAAGTCACAATATTCAATCATCTTTTCTATACTCTTTGGTGCCCTGAGAACACCCAGCCCTGCCTGCCATGGCCTTTCTCCTCTTTAGTATGTGTCTCTTTGTGGTTAATGTTGCCAAACACCTTCCTCTGGAAGAGAAGGCTCTGTGACCACGGGGAGGCACCGTAGTCCTGAACACAGGAAGCTGGAGAAGTAACTGCCCTGAGCCCTGAATATGCTGCAAGTTAAATCTGCACCAACCTAGGCCAAGATTGCAACAGATTCTCTGTGGAAACACTTTTCACGTCCAACAAGAGAAGGCTTGTTAACCCATAGCCCGACCCCAAGACATGAGACAGGTTGTAACCAGGGAAACTGGAGGGAAGCTGTTTGAGAGGCTTTTTCTTAGGCATCTTCCCTGAGGTCCCCTGAAGTTACTGGACCTGGAGTGGGGCACTCGGCACTTCTCTCCTCACTGCAGGCTGGACAGCAACCCCCCAACCTCACAGCCTCCACTCCTTCACCTCCGAGTTGAGTGGAAACTTCTCATTCATGAGGCCAAAGTGCAATCTTCTTGGTGAGCAGAACAGAGGCTGGTGGGAAGGTGGGTGGAGGCTCAAAGCTATTGTGGAAGAAAAACATGTATGTGTGTATGCTGTAGTGATTGGTATTGCCTACACATTTATGGGTGGCTTTTAGTTCCTGTATTTTCTAAGTTTCTTTTTTTATGACCAACTGCATATTATGAAAAAAAAATTTGCTATCAACCGTGAGAAGTTGCAAAATAAGATATTTAAGTTTATTGAAATGTTGTAGGAGTTTTCTTTTGGTGACAGAAGAACAGCCTCCTACTTTTAAGTATTTATTTAATCAACTGCACTAGGTCTTAGTTCTGGAGAAGGAAATGGCAACCCACTCCAGTATTCTTGCCTGGAGAATCCCAGGGATGGAGGAGCCCGGTGGGCTGCCGTCTATGGGGTCTCACGGAGTCAGACAAGACTGAAGCGAGTTAGCAGCAGCATACTGGCAGGGGCAATCAGAGGANCCCACTCCAGTATTCTTGCCTGGAGAATCCCAGGGATGGAGGAGCCCGGTGGGCTGCCGTCTATGGGGTCTCACGGAGTCAGACAAGACTGAAGCGAGTTAGCAGCAGCATACTGGCAGGGGCAATCAGAGGAGAATGGGATTAGAGGATAATGACTAAAGTGCCAATCACGAATGTCTACTTTTTGGAGACAGAATGCTAAGCGCTAGTTTCCACATTCTTCTCACCACTGTGTTCTCTCTCACTCCATCACTCTACCCCCTCCCAATTCTGGTCCATGAAAAAGCTGAAGACAAGCTAACTCTTCCCGAAGAAAGACAAATACAGCTCTTGACCTGAGCTATGAATGGAGAGATACTGCTTCAACCAGAGGTATTTAATCATTCAAACCGATATCCAACCATTTCAGTTTCCTCATATATTTGTTACAGAGAAGTTCCCACTTAGTAGATCCTCTCCTGCATTAGGATCCAACCTCTCACTTTTATACTCCAAGAAACAAATGGGCTTGTTGTGAAATGGAAAGTCCTTTCTTTTATAGCACCTTTCTTGATCTTTCTATCGTTGACCCCTAATTACAACCCAGATCTGGAGATATCTCAGAGTCAAGCCTTGGAGTGACATTTGGTAGGTGGTTGAACAGAGAGGATAAACTGTGGTTTATAATCTTCTTTCACTGGTACCCTTAAACATACCAAACTTATGAATATATATGATCCTTATTCCTGACGGGTTCACCCTCTACACACTAACTGCTACAATTCCTGCTGTATTAGGTTGAATAATATCCCCCCAACTCATGTCTACCCAGAACCTCCAAACGTGACCTTATTTGGAAATAAGGTCTTTGAAGATGCACTTGGTAAAGATGAGGTTATACTGGGTTAGGGGTGACTAACAAGGACCTTACAAGAGGAGAGGACACACAGAGACACAGAGACACAGAAGACCATGTGGAGACAGGGACTGAGGAATGTGATGCAAGCCAAGGAGAGTCAAGATGACGGCACCCAGAAGCTGCTGCTGCTGCTGCTAAGTCGCTGCAGTCGTGTCCGACTCGGTGCGACCCCATAGACGGCAGTCCACCAGGCTCCGCCATCCCTGGGATTCTCCAGGCAAGAACACTGGAGTGGGTTGCCGTTTCCTTCTCCAATGCATGAAAGTGAAGTCGTTCAGTCGTGTCTGACTCTTTGCAACCCCATGGGCTGCAGCCCACCAGGCTCCTCCGTCCATGAGATTTTCCGGGCAAGAACACTGGAGTAGGGTGCCATTGCCTTCTCTGCATCCAGAAGCTAGGAAGAGGCAAGAACAGATTCTTCCTCAGAGTCTTCAGAGACAGCATGTCTTCCTGACACCCTGATTTTGAACTTTTACTCTCCAGAAGTGTGAGAATAAACCTCTGTTGTTTCAAGATACTTGGCTTGTAACCATTTGTTACAGCAACCCGAGGAAACAAACATGTATACCTCAGTACACTATTTGCTGGACTCCCACAGCCAGGTTCCTTGTTTTTCACTGCAGCTAGAAAAAAGAAGATTTTGAAATGGAAAGAATTCAGAAAGAGAGAAACTGAATTCTCTATCAAGTTATTTTTCAACATATTTGGTGGTCAAAGATGAAGAAATAAGTTTAAGAGAGATGATACAAGCTGCCTGAAGTATCCCGTTTACTGAGGAACCTTAACTAATGTTGACTGTACATAGGTCCACTTCCTCTGATGCATATGATAGTTGTCACACGGTTAGGATAGCCATCACGGAGCTTCAAATACTGGTTAGTTTTTAAACTGGCCACAAAAGAAAATTTTATTAAGAGCTTTTCAAGGAAATTAAACACATGCAAACAACTTCTGGAGAAAGATGGAAGAAAAGCATAGACTCACATGTTATCCTCCAAAAAAAATTTTTTTAAAGAAGAAGAAAGTACAAACATAGGATAAATGGTAAAATAAGTAAAGGAAGCTTAATTCAAACAACCGTTTAAAAGTCTCTCTCATACTTTATGCTCTGTGGTGACTTAAATAGGTAGGAAATCTGCAAAAGAGAGGATATATGTACATATGCATATAACTGGTTTACTTTACTCTACAGCAGAACCTTACACAACATTGTAAAGCAGTTCTACTCCAGTAAAAATTAACTTTAAAAAAAGTCTCACCCAGCAATAGAACAAGTGGAACAGAAAATGGACTTCCAGAGGTAACATGGTGATGACTTCTTATTCCTCATAGGGAATAAAAGAAGAAAATAAATTCAGAGAATCTTCACTGATACCCCCAACTTGTGACCAACTCAACTCAGTGATATAGGAACTGCAGAGGTAGAAAATATGGAATGTTCTTCAAGACACTCCGCTGGTGCACAGAACAGTGACAGCCAGAAGCCAGAAGAAACACCAACTCACTCAATATGCCAACAGGACACCAATACACCGAAGGTGGGAAGCCCAACCCACCTTCCACCAGAGCAGAGGTGCCCCCGGAAATGTCCTTAATGCAGCTATGGAGAAAGAGGCAGAAACATCATTGAGATCCCTGTTGGTAAGTCTTCTTCCCAGAAACTATACCCCTACTCTCAGAAAGAGAAGAAGAGAACATTAAACCATCAGTGCCTTGCCTCAAGCTCACATTCTAAGATGAGGGTGCAAAAAGGGCCCAGATAAAAACAGAAGAGAGTAAAATATAACACACACAGACTGTTTGGGGCATGAGAAGACCTGGAAAGTGCCATCCCTTTTCAAAAATGAAAAGCCTGAAAACAAATGGCTGATCAACCATGCAAAAACAGCTTTAAATATATATATGATATATATAAATATGTGATATATATTAAAATATATGATATATATATCATATATATGATATATACAAATATATGATATATATTAGGTTTTTAGTAGTCTATGTTCCTTTAAAACTATACATAATAGTATTCCAGGATAAGGCACATTCCAAAAAATAACAGGGACTTTTACACTTGCACTATGATAGAAAATAAAGAAAATGATTTGTGAAATAAGATATCAGAGAAGAGACAATAAGAAATTTAAAGAAATCATTTACATATTCATTTTGTTTATTGTCTGCGACGAGGCTGTGTGCATGCTCAGTCCTGCCTGACTCTTTTCAGCCCCACGGACTGTGTGCAGCAGTCCACCAGACTCCTCTGTCCATGGCAATTTTCCGGGAAAGAATACTGAAGAGGGCTGCCATTTCCTACTCCAGGCCATCTTCCCAGTCCACAGATGGAACCTTTGCCTCCTGCTTCTCCTGCATTGGCAGGTAGATTCTTTACCATTAGCACCACCAGGGAAGCCCTATTATATATGGCCTCCCTAAAATTTAAGTTCCAGGAAAACAGAGATGTGTGTGTGTGTGTGTGTGTGTGTGTGTGTGTGTTATTTCTGTCTTCTCAGTATCTGGACTAGTGCTTGCCACATGGTAGAAGCTCAATAAATATGTGTTAAATGAATGAATGAGGAGAAAATAATGTCTATCTTAAAGTTCTCTATAGGAATATTCAATTCCAGAAGGTAGTAGATAAATAAGGGGAAAAATGTGACCCAATAATTTATCCTTGGCTTATTCATGCATAAAAGCAAAAAAAAAAAAAAAAAAGGATTGTTAGATGTCAACGACCTTAGAAAATATAAAGCTCATGACCATGTTTTGCAAACCTGCCTAATAAAATTTCATCCAACTAAGATATAGCTCAAAATTGCATGCTCAGGAATAAGAGAGCTGCTTATGAAAAACTAACAGTAAGCATTAATTCCCCTTTAATCATAGGTAAGGCAAAAAAGTACTAAAGTTGTTTTAATTAAGGTTATAAAAAGAATGTAAATGTTATACACCTTAAAAAGAACATTATACAGTTTAAAAAAAAAAAACAGTAATCATAATGAATCTGGTTGATGGTCCTAGAACATAATAGCAGAAATCAAAAGGAAAGAGAAAAGGTCATGGAAATAAAATTGTGCTATGTCCCTAATCTTTCAATATGGAAGACTGAATTTTTTTTGCCAAAATTGTATTATACACCATTCATAGTGGTAAAAATTAGTTAAATCCTGTGGGAGGGCAATTTGGCAGTATCTGTAAACATTTTTAATGTGTGAAAATTGCTTGCAAAAATGATCCTAATTTTTCATACCTTGTCCAATGTTCTCCCACACATACTCTTGCACTCAGCCATGTAGCTTGCTTTGGCCAATGGGGTAGTAGCAAATTTGACACAAAAGACTCCAAGATATGTTTGCAGGATTCCTCTTCTCATTGACCTCTGTCTTGCCATGAGAACTAGACTAGGCTTCTAGGAGAAATGATGATTTATCTAGACCAGCCAAAAGCTAGGGAGAACTACACAAATATCAACAGGACTGCTCACCAACCCACAGCCGACTGCAGACACGTAACTCAATCTAGCTAAGGAAGAACTGCGAAACCAATATGTCATCTTGTGAATAAACGATAGTCCCAAACTGCTAGACAAAAATAGCTAAATGATACATGCAGTTACCCATTTGCAAATAATTTTTCCTTTAGGAATTTTTATCAAAGAAACACATACCTTCTCCAAGAAGAACTGTAACAATTCTTTTCTTATTGTAAACAATATCACAAGAATATTCATTGTAGCCTTTCAGTTCAGAGGAATAGTGTAGCATCATTTGCAATATGAAAGAGATTGGAAACTACACAGATAAACATCAATTGTGGGGGGAGCAAAAATCTCTTAGGCTGAAAATAAGTATGTGGCAACTAAAAAGCATAGCTTGATTTATATATTTTAAAAATCACAACATGTATTACTAAGTGATAAAAATGAGTTGCAAAATAATATTTATAACTTTATATCTTATAAAAACAAGTATTTATATATGTAGGGAGAAATGTCTGCAAGTATACATAAATCAACGTGTTATTACCATCAAGAAGTCAAAGAAAAGGTGATGATGAGAGTGACTTTCATATTTTCTTTTATATGCTTGTGTGTGTCTCAAATTTATGATTATATGTTGGACTTTTGTTCTTTAAAAAATAAAAAAGATTTTAAACATAAGGAAGGAATTGTCTGTGGAACCATAAATTACCCATGTGCATTCAATGTGTGTGAGTCACCAGCATCAGAAGGATCCACTGGCAAGCTTGCATTTGCATATAATCGTCTACTTAGTGAACACTTGCTCCAAAGGAATTCATTTCTCTGACTTTGCCAGGACTGAGGAAACATCACGATCGCTATAAAATTGGGCTTATTAAGGGCATCCATATTGTTTATGAGTCATAGAAAACATGTTCATTTTCCTATCTGTGTTAAAAGCTGCTTGGGGAATTGATGAAGCATTGCTTAGAAAACGTTCTGGAGTTCAGATGAAGATGTATTTGGATAAATCACTACTAGTTATCATATACTTATACATACTGAGAGGATAAAGATCAGAAACTGATTACATGCACAGTCTTTTATTGGATCTTTCAGTAGCAGCACCCAGCTTCAGACCTCCTGAGGGCTTGGCAGGGAAGCTAGGACAAGACTTGTCCCTTCTCTGGCTGATGTAACCTTGTGATTCAGCAGAGGCTGCCCATGAACGTACATCTATTAGCAGCCAAGCTTATAGAGGGACTATGAGGAACACAGAGGTACAGACCTTCGTGTTAGGTTCTGTGGCAAAGGAAAGACCCAGGGCACAAGGGATCCTTGACTCGGAATGGCTACTGGCAACTAGGCTGCCTCTGTCACAGCCCGTGCTGCTCCAGGTTTACTTCACGGCGCATCCTTTCATGAGACTTTCATGAGACTTTCACTTACCACAGGACATTTCTCCCCTTTGGTATATATAAACTCTAAGACAGGGGAACTAAGATTGGGCACACACCATTTCAGAGCTCCATGCTTCTAGCTGAGCTTTGGGCAAGGAAAGAGAAAAGTGGAGGGGAATTAGTCTGTCTACCCTGCAGTACAAAATACTGCAAATTTTATGTCTCTCTGTAATTGACTTGTAACATCTGAGATACCACAGTTTCTGAATTGACATCCAAAACAAATCTGAATTTTTAATTAAAAACTGTTTCCCTTCTTGTTTCCAAATTTGTCGTTACAGCACCAAACTTATCAGCTGGAAAGCTGTTTCCCACACTAGCATTCTGAGGTACATCAGCTATATTATTTTTCAAGTCACTTATTTCTTGGAGCCTCAACTTTGTTGTTTGAAAAATGAATTCTAGAATCACAGAGTTGGCAGTAACTTGAAGAGACAGGTTGTTCTATTGTCTTTCCAGAGGTTTTCTTCATGACTGCAAATGTTTCTCTAAACTACTATTTTTGAAATTCCATTATTCTTAGAAGGAACACAGAGAAGGGTGCAGAAAGTGGAAGTGACTGAATTCACTCCCCGCCTCAAAACCTGGCACTGATAACATCGTTTAGGGACTGCTTCGAGCTTCAAGCCATCCTCAGAGATCAGGAAGGTGCTGTCAAGATCAATGGTGTGTGTCTGTCTCTCCCTCTGTGCCAAGTTTTGACATAGGAGAGAGTTGCCAGGCAAAGGACTTACCAACATCAGGGGTTACCATACTTCTCTACACATAAAGATTCCACTGTCAGAGCTTCCTTTCTCCATCTTGCTTTAAGCTCCTCTCTAGCTTCCCAAATCCTGCTCTTTTCATATCAATGGTAGGAAAAAATCGACCAGGACCAACCTTCAAACACCTTTATAAGGCTGTGAATTGAATTCACCAAGGAAGGTACCTAAGGACCCATCATCCAATTAAGAGACAAACACAATTAAAAGCAGTAAAATGATTAAGATGATTGATGAGCGTGAACAAAAAGAATGCAAGAAAAAGGAGAAAAACACCTTTAGATGATAAAAACAAACAAAAATGAAATTAGACTTTGTCTATATGCTACTTCCTCCTATCACTTCTGTAAGGTAGTATAATCAGACAAGTGTTCAAAATTAAGAACTTACACTGCTGATTAGAATACAAAGTAATGTGAAAGACCCTCAAACTCATGTTAATATACAGGTATATATATTTACCAATATGCATCAAATTGTATTTTTAGGACATGTATATTTTACCACATGAAAAGTACATTTCAATAAAAAAAAACAGTAGGCATAAACAAATTTTCTTTAATTTTGTCTTCATCTAAAGTTTCAATTTAAGCAGCAGATTATCTAGTAAAAGGAACTGTAATGGCATGCATGCATGCAATGGTCTTCTCCAGGGCCAGTTAACAAGTCTCTTCAAACAGACATATCTTTAGATAACACGAATGTAAATCTCAGTTTAAAATCATTTTATAAGGCTTGGTTAGACATGCCCCTCCTTCATGGATCACAGTCTTGTCGTGGCAAAGGGGCTTGTGTAACTCAATGAAGCTATGAGCCATGCCATGCAGGGCCACCCAAGATGGATAGATCTGACCAAATATGGTCATTTCTGACCAGCTGGAAAGGACCTTGATGCTGAGAAAGACTGAAGACAGAAAGAGACGAGGGCGGTGGCGGATGAGATGGTTACATAGCATAGCCTCACCAACTCAATGGACATGAATTTGAGCAAACTCTGGGAGACAGTGAAAGACAAGGAAGCCTGGCATACTGCAGCCCATGGGGTCACAAAGAGTTGGACATGACTCAGCAACTAAATGACAATAAGACAAGCCCACTGTTGCTTCAGGACAGAAGACGGTTAAGACGTTTCAATCATATATACAACCCTAGCAATCATTACTTGTATTATAATCCAGACTTTCTGCATCGGGGCTTCCCTTTTTGAGAGGCAATATAGCAAGGACTCTGCCAATGCCACTTTGTTTTTCTGTGTTGGTGGGCAACTTAGTGGACTTCTCTGTGCTTCAGTTTCTTCATCTTTAAAATGGGTACTATTATGGGTTGAATAAATGCTGTAGTCTATCCAAATAGATGCTGAAGTCCCAGTACCTGGGAATGTGACATCTGGAAACAAGGTCTCTGTAGATGGCCTATTTGGAGAAGGCGATGGCACCCCACTCCAGTACTCTTGCCAGGAAAATCCCATGGATGGAGGAGCCTGGCAGGCTGCAGTCCATGGTGTCGCTAAGGGTCGTACACGACTGAGCGACTTCACTTTGACTTTTCACTTTTCACTTTCATGCATTGGAGAAGGAAATGGCAACCCACTCCAGTGTTCTTGCCTGGAGACTCCCAGGGACAGGGGAGCCTGGTGGGCTTCTATCAGGTCACGCAGAGTCGGACACGACTGAAGTGACTTAGCAGCAGCAGCAGCAGAGGGTCTATTAAGATGAGATGAGCCCTAATCCAGTATGAGTAGTGTCCNGAGAAGGAAATGGCAACCCACTCCAGTGTTCTTGCCTGGAGACTCCCAGGGACAGGGGAGCCTGGTGGGCTTCTATCAGGTCACGCAGAGTCGGACACGACTGAAGTGACTTAGCAGCAGCAGCAGCAGAGGGTCTATTAAGATGAGATGAGCCCTAATCCAGTATGAGTAGTGTCCTTATAAAAGTGACAAATTTGAACGTGGAGTTAGGGAAGATAATAGGACACACGGTACAAGTCAGGGAACGTCTAAGGCTACCAGAAGCTAGGGGAGAGTCCCAGAACAGGTTCTCATTCACAGCTCTAAGAAGGAACCAACTCTCCTAACATCTTGATTTTAAAGTGCTAGTTGCCATATTGTGAGACAATACATTTCTGCTCTTTAAGCCGCCCAGCTGGCAGAACTTAGTTATGACAGCCCTAGGAAACCAATACAGGGACCAATAACAGTATCTTCTTCATGGAATTCTTATGAGGATCAAACTAGCTAATCCATGTAAAACACTTAGAATACTGCCTAGCATATGGTAAGGAGTGTATGTGTACTCCGCCATGTCCAGCTTTTTGCAGCCCCATGGACTGTAGCCTGACAGGCTCCTCTGTCCATGAAATTTTCCAGGCAAGAATGTTGAAGTGGGTTCCTACTCCAGGGGATCTTGCCAACCCAGGGATCAAACCCATGTCTCTTGTGTCTCCTGAATTGACAGGCAGATTCTTTACCACTGCCCCATCTGGGAAGCCCAATATTAGTATCATTTCTTCACCGGATCTTATTCACTAGAACCGCAATACATATTCATGTCTAATACCAAAAGCCAGACCTGTAAAACGGAACTGTTCACTCAAAGAGCTTTTCAGTGTTCTCCCAGTTGGCATCCCTTGAACCTGATTTTGTAACTGAGAAAGAGTTTTCTGAACTTTTTTTAAAACCACATCTTATTCCCAAGTCTGGAAAGTTGATAGCACTTACTTCACATGAAAGTGTCTCCCCGATTCCCACCACCCTCCCTTCTCACTTACAGACTGAATCTAGGATCCAAACTCTTCAGATCTCTCTCTCTCTGTTCCCAAATCAAAACTTCCTCAGAAAGATCTAAAACACCTCTGCCTGAGGTCTCTTTTCATCGCCAGTCCTTTAAAGCATTACTACTTTCAAGGAGAGTACAATCTGAACAAGAATCAAAGTCTTAGGCTTAAGAATGAGCTCTACTATTGGAGAATGTTAACCATAAGTCTGTGGTTAATAGAATTTTGGAGGACTGAGGAAGGGAGAACAGACATGAAGGCTTCCTCAGACCTTTGAAGGCACCCCTTATTTCACAGGTCTAGACCAACCCTGTCTCAATGGTGCTGTTTTGTCAATCAAAAGTGGCAACAATCCAGTCAAAACATGATTTGCCTTTACTGTAATGTTTCTTTTTTTTATTGGAGGATAATTGCTTGACAATATTGTGTCAGCTTCTGCTGTACAATGAAGTTAATCAGCTCTATGTATACATATATCCCCTCCTTCTTGAGCCCCCCTCACACCCCCTCATCCCACCCTTCTGGGTCATCACTGAGCACCGAGCTGAGCTCCCTGCGCTGTACAGCAGCTTCCCAGTAGCTCTGTTTTACACATGGTAGGGTATATATATCAATGCTTCTCTCAATTTGTTCCATCCTCTCTTTACCCCACTGTGTCCCCAAGTCAGTTCTGTATGCTACTATAACTTTCAGAGAGGAGAGGCAGAACAGGTATCTGTCCCCAAACAGAAATCCACTTGATAGAATTCAAAATCAAAGAATGCGATTGAGTCCAAAAATTATTTAAATACCAGCTTGAGCAAACCGAATGTAAATTTCCAGGGCCACCATTATTGCTTCTGCCCTCTTGTTCCTACTGCAATTTCCTCATTTATCAATGGCTTAAAAATGGCTAAGTTCTGTCAACAATCAGGACTTTATCAACCTTATAAAAAATTGGTTTACAAACATCTCAAGGAACATTTCAAATCAGGAAAACTGAGACTCATTCTATAGGTTATGCATCTTTCACGATTCTGAGAGAAAACAGATGGCATGCTAAAACTGGGCCACTTAAGGAGAGTTTAATTAAAAAACTATTTACAAAGATGTGGGCATAGGAAAACCACAGGGATGATACAGAATCAGGGGTTAGCAGTCAGGGAAACAAAGACAGGGAACAGTCAGCAGAAGCCAGAAAGGGAGAGCTGTGTGCAGAGGGTTCCTTGACAGTTGAAGGATGCTACAAGCGCATAGCAACGTCACAGGAGGAAAAAACAGTAGAGAAATACCCTGACTTCACCCTCCTCCAGGTTTTCTGATCTCTAGGCAGTGTTCCTGATAGTTTAATCTCAACCAGAAATCAGAAAGCTAGACATCTTATTGATACAACATCCCTACAGGTCAGGATCCAAGGACACAGAGCAGAGTGAAGAATATGGAGAGCAGATTAAAGAGAAGGTTATCGAGCATAACACTTGACCTTGGATACATCAGTGGGTCTCCCTGAGCCTACATTTTTTCTTGTCCGAATCCCAGCAGCCAGCCCAGTGCTGACACAGAGCCATTAGGTTCTAATTGATTGGAATTGAGTCTGTAAAATAATATATATAAGATAAATGAGCTCCACAGCTCCTTCCAACTCTAACATTCTCTAATTACTAATTTGTTCATTGTCCTCAAATATTATTCAGTAATTGTGACCTGGCCATAATGAAGAGGTCACCATTGCTAAAGATGAATATCACGTCTCAATCTGTAACTCAATATTCTATTATCTCTTTAATATAAAAATACAAAAATGAATTGGTAAGATGTTACTCATTGAGACGGCTAAAGGGAAGAAAGACCAAAATAGTTGGGTGGAGATATGAATGCATGATAATATAGGAGGGAAATCACTTTGATTGAAAAATTAGGTCCAAGGAGGATCTTAAGCTTATAAAAGAATAAGTGTGATTCACCATAATAATGGGAGATGGTGGGATTTCCTTGGCAGTCCAGTGGTTAATACTCTGCACTTCCAATGCAAAGGGCATGAGTTCAATCCCTGATCAAGGAACTAAGAACCACATGGCCTGCAGCCAAATAAACAGGGAGATGGGGCATATATCTGAAAACATTCCTTCAATTTTCAGTGTGTTATTCCAGAAAATATTTGGAGTACTGCTCTTGGTACTCAAATTAATACTCATGGTTGATGCTCACAAGTGTTTATCATATGCCAATATTTCATCAGAAATAAGTGATTTTTGCATTTAGTATATAATTTGAAAAAGTTTGCTACTTATTTTATTTTCCAACAATATTAAACTTAAAATTTTGCATACCTCCATTAATAGGGATTTTATTTTTACAGAAGTAATTTTATTTTTCAGTAATCTTTACACATATAGTACAAACTGAATTGCTTTGAGTTGTTAGCAAAAATTAAGCCAAGAAGAGCCCTGTATTTCCTTCCAGATATTTATTTTAAAATTACCTTCTATTTCTAAATCTCCTTCATTGGTAGAAAAAGCATCACAGCAGTATTTTTTGACTCAGCCACCTCATTTTGCAATCAGCTCTTCCAATCCCACAAATCTTAAGGACCTGCTAATTTATCCCTAAAGACTTATCCTTGGGATTTTTGCTTCTAAATTAGCCTTTTATAATCTTATCTTTTCCTCAGTGAGTCCAATCCACCTGCTCCCTTCAGTTATTGTACATGTGTTGAGTGTTAATATTTGGGGGTGAAATCCTCCCAAAAAATCCCACCAGTTATATGTGTAATTATATCTGCTTTTCTTCTGTCTTATACTTCTCTCCTACTTCTCATTCCATTCATTACTTTTTATACAAACTTTTCTATGCAGGTTTTCAATGATATACTTGATAATAAGTGAAGTGAAGTGCAGTCGCTCAGTCGTGTCCGACTCTTTGCGACCCCATGGACTGTAGCCTACTAGGCTCTTCTGTCCATGGGATTTTCCAGGCAACAGTCCTGGAGTGGATTGCCATTTCCTTCTCCAGGGGATCTTCCCAACCCAGGGATCGACCCGGGTCTCCTGCATTGTAGACAGACGCTTTACCATCTGAGCCACCAGGGAAGTCCACTTGATAATAAACGGTCATAGAATTAACTGGTAAAGCTGTCAGGATTTAACAAATTTCTTCCAACTCTTCCACTGAGCACTCTTCTCTCCCTCACTGTTTAAATTCTCTTTCCCAAGGATTCTTTTCCAGTAGGAAAATAATGTTCCAAGAAACAAAATGACTATCTGGTTCTCACTGCTATTTCAATGGCACAGGTGGGACTAGGTCCATGGAACACTAATCTACACTTAGTAATGTAACCTCCATCCCATTGCTTGTAATAAATAGCAAACAAAACCTGTATTTCAGTTAAATGTTCTAATTTGAAGAGGATGACATACCTGATTTGCTTTTCTCACAACACTTGGTTTATAAAGACATGGGAAGAATGTTCTATTCTGAGTGAGTGTGTCAGCTGCTCAGAGATAAGAGCAGATAAATTGTTCTCTGAAATCATTAAAAATGCTGTTTAAAAAATATGTTTGACATCTTAATAGGAAGATGACAAAATAAAATGTCAGTATCCCTGTCTCTCTGAGGCTCTATTAGACCTACTCTAAATGATGGTGACTAACACCTGATGTCAGGAATTGCCTTCATGAGCTATAAAAAAAAACTCCCTTAAACTTCTAAAGAAAGTTACAAGTGTGTATGTCGACCATCTGTCTGCCTTAATTGGCTTTTCATTAGAATCCTACCATTTCTTGAACCATATTCCAGTTTTATCTCTCTCTCTCCTTCACCTTACGTCTAGGCAGGTGGGGAGGATAAGCCACCTAAACACAAGTGGAGTACTGGTAGTGCTAACGCAAGGCACCCCCAAGCCCAAAGTTAGTGCTCCTCCCACGTGCATGTGTGAAACTGCCCTGTGCAGCCTCACACGTGCTGTCAGTGCTTTTCCAGAGTTCCACGCAAGACCTGGGGAGAGTTAGATCCAACGAGCCTCTTCTGGGCTCGAACCAAGCTGCAGAGCGTTTCTCATGCGGCTACCATCACCCNGATAGTTTAATCTCAACCAGAAATCAGAAAGCTAGACATCTTATTGATACAACATCCCTACAGGTCAGGATCCAAGGACACAGAGCAGAGTGAAGAATATGGAGAGCAGATTAAAGAGAAGGTTATCGAGCATAACACTTGACCTTGGATACATCAGTGGGTCTCCCTGAGCCTACATTTTTTCTTGTCCGAATCCCAGCAGCCAGCCCAGTGCTGACACAGAGCCATTAGGTTCTAATTGATTGGAATTGAGTCTGTAAAATAATATATATAAGATAAATGAGCTCCACAGCTCCTTCCAACTCTAACATTCTCTAATTACTAATTTGTTCATTGTCCTCAAATATTATTCAGTAATTGTGACCTGGCCATAATGAAGAGGTCACCATTGCTAAAGATGAATATCACGTCTCAATGTGTAACTCAATATTCTATTATCTCTTTAATATAAAAATACAAAAATGAATTGGTAAGATGTTACTCATTGAGACGGCTAAAGGGAAGAAAGACCAAAATAGTTGGGTGGAGATATGAATGCATGATAATATAGGAGGGAAATCACTTTGATTGAAAAATTAGGTCCAAGGAGGATCTTAAGCTTATAAAAGAATAAGTGTGATTCACCATAATAATGGGAGATGGTGGGACTTCCTTGGCAGTCCAGTGGTTAATACTCCGCACTTCCAATGCAAAGGGCATGAGTTCAATCCCTGATCAAGGAACTAAGAACCACATGGCCTGCAGCCAAATAAACAGGGAGATGGGGCATATATCTGAAAACATTCCTTCAATTTTCAGTGTGTTATTCCAGAAAATATTTGGAGTACTGCTCTTGGTACTCAAATTAATACTCATGGTTGATGCTCACAAGTGTTTATCATATGCCAATATTTCATCAGAAATAAGTGATTTTTGCATTTAGTATATAATTTGAAAAAGTTTGCTACTTATTTTATTTTCCAACAATATTAAACTTAAAATTTTGCATACCTCCATTAATAGGGATTTTATTTTTACAGAAGTAATTTTATTTTTCAGTAATCTTTACACATATAGTACAAACTGAATTGCTTTGAGTTGTTAGCAAAAATTAAGCCAAGAAGAGCCCTGTATTTCCTTCCAGATATTTATTTTAAAATTACCTTCTATTTCTAAATCTCCTTCATTGGTAGAAAAAGCATCACAGCAGTATTTTTTGACTCAGCCACCTCATTTTGCAATCAGCTCTTCCAATCCCACAAATCTTAAGGACCTGCTAATTTATCCCTAAAGACTTATCCTTGGGATTTTTGCTTCTAAATTAGCCCTTTATAATCTTATCTTTTCCTCAGTGAGTCCAATCCACCTGCTCCCTTCAGTTATTGTACATGTGTTGAGTGTTAATATTTGGGGGTGAAATCCTCCCAAAAAATCCCACCAGTTATATGTGTAATTATATCTGCTTTTCTTCTGTCTTATACTTCTCTCCTACTTCTCATTCCATTCATTACTTTTTATACAAACTTTTCTATGCAGGTTTTCAATGATATACTTGATAATAAGTGAAGTGAAGTGCAGTCGCTCAGTCGTGTCCGACTCTTTGCGACCCCATGGACTGTAGCCTACTAGGCTCTTCTGTCCATGGGATTTTCCAGGCAACAGTCCTGGAGTGGATTGCCATTTCCTTCTCCAGGGGATCTTCCCAACCCAGGGATCGACCCGGGTCTCCTGCATTGTAGACAGACGCTTTACCATCTGAGCCACCAGGGAAGTCCACTTGATAATAAAGGGTCATAGAATTAACTGGTAAAGCTGTCAGGATTTAACAAATTTCTTCCAACTCTTCCACTGAGCACTCTTCTCTCCCTCACTGTTTAAATTCTCTTTCCCAAGGATTCTTTTCCAGTAGGAAAATAATGTTCCAAGAAACAAAATGACTATCTGGTTCTCACTGCTATTTCAATGGCACAGGTGGGACTAGGTCCATGGAACACTAATCTGCACTTAGTAATGTAACCTCCATCCCATTGCTTGTAATAAATAGCAAACAAAACCTGTATTTCAGTTAAATGTTCTAATTTGAAGAGGATGACATACCTGATTTGCTTTTCTCACAACACTTGGTTTATAAAGACATGGGAAGAATGTTCTATTCTGAGTGAGTGTGTCAGCTGCTCAGAGATAAGAGCAGATAAATTGTTCTCTGAAATCATTAAAAATGCTGTTTAAAAAATATGTTTGACATCTTAATAGGAAGATGACAAAATAAAATGTCAGTATCCCTGTCTCTCTGAGGCTCTATTAGACCTACTCTAAATGATGGTGACTAACACCTGATGTCAGGAATTGCCTTCATGAGCTATAAAAAAAAACTCCCTTAAACTTCTAAAGAAAGTTACAAGTGTGTATGTCGACCATCTGTCTGCCTTAATTGGCTTTTCATTAGAATCCTACCATTTCTTGAACCATATTCCAGTTTTATCTCTCTCTCTCCTTCACCTTACGTCTAGGCAGGTGGGGAGGATAAGCCACCTAAACACAAGTGGAGTACTGGTAGTGCTAACGCAAGGCACCCCCAAGCCCAAAGTTAGTGCTCCTCCCACGTGCATGTGTGAAACTGCCCTGTGCAGCCTCACACGTGCTGTCAGTGCTTTTCCAGAGTTCCACGCAAGACCTGGGGAGAGTTAGATCCAACGAGCCTCTTCTGGGCTCGAACCAAGCTGCAGAGCGTTTCTCATGCGGCTACCATCACCCCACGGAAAGCGGGAGGTGAGCAGCAGAGTCCTGAGCCGATGTAGCCGGGGGACCGTGGAGCAACTCATAATTAGCAATACGTGGCTATGCAAATGTGACTTCAGTTTTTCATTTTTATTTCTGGCTTGCCAAACATGCTTTCAAAACTCTCCCATCCCTGGAGTACAAAAACCTTGAAAGATACTCTAGATGAAAAGATCCCTAGAAAGTAGAAACAGATGTAAGAGAAAGAATGCAGTGAACAGTCAGAAACTTAAAACTATCCACGTTCAGTTATAAGGTCCCTAAAGTAAAACCAGATAGCATGTGAAAAAAACAGCATGAAATATTGTCAGAGTTCACACCAGCTAAAACGTACTGGGTTGACCAAAATGTTCATTCAGGTTCTTCCATAATATGTTACAGAAAAACCTGAACAAACCGTTTGGCCAACCTAACTGGTCCTAGGCCACACTACTGAAGGAGGTATCATCTCCCGCTAAGACCTGAGGAGGAAGCGGAAGCCAATATCTAAACCCACTGTGTTTCCTTTGCCATTTGTATGTATAAGGGCTCATAAATATCCATAGCTCTCTTAAAAGTGTGTGATTCTAATATCCTTAATAAATCCTCAAGTGGTCCTTGTAAAGTCCATTATGAAATAGCCCTCTAGTGTCATTGTGCATAGATTCTTGGTATTAGTAGATCTTACTGACTGACTATCCGATCTGAGTAGAAGACATAAGATTCAGGTAACCAGCCTGCACCACACCAGAGCAGCAGTCTATCTAGGCACGCCTCACGTTATGGCCCCCTGCTCTAGAAGAAAAGGGTAGAACCAGGCTGTTCTGCCTAGACCGTGACTTCTGTCTAGTTCCTAAGGGAAGACATCATCACATCTGTAATTGCCTGGCCACTTCACCATATTATGTACCTCCCACCCTTTGGCCAAGACCTTCTGGTAAATGGGGCAATGAGGAAGGGAGAAGGAAAGAGAAAGCTGAAGGGGTCTAAAGGTAAGCAGTCTAGTCAATGAACAATAGCTAAGACAGTGGTAATGTTTTGTTTCTGAAAAGGGAGATTAGAATGTTTGAACTGAAAGGAAATGTGTTTGACAGTCACCCCAGTGTTCACAGCAGCACTATTTATAACAGCCAGGACATGGAAGCAACCTAAATGTCCATCAGCAGAGAAACGGATAAAGAAGAGGAGGTACATACATACAATGGAATATTACTCAGCCACGAAAAGGGATGAAACTGGGTCATTTCGTGGATGAACCTAGAGACTGTCATACAGAGTGAAGTAAGTCAGAAAAAAATATATATGGTATATTAATGATATACATGATATCTAGAAAAACGGTATAGATGATCTTATTCATAAAACAGAAATAGAGACACGGACATAGAGAACAAATGTGTGGATACCAAGGGGGAAAAGGGGAGGGGTGGGGTGAACTGGGAGATTGGGATTGATGTATATATATATTCTATTGATACTATGTATAAAACAGATAACTGAGAACCTACTGTCTAGTTCAGAGAACTCTACTCAGGGCTTTGTGCGTGTGTGTGCTAATTAGCTTCAGTCATGTCTGACTCTTCGTGACCCTGTGAACTGCACCCCACCAGGCTCCTCTGTCCACGGGATTCTCCAGGCAAGCATACTGGAGTGGGTTGCCGAGCCCTCCTCCAGGGGATCTTCCCAACCCAGGGATCAAACCCACATCTCTTATGTCTCCCGCTTTGTCAGGAAGGTTCTTTACCACTAGCGCCACCTAGGAAGCCCTTTGGTGCTCTGTGGTGACCTAAATGGGTAAGAAGTCCAAAAAACAGGGGATATATGTATACGTATAGTTAATTCACTTTGCTGTATAGTAGAAACTAACACATTATAAAGCAACGCTACTTCAATAAAAGTTCATTTTAAAAGATTTTTAAAATGGAAAAATTTTTGAGTGACACTACATGTGGGAGTCCTACAAGTATATTCCAAACCTAAAAATCTGTGATGCTTTGGGAGAAATATCAGACTGACTAGGAAGACAGAACTCACCATCATAAAAGAACTTTTGAAATATGATATATCTTGAAGCATCCTAATGAAGTCTACAAATTAACATATTACAACTAAATATGAAATTAGTATAAGTAGAAAAATAGCCAGCTGTAAGGAAAATGAATTTCAATTTGCATTTTCATAACAATGAGGGGACTTGAAAATAACTTGTGCAAATACATCAAACATACTTTTCTCTTGCATCATATAAAGAACAGGCAACATTCATCTATTGAAGTGCAGTGGAGGTGTAAAGAGCCAGACACGGCTGGATTCAAAAATGACTTAATCATAAGATATCAGACACGTGGCATGAGTGCATGCTAAGTCACTTCAATTGTGTTCAACTCTTTGTGACCACACGGACTGTAGCCCCCCAGGCTCCTCTGTCCACAGAATTCTCTAGGCAGGAATACTGGAGTGGGTTGCCACACCCTCCTCTAGGGGATCTTCCCAACCCAGGGATCAAACCTGTGTCTCTTACATCTCCTGCACTGGCAGGTGTGTCCTTTACCACTAGTACCACCTGGGAAGCCCACTGGACAAGTCCTTTATCACCTATAAATAAAGACATTTGTCTTCTAGTGAGGATGAAAACAGATAATATAGGTGATGGCCCATAGTACCATGCCCAGACATGGTATAAATACATGTTTTTCCCTTTCCTTGTAACTTCAGAAACTCTTTTTTTTTTTAAATTGACCAAGGGATTGGCAGTGGCTTACATATCCATAAATTTCAAATACTCTAAGTACTAACTGAGCTTTCAAGAGATGCCACACTAGGAGGCTCTGGGACATAAGAGACATAAGCACACCAGGTATGACTCTCTTCACCATCTTGGGTTACAAATAAGGTTGTATTGACCCTTATTGACCCTTATCAATATGTAACCAATATTGATAGGAAGTCTAGTTACTCCCTCTGGAGAATGTCGTTTCCCTCTGGAGAATCCCATCCCCAAATTGTACAAGGATGCTGTAGGCTCACTGATTTCAAAAGGGGTTAGTTCATCTCCCAACACCCAGCAGAGAGAGACACTGAGATGCCTTGTCAGACCACTGCCTTATGATCCCTAGACAACCCAGCAGGCAGGTATCTAAGGATGTGATCATGCCATTGCTGGGAAGGCCCTGCAGAGCTCCTAAGGTTGGTTACATCACATCTAGACCCCAGGTTATGGTTCTCATACATGAACACTGGCCATTGTTTCTCAAAGCACAACACTGCTTCCTATGTGCTAGAATAAGTCCCCCCTCCACCAACAGAACCCTTGGACTATTGTCTGTCTTGGGAATCAAGGATAGAGCAATGGTTGACAAATAACAGGTAGGCCCATTCTGGCCCACTGTCTACATCCACATGATCTGCAAGCTAAAATGTCTTTACATTTTTAAGTGATTAAAAACATATATTAGAAGAGAATATTTTGTGACATGAGAAAATTATATGAATTTCATATTTCAGGTCGCTAAATAAAGTCAAACTAGAACAGAGCAGAGTGTATTCACTTAAGTATTGTTTATAGCTGCTTTGGCATTACAACAGCAAGGTTATTTCTTGAGTTACTGTGACAGAGACCATATGGCCTGCAAATCTAAAATACTATTTGGCCCTTTGCAGAAAATGCTTGCTAACCTCTAGGTTAAAGACTCAGACCTTTCCCTTTCAAAAGGCTGAGTCCCTTATTCAAATTAGTCCGTTATTCCCTTATGAGAATTCTGCAAACATAGAGAAGACAGAGATTTAGCTAGGCATAAACACAGCAAAGGGAACATTACACGCTTTGCCTAAGGCAACAATACCAACCCAACTCATGTGTGCAAAGAGGGTCAAAGAGAGTCAGTAGACCAGTTTGGACTATAGAAGTGCTTCAAGGGGGCTTTATAGTCTCTGTTTACTTAGAGAAGGAGATCGGTTTCTTAAAAAAAAAAAATGTCCTTTATATTAGGTCTTTCTCACTTCTCGTATTAAAACCATGTAGATTAATGATGCTAGAAAGAGCTCTGAGTCTGCCCCAAAGAGAAAAGTTGAACTAATCAGCAGAACCCTGGAAGATTATTTCATTTAACATAATCCTCAGTAGAAAAAGAAAAGGTGTTAGGTAAAAGGCGACCAGGACACCAAAAAAGTGTCTAACAGGCTTTAATGAAGCGCTCCCGGGCGGGGTTCCGGACCGAAAGGGGCAGGTTGAGGAAGTCCGCGCCGGGACAGTGTTAGAAGTTTGTTTACATATGCACGCTGCGAGGGATGGGCAGGTTAATGGATGGGGGTTTGGAGAGGTTGCAGGCCGAGGTGTCGCGGGCTGATAGGTCCTTCTACGTGGCGGAGGTGGGGCGGCTTTAGCTGGCAAACTGTGCTGTCACTGTTCCCCGGGATCTGGGAGGCCCCTTCCTTAGGGACCTCCCCCGCCGGTTGGGGAGGGAAGGGGCAGCCCATCATGGCCCCCGGGGTCTGACCTTACAAAAGGTATGCAAGAAAATATACCAGTTATTAAGTTTGTCACTAAATCCTGCTAGTGAAGCCTTGCTTCACTTCTCTGTTGACATTAATAGGACTTAGTCATCATTTCAGTCATTTCTCCATTCTTTTGTTCATTTCTTCAGCAAACATACTTGAGGAACTACTGTGTGTCAGTTAACTGTTAGCAGTTATCCAAACAGATTGAAAAGAAGACAATCCCTGTCCTCAGAGCTTACATTCAAGTTAAGGAACATAAGTTTTATAAAAAGATAAAATAAGTAATATATAGAATATATTGAATGGTGATCAGTGTTGAGAGGAACAATACTGCAAGGAAAGGAATGAGAAGTGATACAGTTGATACAGAAGTGATACAGAGAATGAGAATGGATGGAGAATGGGTCATATAGAGTCTTTTAGGTGGCTGTAAGTGGCACCCCACTCCAGTACTCTTGCCTGGAAAATCCCATGGATAGAGGAGCCTGGTGGGCTGCAGTCCATGCTAAGGGTCAGACACGACTGAGAGACTTCCCTTTCACTTTTCACTTTCATGCATTGGAGAAGGACATGGCAACCCACTCCAGTGTTCTTGCCTGGAGAATCCTAGGCACGGGGGAGCATGATGGGCTGCCGTCTATGGGGTCGCACAGAGTTGGACACAACTGAAGCAACTTAGCAGCAGCAGCAGCAAGGGCCCTGACTTTTACACTGAGTGAACTGTGAAACCATTGGGGGATTTTGAGAAAAAGAAAGTAATAAGATCTGAGTTATATTTAACAGGATCACTCTGTCTGCAATCAACTATAAAGGGACCAAGAGTGGAAAAAAAAAAAAAAGTGAAAGAAGAAAGTCTCAACTGGGAGACTACAGAAATAGATAAAAGAGGAGGCTGGCTAAGACCAAAGCAATTATAGTGGAGACGACACAAAGCAGCTGAATTTAGACATCTTTTGAAGGTAGAACAGAGGATTTGCTGATGGAGTAAATGCAGTAAGAGTGAAAGAGAGAAGTGAAAGCTGACTAAGGTTTTTTGCCTGTCCAAATAAAAGAACAGAACTTCTAGCGAATAAGGTGGAGGAATCTTTAGGAAGAACAGACCTGGAAGGACATTAAGAGTATGATTTTGGCCATATTAGGTTTGAAAGGTCTGTTAGATACCTATGAAGAAACATCAAACTTTTAAATCTATGCACTTAGATGTGGATGATCTTATTTGCCAAGCAGAAATAGAGACACAGGTGTAGAGAGCAAATACATGGAGACCAAGGGGGAAAGAAGAAGGTAGTGGGAGGAACGGGGAGATGGGGATAGACACACACACACTGTTGATCACTACTGATACGGTGTATAAAAGAGGTAACGAATGAGCACCTACTCTAGAGCACAAGGAATTCCACTCAGTGCTCCATGGCGACCTGAATGGGAAGGAAATCAAAAATGGAGCGGATATATGTATTTGCATGGCTGATTCATTTTGCTGCACAGGAGAAACCAACACCATATTGTAAAGCAACTACACTCCAATAAAAATTAATTTTAAAAAATATATGTGTACATACAAGTCTGAAGGTTGAGAAATAGGTCCACACTGAGAATCTAAATTTGGGAGTCATCCATATGAGATGACATGAAATCCATCCACGAGACCAAAACAGATCATCAAGGGAGTGAGCATCAGTAGAAAAGGGAGAGAACGTGCATCTGTGTCCCTGGTCCCCAGTCAGAACATAGTGCAACTTTTAGCCTCTTACCAACACAGCTGCACCACACCTACACAGCAGCCTTGAGTACTAGGACTTTCTTAGAATAAGGAAAGGAGAGCAACTAGAAGCAGAGCAGCTAGAAGGTGTCTGAAAAATGTATTCACTACAACTCACAAGAGAGACTCCAGGGTCGTCACGCAGGACCTAACTTTTATTTTAAGCTTAATTACCAGATTTGGTGACCTCATTTCCAGCAAATGGCTGATCAGAAGTAAGTAGGATCAGAAGTTAGTAGGAGCCTCTGAAAGGCATTAACAAGGACAACACCTAAAAGGGACTAAGAAAAATGAGTCGGATGGAGGTGAAACAGTGGTGAAGACGGAAGTCTGGAGGTCCTGTCTTAGCTCGTCTCTCCTCCAGGGAGATGACTCTCTCACCTGATGGCTGAAGTAGGAAGGATGTGTCATCCCACCTGGGCTAGCCTGAGCCACGGGTCTGCCAGAGCTTTGTCAAACTACTAATTTTGATCAACACGTACTAAGAAGAAGGACTGAGTGCTAAGCGGGCAGGGTGCTGGTATAATATTCAGCCTCTCCTTGAGGATCTGAGAAGTTCCGCTCTGGCCCCAGGCTTGCAACACTCCGCTCAGGACCACTGAAGCTCTGCGGTAAAACCCCAAGAGGTGGTTTGGTGACCACTGAGTCAGTAGAGCACAATTGTTAAGTAGGATGACAGTGTGATTCCGTTTCCAGCCTGGGACACTTCTGAGAGTGAACTCCTACATCAAGCATCAACTGAGACTATCTCAGGCAAAGAAAGGTCGAGGCTCTTACCATCAATAGCCACACTTCACTCCCCTCCCATTCTAGGCACCTTATGAAAGAACTTCTCCCCACCACATAGGATACTCCCTGAGGTGACTTGCGGTAACCCACAATTTTCTCTTAGAACATTTCTAAGAAATATTTTAGCACTGCTTATAGATTTGAGATCCCATGAAACTCACTGACTTGACCATTCTTTAATCCCTGGCTGTGGCTCAGTGAGCATCTGCTGTATCCCAGGAGCCGGGAACACTGGTTTGTAGAAGGTCCTCGAGTACTGGCTGAATGCACGCTTATATGTCTTAACACACTCAGACCTCACAAACCCAGCCTGGAGATGACCTGCCGTGACAAATGAATTCGCTGATGTTCAGAGAGGTTATGGAACTTGGCTAAATTCACACAGCAAGCAGGCGGCAGCACTAGGATTGTATTTCATGATGGCCTGGCCTCCAAACCTATTCCCTTTCCCCTGGGCGGCATGGAAGAGAAAGATAACGAAAGAAAAATGGTTACAGATTCATGAAAGACAGGAAGGGAGTTCACACTCCATAAGACACTGGAGCCCACTTGAGAGACTAAGATTCTCCCTCTTGCTCATTTCCCTAACTAATCATTTCAAAGTTCAGCCAGATGAAAACAACTTCTATGAAAATTCTCCTTGTGACCCACACACACACACTACCCCACGGGAAATACAGAAAACACTCCTAAAAACCTCCTAAAATGGCTTAAAATATTCACTGAGGAATCTTTCAGATGGCTCCATCAGCAGCAAACTCTGCAAAAACAGCCCATAGTCACTAATACTCCTTTAAACAGCCAATAGCTTGTTCCCTAATTAAAGACTTCTCTCCTCCCACTGAGATTTTTACACTTAGTTTAAGGTCTTGTTATCAGCTGGCATTTGCCAGTGCTGCCCAAATTGGGCTGGACATCAGAACCACCCAGAAAGTTAAAATACTGCTGTCCCCAGAAAGGCTAGTTCAAGAGGGCCAGGGTTGGGCCAGTTCAGTTCAATTTAGTCACTCAGTCGTGTCTAACTCTTTGCGAACCCATGAACCTCAGCACACCAGGCCTCCCTGTCCATCACTAGCTCCTGTAGTTCACCCAAACTTATGTCCATTGAGTCGGTGATGCCATCCAACCATCTCATCCTCTGTCGTCCCCTTCTCCTCCTGCCCTCAATCTTTCCCAGCATCAGGGTCTTTTCCAATGAGTCAGCTCTTTGCATGAGGTGGCCAAAGTACTGGAGTTTCAGCTTCAACATCAGTCCTACCAATGAACACCCAGGACTGATCTCCTTCAGAATGGACTGGTTGGATCTCCTTGCAGTCCAAGGAACTCACAAGAGTCTTCTTCAACACCATAGTTCAAAAGCATCAATTCTTCGGCACTCAGCCTTCTTCATAGTCCAACTCTCACATCCATAACATGACCACAGGAAAAACCATAGCCTTGACTAGACGGACCTTTGTTGACAAAGTAATGTCTCTGTTTTTGAATATGCTGTCTAGGTTGGTCATAACTTTCCTTCCAAGGAGTAAGCGTCTTTTAATTTCATGGCTGCAATCACCATCTGCAGTGATTTTGGAGCCCAAAAAAATAAAGTCTGACACTGTTTCCCATCTATTTCCCATGAAGTGATGGGACCAGATGCCATGATCTCCGTTTTCTGAATGTTGAGCTTTAAGTCCACTTTTTCACTCTTTCACTTTCATCAAGAGGCTTTTAGTTCCTCTTCATTTTCTGCCATAAGGGTGGTGTCATCTGCATGTCTGAGGTTATTGATATTTCTCCCGGCAATCTTGATTCCAGTTTGTGCTTCTTCCAGCCCAGCGTTTCTCATGATGTACTCTGCATATAAGTTANGCTTTTAGTTCCTCTTCATTTTCTGCCATAAGGGTGGTGTCATCTGCATGTCTGAGGTTATTGATATTTCTCCCGGCAATCTTGATTCCAGTTTGTGCTTCTTCCAGCCCAGCGTTTCTCATGATGTACTCTGCATATAAGTTAAATGAGCAGGGTGACAATATACAGCCTTGACGTACTCCTTTTCCTATTTGGAACTAGTCTCTTGTTCCATGTCCAGGAACAACATGGTTGGGTCAAGGAACTGATATTGTTAACAGGCTCCCAAAGTGACTCTTATATAGTCAGTTCAAATGCTCAGCTTTTGGGAATCGATAAACACCATAGGGGAGAAGGAAGAGAGGCTCTTGCCTTTTCTACTAAGATGCAATTTTCTCCAAGTTTCTTCCTCTCCGTTTTGAAGCAAGGCAGCCAAACCCAACCAAAACTGTCTGCTGTGCTCCTGAATGCCAGTAGTATTCAAATCATCTGGATCTATATAAGTAAAGAGTAGGTCTCATCATACATATAACTGAGAATGCATCACATTACAGCATTATTTATAAAATCCTCAGGCATTTTCCAACTTTAACAACTTGAGATCCTTCTCACAACTCAATGTTGAGCATAGTTCACATTCTTGTCTGTAGTAAGCCCTTAACTATCAATCCATTGATCAACTGATAAGAGTATCTTTTGCTGAGTTAGGAAACAGAACACATGAATGAGTTTTAAAGTTAAAATTTTACTTGTAAATCTGTAATTTGTAAATCAGCTCTTCAAGAAGTTTAAGGAAAATAAAGACCCTGAAATTAACACAGAAAGAGAAGCATTTCTAGCATAGAGGATGATCTCTTGAGTATGATCAAAATGCAAATTCTCTCTCACTGTTTGGTTTGACCTCACATGAGGAACTGTAAAGATTCTGATGCCTGGGCCTCACCCTGAAATATTCTACTTTATTTGGCTTGAGCCTTGGGATTTTTGGAAAGCTCCTCTGGTGACCCAACTGTGCCACCAAGGTTGAGAGCCATGCTTCCCACACTCTGCAGTGGGAGTCTCCTGTGTCTGAATGAAGGTTTGGTTAAGTCCCTGAACTTCCAGCAACTCTCAGATGGTAGAGTTCTTTGCTCACTATTATATAAAACAGTCTCAGTTTGGTAATTTGACTTTCTAACCTCATAGATACAAAGCATCTGAATTTCTCTATTAATCTTCTCCCTTCTTGCAGCTCACGGTGGTGGGGATGGTAGAGAAGTGGCTGGTGGGTCCATCCCTCCTGCCCTCTACTCCCTCTGCCTGATTCTAGTAGTAGAATGGCTAGAAAAGGGACCTTGGTCCTTGTCTTATTTGCAGAAAGAATTCAGCAAAGAGACCAAGATTGTAAAACAGAGACAGCGCTTATTGTGAGCAAACTCAGAGTGAGTTGCATACAATAGGGGCAGCTTAGAATGCTTATATGGAGGCAACTTGCTGGGTTGCCTCTGGCCAATCATCTCGCTCATGCCCATATTTGGTCTGATTCAGGGTCCTTCCTGGTGTGTACGCACATCTCTCAGCTAAGATGAATTTCAGCACTAAGTTTTTGGGAGGTTGGTGGGATGTATTATGGGCTGGCATCTCCTTGGCAGCAGAAAACCAGCTGCAGCTCTCTAGCTTGGGGCTTATCTGTCTCCTGCCTCATGCTCACCTTCTTCCAGCACTTTATTCTGCTTGCACAAAGGCTGGGGTGAAAGACGAACAAACAGGTGAGGTGAGGGCAGATGAGGAGCTAACACAGTTCCGATGTGCCTGGGAGGTTTCCTTGGACTTCAGGAGCCTGGCAGGTGGTTAAAGTGAAGTCCCTTCTGGGTCTGCAGATGTCAAGCTGTCTCTTTCCTCAATAAGGCTCTTCCATTGTCTCCGAGGTTTCCATGTTGAGACACCCCTTCCCTGAAGTCTTCGTGGTTTTGAGCTCCTTCCACAGTTACTCTGCATGCTGCAGTCCACCCAGCCTCTTTCACCAGGGGTCGCCTTGCCTTGGTGTAAATACCAAAAGGAAATCTCTTTCCTCTGTCCCACACTAGGCACAGGGCAGTGCCAGCACCCCGCTGCAGCATGCTCTCCAGGTATGACCACAAGGACACTTACTGCCCTTTTATTTTTCTTTCAAATTCCTGGCCCCAATCAGACTCAGTGCAGAGGCTCTTAACTTGATCAGAACTACCCAAGGCAGAGAGCACATTTCAGGGTGTCTACTCCAGGGCATCTACTCAAAGCTCCCCTCACTGTGGTCTGTTTAGGGCCAGGATGAGGCCACCATGAGTGGAGCACAGAGGACCAAGAGGCAGAGTGGGGTCACAGGGTCAGAAGTCAGAGTACAGAAGGGCTGAATAAACAGGGAGGACCCCGTGGGAAGCTTTCAACATGATAAAATCTCTGGCTGAGTAGCGTGGACGGTAGAGGGACAAGAGTAGAAACAGAGTCTGAATCAGTTGCAAAGCATCCCTGGGAAAACATGCTCTTTGGTCTTCTTCTCCATGGTCCAGCTGAGTGGATAAAGCATCTCCTCTACCTCTCGACTTCACTTTCACTTTTCACTTTCATGCACTGGAGAAGGAAATGGCAACCCACTCCAGTGTTCTTGCCTGGAGAATCCCAGGGACAGGGGAGCCTCATGGGCTGCCGTACATGGGGTCGCACAGAGTTGGGCACGACCAAAGCGACTTAGCAGCAGCAGCAGCTACCTCTCCTACAGGTCAGGAAGACACTTGGCTCCTTCCTTTATGCTAAGCCTCCCCTAGACCTGAGAAAAGGACAACAGTGGACCATCACAGTGTATAAAGTCTTCATGCCAGCCTCAAGAACCTTAGGGAAGAGTTTATAATGATCCAACTGGAGAGAAGCAGACACAACTGTGCAAACAGAAGCATCTATCGGCCCACTGAAGTTTTGGCCTAGAAAATTCTATTTTCTGTTTAGTTCTCTCAAACAGTCCGAAGACAACACAGATCAATAGCTTTAAGTTAGATTCTCCCTCTTGGAAGGGAATTTGACCATATATACTAAAATTTAAAACGCACTTAAAAATTGATCTGGCAATTTTTACAGCTAGAATTCACTCTACAAAAACACTGAACTTTGTGCACAAAGTTATGGGTAAAAGAGCGTTCACTCTGCATTATTTGAAATAGTGAAAACTGAAAACATCCTAAATGCCTCCCATTAGTATGCTAAGTCGCTTCAGTCGTGTCCGACTCTGTGTGACCCCATAGACAGCAGCCCACCAGGCTCCCCCGTCCCTGGGATTCTCCAGCCAAGAGTACTGGAGTAGGTTGCCATTTCCTTCTCCAATGCATAAAAGTGAAAAGTGAAAGTGAAGTCGCTCAGGTATGTATGACCCTCAGCGACCCCATGGACTGCAGCCTTCCAGGCTCCTCCGTCCAGGGGTTTTCCAGCCAAGAGTACTGGAGTGGGGTGCCATTGCCTTCTCCGTCCCATTAGTATAATGGCTAATTAATTCATGATCACTTGTATTACAGGTTGTTATGCAGAATAAGGAAGACCTATCTGAACTCTTAGAGAAACAGTGATAAGTCTTACACTTAACTGGAAAAAAAAAAGTAGTTTCAGAATAACACTTATGATAAGAACCCAATTTATGAGAAAAAAGATAGCTGTGTGATGAAGCTATACATTTAATGCCCACAAAAATCATCAAAAAGTTAGCAGTATTGGTCTTTGAGGAAGGGAGTGAGCAGAATGAGGCAAAAGAGAACTTTAAGGATTGCTGCGTTCTCTATATTATGATTTGAGCTTTTGCAACAATAATGCATTTGTATATTTCCTATGTGATATTTTTAAAGAGGAAAAAAAGAAATGAAGAGTTAAGACTGGCCTGACAATCTCTGATAGTGCTTCTGACTTTTCACAAAAATGTTCCCTGCAGTCCCAGTCTAGTTGCTATTCCAGCCTCTAAATTCCTGACTTTCACTGCCCATCAAGCTTTAATTAACCTCTTGGCTTCCAGGAGCCTTGCAGTGGGGCAGGCTGGGGCTTTAAACTGATACTTCATCTGGCACAGGCACCTGTTTTGGTGCCAAAATTCTTGGTATCAGATATCTAAGTGCCTGAGTGGTCACCATCCAAGCAGCTGGAACCGCATAGAATTCAGTGAATAACAGCAAATCAAATGCTTAACAGATTTGGTTAGGCATGGATGGACCTGTGCCCCCATGACAGATACCATCAGACCCCCACGTGAAGGGTTTCTCTTCCTAAGTCCCTAAGTGGGTCAGACAGGTTAGTCCGCCTTGCTACAAGCAAACAGCGCCCTCTTCTGCCTAGAAACTGAACTTCTCTATGGAGCAACAGCCTCCTGAAGTCCCTGAAACTTTCCTTTCGTCAAGATGTCTTGCAAAATGAGCCCAAAAGACTGAAAAATATCACTGATGAGCCAGGAAGCCATTTGTAGGAAAGCTGTCACTCTGACTCTGCCCTAAATTCATGTTCCAATTTTATAAGTACCCTATTTTAACTGCAGGAAAGACGATGAAAAGGTTTAAATAACAGGGTAAGTCCCATCCATTAAAATGGCATGCACAAAATTAAAGTGCTTAAAGTTTATACTGCTATGATGAAGAGGAAATGTTATTCTTGGCACAGCATGGAATACAAGTTCAAGTTTTCTGAGAAACCAGCTGGCAATAAGTTACAATTTTTTTTTAATCTCTTATTATGTTAGTCCAGTAATCATTGTAATCATTACATTTGGGAATGTTTACTAAGAAAATAGCCCCAAAGAAAATATTATATAAAGATGTTTAGAATAGTGTTATATTTCATTATTATATAGTGTAAAACTGGAAAAACTTACATACAAATGGCAAGCCATAAAAAAAAAGTGGTTATATGATACAGCATAGTGTAGCAAAGCTTTACTATAAAATCGTTAAGAATCCTATTTTCAGGGAGTAACATAATACCTACACACTGTGGACAAAAGATAGGATACAGAATGATATTCATATCCTGACTGCAATGCAAGTGTGTACAATGGCAAAAGACTTCAGAGCAAATACTGAGAGTTTGTATTTGTAGTATTTTAGTATTTTGTAGTCCAATCTACAAAAATGATTAGCTATGGAGCAGTAAAGAAAGGTAAGAGAAGGGAGGAAGCAAGACGGAAAAAAAACTATTAGCTCTAATTTCATGCCTCATTCCTCACGGCCTCCCCAGAAAGCACTGCTGCTGCTGCTAAGTCACTTCAGTCGTGTCCGACTCTGTGTGACCCCGTAGACGGCAGCCCACCAGGCTCCCCCGTCCCTGGGATTCTCCAGGCAAGAACACTGGAGTGGGTTGCCATCTCCTTCTCCAATGCATGAAAGAGAAAAGTGAAAGTGAAGTCGCTCAGTCTGTCTGACTGTTAGCGACCCCATGGACTGCAGCCCACCAGGCTACTCTGTCCATTGGATTTTCCAGGCAAGAGTACTGGGGTGGGGTGCCATTGCCTTCCCCGCCAGAAAGCACTAGTTTCTGTTTTGGAAGCCAAGGAAATCTAATTTACTACAGCAATAGGTTGTTAATTGGGATACTCACTTATGGATAAACAAGAAAGCAAAATAGCATTAGAAAGTTATGTCAAATCTCCTTTTTCATCTCTTAAACATAGTTTCACACTTCTAGTTCATACAGACACAAGTTTAAGAAAATTCTAGGTCCAACCGTTAGCATTCATAATCTCTAATCTAAGGTTAAGAATCAGGTTTACCCAGAAGTTTCAGTAATCTGAAAATCAATCTAAAAATAACAGAAAGTTTCATGAAACCCCTGATTAGGCTGAAATATGACAGCTTGCTGGAGGCATCCCATATTGAGAGTTCAATCCAAAAGAATGAGCTTTTATAATTCTTACTATTAAGCTCATGATGTATTCTCAGAATTGGCCTGTGGGGACTTAAAATGTGAGCTTGAAATATCTAACAAGACACAAGTCTTTGCAAAGGCTCTAATCTCTCTATTTTGTACGAACCAGGCCGTGGCTCAAAATCTAAGAGTGTTAGTCACTCAGCTGTGTCTGACTCTTTGTGACCCCACAGACTGTAGCCCACCAGGCTCCTCTGTCCATGGAATTCTCCAGGCAAGAACACTGGAATGGGTAGTCATTCCCTTCTCCAGTGGGTCTTTCCAATCCAGGGACTGATCCCAGGTCTCTTGCATTGCCTGTGGATTCTTTATCATCTGAGCCACCAGGGAAGCCCATAAATCACACGAGGAGTTGTTAAAATCTCATATCCCTCGGCCTTCTCTGCCAGAGACTCCATGGATATGTGGGACAATGCAGGGAAATTTTCTGTTTAACAAAAGCGACGGGGTTCTGAAGTAGCTGGCCCACATTGCACTTGGATAAATACTAGGGAAACAGAGGGTAGGGTTCCTTCAATTAACCTCTTTGAAAATGTATAGGTCTCCTTGGAGCTGGGATTACATACCCTATGTTAGAGAGCGCAGAATCCAACCAATTCTCTTTCTTTTTCAGAGGTAGGGAGTATAATTGTTTTACAAAATGTTGTGTTCGTTCCTGCTCTACAACAAAGTGAATCGGCTATATGTATACCTATATTCCCTCCTTGCACTCCCTCCCACCCTACCCTCACCCCTCAGCCCATCCATCTAGGTCATCACAGAGCACCGAGCTGAGCTCCCGCGCTACAGAGCAGGCTCCCGCTAGCTAGCTATTTACACACGGTAGTGGATGCATGTCAGGCCCAATCTTCCAATGTGTCCCTTCCCCCGCTGTGCCCACGTCTATTCTCTGTTTGCATCTGTATTCCTGCCCTTAAAATAGGTTCACTTGTACCATTTTTCTAGGTTCTATATATATATGTGTGTGTGTGTGTGTGTGTGTGTGTGTGTGTGTATCAACCACCCCCTGCCCATTACGCAAACCNGCTGGGAAAGATTGAAGGCGGGAAGAGAAGAGGACGACAGAGGATGAGATGGTTGGATGGCATCACTGACTGGCAAACACCCTGATGCTGGGAAAGATTGAAGGCGGGAAGAGAAGAGGACGACAGAGGATGAGATGGTTGGATGGCATCACTGACCCAATGGGCATGAGTTTAAGCAAGCTCTGGGAGTTGGTAATGGACAGGGAAGCCTGGCATACTGCAGTCCATGAGTCATGAAGTCGGATATGACCGAGAAACTGAACTGAACTGATGTATAAAATAGATAACTAATGAGAATCTACTGTATAGCACAGGGCACTCTACTCAGTTCTCTGAGAAAACCTAAATCGTAAGGAAATCTAAAAAAGAGTGAAAATGTGGATGTACACATGCGTGTACACATGCGTGACTGATTCACTTAGCTGTACAGCAAGAAACTAACACAACATTGTAAAGCAACTATACTCCAAAAAAATTAGCAAAAAATAAAATAAAGATAAAAGTATGGTGTAAGTTAAAAAATAGAAATTAAAAAATAAAAATAAAAGTATGCTAATTCAATTTCTTAGGACCAAATTTTAAATTTCAATCGACTAATACACCTGGTTAGTAAATTTTCTCCTGACAGAGAAAGAAACATGATGGTTGGACTTCATGGGTTGACCAGCAATACAGGCTGTTTAGAGCTAATGGATAAAAACAAAGTATATTTTGGACTCAATTCAGATTCATGATTCATGAATTCAAATTCATGATTCAAACTCTGAAATAGTTAATGTCAAATGCATTTTTCCCAGACTTTATAGTGCATTAGAAAGACTGGTTGAATCTCAAGTCCTTTATGGTTTGAGATAAATCAAACCATGTCATCTATAGCAAAGACAATAAAGTATTTAAATTTAATTTTATAAAGGAGAAGACATACATCCAACTGATTCTAAAGGAGTCATTTAGAATCAAATTTGGAAGGAGATTAAATCCACCTGATTCTTTATGAGAGGTTTGAGCCTCTCAAACCTCATCTTAAATGTATGCATTAAGATAGAGTTTCAGAGAAGCATCAGTAACTCAGGTTCAATTGGACATTCACAAAGCTTAGACCATAATGTCTATGGTCCACAAAGTCAGAGTCTCTGTAAGTTATCAGTAAATGCTGCAATCAGTCTTCTCTCACTCCTGCTAGTTTTCTCCCCAAAGTCATAATGTGCAAAGCAATGATCAATGATAGTGAAATAACTGTGACTACCATTCTATAGACTTCTTCTGTAAATTACCAACTAAACTAAAACACATACCTGAAATTTCTCAAGGAAGAAATTAGCATAAATTGTAGGTTGAAAACATAAAAATCAATGAATCAATAAATGAAGAAAGAACTTTAAAATTTTGAGATAGACTGCACAGATTCCATCCAGATACAACCATACATATCAAGGTGTTAATGAGACTAAACACATTTGTAAGGATTAGAAAACTCCCGTCAGAGACATAGCGGCATAAACTGGTTGTTAAGTGAGTTTCCTTAATCAGCTGTTTCATATAAGAGCACATTACTAGGAGATAATTTGAGTAGACTTGGATCAATAAAGTTTTAGACAGTTGCTGCTGCTTAACTGCATTTGAAATGAGAACCTCTCTGGTGACCATCAAAAATCTGGGTTCATGTCTTCAATATTATATTCAAGCAATGCAATGGTGCCTTTGATCCACAATTTTCCTTTGTTACTATCTCTATTACCAGAACCTCCCACAAGGTTTCATTTTATGGAGGGTTTGGAGAAGCAATAACAGGTTCACAATAACGTTTATACTTTTTATTATCTCTTGTCCTCTGTATTTCCATCTGGAATCCACCTCTACAACCAGGCCAAGACATGTTCACCTAGTCGTTTTTTCAAACAAGGAGTTATGAAAGCAATGCCTGTTTGAAACACAGCTGACAAAATTGCTGTCATTTTTCAGCTATCTACTGATATGAGATGAGAAGTGGGTGTGTGTGCACGCATGTATACTGTGTTTTAGCATGTGCACACACACATACGTGCACATACACACAGCACACACACTTCTCAGGAACAAAGTAACTAATGAAATTTGACGACCCCCGTCCCTAGGGGCTTCCCAGGTGGCACAGTGATAAAGAACCTGCCTGCCAATGCAGGAGACACAAGAGATGTACCTCCAGTCCCTGGGTGGGGAAGATACCCTGGAATAGCAAATAGCAACCCACTCTGATATTCTTGCTTGGAAAATTCCATGGACAGAGAATCCTGATGGGCTACAGTCCATGGGGTCACAAACAGTCAGAAACGACTGAGTGCAAACACACACATACATCCCATCTCACTCTTAGCAATTACACTAACACATTAGCCAAATTATAAACACCAGGTAGCACTAGAGCAGTTATGTCAAAGGTTAAAGCAAAGGTGAAAGGTTACTTCTTACCCAGCTAGAAATCATCTCCCTGAAACTGCTAGTGGGTAGCAGAGACTAACTGACAGAGTATACTATCTTAGAGATTGCTCTGAATCAAAACTTCAGCCTCATGAGGAGAGTTGTAATTTTGACATGAGAAGCTTTCTCAAATTATGTGCTGGAATGATGGGCAATCTTAAGCACCATCCTAATACTTGTCCACATATGTAACTAGTTATTTTCCTTCACTTTCTCTCGTTTTTCTTCTTCTCTCAGCTCTCTTCCTTCCCTAAGTCAGTTCCCTTTTTTTATGTTTCCTTTCCCCTCTGCCTTAGCTCTGACAATCACCCATGCCTCCAACTAGCTTTTAGTATTCTAGCATCTGAACTGGCTGGATCGGTCAATTTTCAGTCGTCTTCTATCCCAAAACACATGAGGGATGGAGCAGGCACTCCCATCAGTATTCACGGCTCTCTTCAGCACTGATTTTAGGAGGTGGGGAAAGGCATACGAGATTCTTCCTGGAAAAGGAAAGCTCAGTCCGGTGAGTATGTTTCCCCACATCTTCTCTCTACCATACTGGGCATCTCTGCTCCGGAGCTGCTGCCCAAAGTGGTGGTCCACAGGCCAGCAGTACTGGTACCACCTGGGGGCCTGTTGGAAAGGCAGGGTTTCAAGTTTGCTGGAAAGGCAGGATCCAGGGCTTCCTGAGTCAGAATCTTCACTTTCACTAGATCCTCATACTAAAGTCTAAGAAGCACTGCTCTTTCATAATAAGAATACAGTGAAACACAACAGACCTCATGGTATAGATGTCATTCAGCTCTCAGTAATACTTGTGTAACAGAATATATTATGATCTTTGGAGTGAATCAGGCTACTTTGTATTGCTAACATTTAATATATCTAAATACTTAGCAAATTATTTAACCTTCTGGAACCTCAACTAACTCTTGTACAAAATGGAGATAATAATATCTACCTTGCAGAGATAATGCATATATAATTCTTTGCACAGTATCAGGCACAGAATAGGTGAAACATAAATGGGTTTTTTGTATTTAATTGTTAAATTATTACTGATATCATTATTACTGTCATTATTCAATCTATCCAGGCTTGATATGTTATTAAAAACTATTCAGATCAAGTTATAGAGATATGCTTCTCATCTTCCCAAAGCTTCAACATCAAATGGGCAATAATTGTACAGGCAATTGCACAAAAAAGCAATGCAATAAGACAACACATCTATCCAAATCTCTTTATGTTGAGATTTTAGTGAGCATGAGCTTTGGTCTATTAGTCTGACCCACTGATTAAATAGCATTATCTGAGTCACAAACAATAAAATCAGGAAACCACTAAGAAATGATGAGATTAAAACATTCACCAAATTAAAAATGTATCAAAGAAGAGTGGAAAATTTAGTAACATAGAATCTTTATTCTGTCAGATAAACTTTTTTCATAATGTCAGTAACTTCTAATGGAATTTTTAATGATCTATTACAATCTAAATTGGCTAAATAGAAATTCCTTATAAGCCCAAGCCAAACATTTAATTAAATATACCAAACATAAGTGGCATACTTTTTAATCCAGTCTTCCAAGCAAAAATGTTTAAAAAAAAAAAAAAAAGGCTTCTTACTCTTTGTTAACTGAAAAATAAACAGATCTACAGAAGAAAGCTAACTCTTTTCAGCAATCAACCCATCATGCAATAGTGCCACTTATACCTATTGTGCATATAAGCTCTTGCCAATGCTAAGCCTGAAAATTAAGTTTAGAAATTAAAAAAAAACATTATTTTTAGTAATTTCAAACTCTCTCTTTAGTGCTTTGCATTCAACTCCCAATTTCCAGCATACCTGCATTATGTTTAAATACATAATTTTAATAATAGACTATTTATATTACTTTCACACAACCAAATGTTCCTTCATAGTTGCTTTTCCAGTAATTAAGAGATAACTACGAGTCTTTTCCTAAAACTCTCCACTTTCTACTATGTTCACATTAGTTGAACTTAGATGACTAAATAATCAAAACTCATTTCCAATGGGCTTATATCAAGACTTTTGCACTTCTCCACTTTTCCAAGTTATATTTAAATTACTAACATCATTCATCTCTTTCTTGATGTTTGAAACGTTACAAATTTTATTAAATTTAGGTAAGCCAAATAACATTCTGATTTATAAAAAATAATTTTAAATATATATTAATAAAATAGTCTATCACTTGAGGCTTAAAATAGATTTCAACAGAAATTCAGTTGAAAATTCCCAGTATAAATAATAGAAAAATCTTAAGATTTGGAATCTTCAATACATTCCTTTACTCCTTATTCATTTAGAACAAGATTTCCAGACTACAAGTGTATCTAGATAACTTGAAAAACAAAGGATTAGCTAGAAATCCAGTCATGGGTAGAACTCCAAATTTGAATTAATCTGTAAAATAGAATATGATCCATTTTGAGGTATCAAACAAACACATCCTTTCTTTTGTTCCCTCCCTACCTGTGGTTTTGCTTTGTTTTGGTCTGTTTTTAACTCAGTGTTGAGTGATTGGAGGTCACTGTTTAGCTGTTAAAATGGTTAAATGAAATATATTTTCTTTAATAAATGGCAGAAGATACTAACCAATGGCTCTTTAAAATTACAGTTTCCAGGATTTGATTAACAAGTTCTTACTCCGAAGCCATGATGTGCACTGGCATGTGATGAATAAGAAAAGAGAACCCCTGTCCTCATAGATCTTAACGTCTAGTGAGGCAAAGACAGAATTACGTTGGCAAAAAAAAAAGGTAACAATCCAAGTCCAGAGTTCTATGGGGAGATACGAGAGACAGCCCAGAATGAAGGGGTCAGAATCTTTCCAGGAGAAAGAAAAATATCCAAGTCAAAATCTGCAAAGTGTTGACACATTTATCATCATTAATGATCAAAGCAACACAAAATAAAATAGTAATAATATACAACTTCTTCATATCTTATTACAGTTGATCTTTGAACAACACAGGTTTGAACTACACGGGCCCACGGATAGGTGGATTTTTTTCACTTAAGTAGGAAGCACAGGATGACACCTTCCAAGTTTGGTTGAACTGGGGGATTCAGAACCTTGGATATGGTCAGCCAACTATAAAGTTACATGTGAACTTTCAACTTTGGGGAGGGTTGGTGGCCCTAGTTACAATCCATGGAATTCTCCAGGCCAGAAGGGAAAGGAGTGGGTAGCCTTTCCCTTCTCCAGGGGACCTTCCCAACCCAGGGATCGAACCCATTGCAGGCAGATTCTTTACCAGCACAGGCCCCAGTGAAGGCCAAGAATACTGGAGTGGCTAGTGTAACCCTTCTCCAGGGGATCTTCCTGACCCAGGAATTGAACCAACGTCTCCTGCATTGCAGGCAGATTCTTTACAAGCTGAGCGACCAGGGAAGCCCAGTACCAACACTGTTCAAGGTCCAACCATATTAATTTTTTAAAATATCATATCTTGTATTAGTGAGGGTTTGGGAGAGAAGCAGCAGCCTGACAGAGTATTCATGAGAATGTTCTCAAAACCCACAGGCACACATGTGGGAGTCTCAGAGATGTAGTAGTTGTTCTCAGGGCTAATGATGCCTTGAGTGGCTGAAACAAGGTTCCACAAGGGAAAAGAATCTAGCGCAGGTCGCCCATCAGGAGCAAAGCTAGGAGTCAGCTAAATGTGGAACCTGTGATAGAGCAGATCACCAAAGGGGCCTTGAGTTGAGAAGAGTCACCAATAACCCAAGCCTTTGACATCAAGGGAAAGCGCCGGTAACACAAGAGCAAAGTAACAACAGCAAAAACAAGTGCAAGAAGAAAGGTTTTGAGGAAGTCTGTTGAAGGTAAAGCTCCTCATAAAGACGAGCTTCTTATCAACACAGCCAAAATGATCTTTTAGAAACACTGTATCAGACTGTGGCCCTTTCCCACCAAAATCTAATGACTCCTTATTTTACTCACAGTGAGCCAGATTCTTTACATGGCCCCAAGTGTTCTGAACCTCTGGCAGCCCTTCCCCCTTCAATCCCATTTCTTATTCCACTCCTCATGGAGATCCTAGCTGTTTCTCTAATACACCTGTCTCTTATACACATCTTCTCCACTTTTCCAAGTTATATTTAAATTACTAACATCATTCATCTCTTTCTTAATGTTTGAAACGTTACAAATTTTATTAAATTTAGGTAAGCCAAATAACATTCTGATTTATAAAAAATAATTTTAAATATATATTAATAAAATAGTCTATCACTTGAGGCTTAAAATAGATTTCAACAGAAATTCAGTTGAAAATTCCCAGTATAAATAATAGAAAAATCTTAAGATTTGGAATCTTCAATACATTCCTTTACTCCTTATTCATTTAGAACAAGATTTCCAGACTACAAGTGTATCTAGATAACTTGAAAAACAAAGGATTAGCTAGAAATCCAGTCATGGGTAGAACTCCAAATTTGAATTAATCTGTAAAATAGAATATGATCCATTTTGAGGTATCAAACAAACACATCCTTTCTTTTGTTCCCTCCCTACCTGTGGTTTTGCTTTGTTTTGGTCTGTTTTTAACTCAGTGTTGAGTGATTGGAGGTCACTGTTTAGCTGTTAAAATGGTTAAATGAAATATATTTTCTTTAATAAATGGCAGAAGATACTAACCAATGGCTCTTTAAAATTACAGTTTCCAGGATTTGATTAACAAGTTCTTACTCCGAAGCCATGATGTGCACTGGCATGTGATGAATAAGAAAAGAGAACCCCTGTCCTCATAGATCTTAACGTCTAGTGAGGCAAAGACAGAATTACGTTGGCAAAAAAAAAAGGTAACAATCCAAGTCCAGAGTTCTATGGGGAGATACGAGAGACAGCCCAGAATGAAGGGGTCAGAATCTTTCCAGGAGAAAGAAAAATATCCAAGTCAAAATCTGCAAAGTGTTGACACATTTATCATCATTAATGATCAAAGCAACACAAAATAAAATAGTAATAATATACAACTTCTTCATATCTTATTACAGTTGATCTTTGAACAACACAGGTTTGAACTACACGGGCCCACGGATAGGTGGATTTTTTTCACTTAAGTAGGAAGCACAGGATGACACCTTCCAAGTTTGGTTGAACTGGGGGATTCAGAACCTTGGATATGGTCAGCCAACTATAAAGTTACATGTGAACTTTCAACTTTGGGGAGGGTTGGTGGCCCTAGTTACAATCCATGGAATTCTCCAGGCCAGAAGGGAAAGGAGTGGGTAGCCTTTCCCTTCTCCAGGGGACCTTCCCAACCCAGGGATCGAACCCATTGCAGGCAGATTCTTTACCAGCACAGGCCCCAGTGAAGGCCAAGAATACTGGAGTGGCTAGTGTAACCCTTCTCCAGGGGATCTTCCTGACCCAGGAATTGAACCAACGTCTCCTGCATTGCAGGCAGATTCTTTACAAGCTGAGCGACCAGGGAAGCCCAGTACCAACACTGTTCAAGGTCCAACCATATTAATTTTTTAAAATATCATATCTTGTATTAGTGAGGGTTTGGGAGAGAAGCAGCAGCCTGACAGAGTATTCATGAGAATGTTCTCAAAACCCACAGGCACACATGTGGGAGTCTCAGAGATGTAGTAGTTGTTCTCAGGGCTAATGATGCCTTGAGTGGCTGAAACAAGGTTCCACAAGGGAAAAGAATCTAGCGCAGGCCGCCCATCAGGAGCAAAGCTAGGAGTCAGCTAAATGTGGAACCTGTGATAGAGCAGATCACCAAAGGGGCCTTGAGTTGAGAAGAGTCACCAATAACCCAAGCCTTTGACATCAAGGGGAAGCGCCGGTAACACAAGAGCAAAGTAACAACAGCAAAAACAAGTGCAAGAAGAAAGGTTTTGAGGAAGTCTGTTGAAGGTAAAGCTCCTCATAAAGACGAGCTTCTTATCAACACAGCCAAAATGATCTTTTAGAAACACTGTATCAGACTGTGGCCCTTTCCCACCAAAATCTAATGACTCCTTATTTTACTCACAGTGAGCCAGATTCTTTACATGGCCCCAAGTGTTCTGAACCTCTGGCAGCCCTTCCCCCTTCAATCCCATTTCTTATTCCACTCCTCATGGAGATCCTAGCTGTTTCTCTAATACACCAAGCAGGAGCTCACCTTAGGACTTTGCTCTAGATGTTCCCTGTGCCTGGAACGCTCTTCTGCTCTTCTACCAGATTTCCATCTGCTCTTCTACCAGATTTCCAGTCGCCATTACCTGGCAACTCCCTCCCCGCCTTCAGATCTTGGCTCAAATGTCACCATATACAAGTCCCACCTTGACCACCATATTTAACGATGCACCTGGCTTTCACACTAATCACCTCTTCACACTTCCAATTCCTCTCACTCTGTTCTGTTTTTCCCCCAGGGCACAATTAGCTTCTAGCTTCTCATTTATTTATTATGTTTATTATGTATCGTCTGTCTCCCCCTACAAGAGCACAGCTTTTTGTTTACAAAGACTAATAAACCTCAGGCGTTTAGAACTAGTACTCCATTTGTTCTCAATAGATAATCTGCAAGAAACAAATGAGTGAATAAAGCCTTGTGCTTGTTTTGATCTTCAGTGTGAACTCAGGAATCTGGTCACCTTTACGGTAACCATGCAAACTAAGTATAAGAAAACACGAAACAATGATATGACCTTAAAATGGTGCAGTTGAAGCGTCTGGAGTTATACTAATATTCAAATTGTTATGTGGTGCTATTAGTGCCATTCTTAAGTGCTCTACTTTCACTAAGCTTCAAAGTAAAAAAAAAAAAAAAATAGTTTTTGATAACTGGGTTTCAGTATCCTCACCTGTCAGGTGAGGGAATTACACTAGATCATCGTAATGATCTCTTCCAGAACGATGCAGTTCCACACTTAGGATTTTCAGGTATCTGTTCCAACATGACAGTCAGAAATATTGCCAGTTCTAGCCCCTCATATAATATGTTGACTGGCCTGTTTCTGTATAAAACTGTCTTTGATTTATATTCTCACCTTCTCTGGATTCTTCTACAAAACATGAAAGTTTATATTTATAAATCTATAAAGGCAAGAAAGAAAGAGCTGAGAGCCTTTTCTTCATCTGAGAAAATCTCCGAATGGCAGGATAAATTAGGTGTATGGAATTAACAGATACACACCACTATATATAAAATAAACAACAAAGTTTAACTGTATAGCACAGGGAACTTTAGTATCTTATAGTAACTTATAAAAGAATCTGATAACTGAACCACTTTGCTGTACGCCTTAAACTAACAATATTGTAAATCAACTATAGCTCAGTAAGAAAAAAGGTAAGATGACAAAGTGGAGTATATTAATCATGACCATTCATAAAAACAAGACTGTTTAGACTTGGCAATATCTGCAAGCAGTAGGTTTGAGAGGGGTGGGGTTTCTCCTCATTTTGTTTGTTGTCTCCTTCAACCTCTTTTCTGAAAATAAGTCTTTCTCTATTGCACAACATGGTAGAAGAGTTCACAAAAGCCCAGTTCTACCACTATTTTTCATGTCTTACTATTACTCTGAAGATGGTTATAATCTTAAGTTAAAATGGCTTCACAAAGCTCAGCAAAAATGGGAAAAGATACTAAATTCCCATATATAACAGCTTGTAGCACCTTTTAGAATCATTTAAATTCATTAAAATAAAGGAAAACACTGATCTATACAGCCAACACTGTTGGAGAAATTTCTGTACAAGAAACTATGATTTTATGAGCAAACCACATAACATATCCTCTTATTCCTAAACTAAAGTAACCCTATGTCAAATTTTAAAAACGAGTAAGTTTTACATGTACATTCAATGTTCAGTTTCTTCTATCCTTTCACTCAGTCTAAGATAACATGTTTGTCACACCCTCAAAATTTGAGGAAATATTACATCATAAAGCATGTGCAGTTCAGAGTTACTGCTTGATCAATGAACAATTAAATCTGTTTAATTTGTCACAATGATCTTCACATTAATTTGTCTGGAGTAAAAACAAAAGCTCCACACAAGATTGATCAAATGACTTTTAAGTTTCCAGTTGCTAAATGGTTTCAGAATACAAATGGAAGTGCATTATAGCCACATGAACACTCAGTGAATTCCTTATGAGCAGGCACCATCATGCTGATTGCAGGATATAGTGATACCATTCTCAGATAGGAGGCGGCCCAGCACTCTGCATTTAAGACCTGGCACTTCTTTGCTGGATCAACTCAAGCCTCATTTAGGCTGTAAATGAATGCGCTCTGGATGAGTATACTTTCTAAATGAATTAAATGTATTTCATAAATGGATTTTTTTTTCCAGAATTCTCAAATGTCCCTGATTTTCTATCAGAAATTATTCTTTCCTTGGCTGGGGACTGCCAGACTAAGATTTCGAAAGACATGAAAAAAATTCAGTTAAATGAACCACCATATTCCCTTCCTCCTCCTCCCCCTCCATAAAATATCTTAAATTCTTCCTTCCAGAGGCCACTATTGTACAGATTATAATGGCATAAAAGAAATGCCAAGAGAAAGAGAATTTGAAGAAAGTCTTCCCCTCAAAATAAGTACTTCTGCACTGGTTTATTCAAGAACAAGGATTTCTAAAGAAGAGAGAATGTCAAATCCTCAGTCATTTTTATCAAAGTTAGACAAGCATGCTGCTTCCTAATGACCTTCCATTTTTTTGCAGCAGTTCCAAAGTCTTTTTCTGCTACCTGGTTGGCATCCCATTCCTTGTTTCTGCAATGCACTGTATTCACCCATAAAATCAAACCAATGGGAAAATGTCTTCGTGTGATGCTTCAGAGGATTTTCACGTTGGAGCTAGCACAATGGATTAGAAAGCACTGTACCCAGACACTATGTCTAATGCTTTTCATTTGAGAAGGTAAAGGTAAAAGGCAGAAAATTGCAAAGCTTTACGCTCCTTGGGAAAAAACACAATTGGTTATCAAAAATCAATCGAAGATAGATAGGTATGGGAAGAAAATTACAGTGACTGTCAGTCGCTCAGTCGTGTCCAACTCGTTGTGACCCTATGGACTACAGCCCACCAGGTTCCTCCATCCATGGAATTTTTCCAGGCAAGAATACTGGAGTGGGTAGCCATTCCCTTTTCCAGGGGATCTTCCCCACCCAGGGATCAAACCCAGGTCTCCTGCATTGCAAGCAAATTCTTTACCATCTGAGCCTTCCATGAACAGAGGAGACTGGCTGGAAATAGTCCATGGGGTTGCAAAAAGTCAGACAGGACTGAAGGACTGAAGGACTGACAGTGACTGCCAGGGCAAAACCTAACTAAAAGAGAAACAGTATCCACATCCATCAGACAGGACTAGCTAGTTTATGCTGTGGTGAGGTATAAAACACCCAAGTATCAGAGGTAAAACACAGGAAAGTGTTTCTCTCTCACCCAGAGTCCTCTGCTGCCTGTTCTTGGGGGTACGGTCTCGATTTTGCTGGCTGCCTTGATCTCCTTGTTAGGGAGGTCATCAAGACGACCGCACCCTGGAAAACGGAGGCTCTTCCCGCCGTGCCCTCGGAATATGTACTCACGCCAGCGGGAGCCGTTTTCAAGGAGTCAGCCTTCCCAGAGAATGTTTTATTGAAGCCATCTGGATGGTATGGCAACTGAACCCAGCTAAGGCCTCCCGGCAAACAAGTTTTTAAGATTCTGGCAGGTGGGCGGCGGGGAGGCGATCCTCATCTCGCAGAGAATATGTACTCACGCCAGCGGGAGCCGTTTTCAAGGAGTCAGCCTTCCCAGAGAATGTTTTATTGAAGCCATCTGGATGGTATGGCAACTGAACCCAGCTAAGGCCTCCCGGCAAACAAGTTTTTAAGATTCTGGCAGGTGGGCGGCGGGGAGGCGATCCTCATCTCGCAGCCTCGCGAGACCTGCCCCCTGTGTAAGTTTCCTTGTTTGTTAATTCTTCCACTCCTCCGCCTGAAAATCTGGAGTGGTCCGACTCCTTTTTTCGGTTTTTCCTTGCCTCCACAAATGGAGGCCAGTGTGCAAAGCAACATTCCTGGCACCTAAGATCACATAGCAAGGAAAGAGCATATCCAGGCTATCGCATATGGGTGTTAGGGAACCAAACTTGGGTTCGCTTTCGGAAGTGTGGTAAAGCCAATCTGCCAACAACCGGTTGTGGTGAAGGTAAGTAAGTGTTAGCCGCTCAGTTGTGCCCGACTCTTTGCGATCCCATGGACTGCAGCCCTCTGTCCATGAGATTTTCCAGGCAACGATACTGGAGTAGGTTGCCATTTCCTTCTCCAGGGGATCTTTCCAATCTAGGGATTGAACCCGGGTCTCCTGCACTGCAGGCAGATTCTTTACCAACTGAGCTACAAGGGAAGCCCTTTTTTGTGGTGAAGATAAGTGCAGCATTACGTAAGGCGCCAGATAAATGCTAGGACATTTACCTAGGACAGATAAATGCTCAAAAAGCCCAAAACCGCCTGATGGGTTTTAGGGAAGCATTTTTTCAAAGGCAAGGTGAGGGAGAGGAGCTGCTGGGTATGCGATCAGCTCTTACCCAATTCTCGGATTGCTTGATGGTGATGTAACACAGAGGGCTTTCCCGGTGGCTCAGTGGTAAAGAATTCACCTGCCAATGCAGGAGGCGCAGGAGATACAGGCTCAATCCCTGGGTCGGGAAAATACCCTGCTGGAGGAAATGACAACCCACTCCAGTATTCTTGCCTAGAAAAAGTCCAAAGACAGAGGAGCCTGGCGGGCGGCAGACCGTGGCGTCGCAGAGTCAGACAGGACTGAGTGGCTGAGCACCAGCGAGGTCACAGGGTGGTGCCACAGGGTTCGCATTATCGGTCCTCAGGCTCCGGTAGGTCTCATGGTCCTCAAGTATTAACAGTTAACGTCTTCCATTTGGTGGGGGTTTTAGCATCTAAAAACCGATGCAGAAATGTGCATCAGATACTGTTATCTATGTATCAATATTTAGAGGAGGAATTAAAGATTCTGTAACTGCTGAATGCCTGGTTAATTGCTTAAATTCTTACCAGTTCTCCTGGCCCAGTTGTTCTTCTTATGAATACATGTTCACATCCTTTCCATTAATTCTGGAGCCAGGCTTTTATGACTCAGGGGAGACCAGGGAGAGTACAGCTTTTCTACAAACAAGAGGTAAGCGGGAGACGTGATGGCGAGGGGTCTGTCCCAGGAAGGCCAGTAGGGTCCTCCTTGGTTACACGGGTACTAAGGTCTTGGGCGCCAAGCCGCGCATGGCTCCTCTACTCTTGTTCTATTGGTTCACGTGCGTCACAGATCTCACCAAACCTCAGGGGACATGGAAATACAATACGTTTCCTTTTCTATACTGCAGCCTCCTGCACCTGGAAAGAGTAGAACCAGAAATACTAGTGAAAAACCCAAATATCTTCCACACCACAAAAGTCAAATAAATTAAATTTCCCTTCTAGATGTCAAGCTACACATTCCCTAGCCTGTTTACTCTGTCCTAAGGAGATCCAACCAGTCCATTCTAAAGGAGATCAGCCCTGGGATTTCTTTGGAAGGACTGATGCTAAAGCTGAAACTCCAGTACTTTGGCCACCTCATGCGAAGAGTTGACTCATTGGAAAAGACTCTGATGCTGGGAGGGATTGAGGGCAGGAGGAGAAGGGGACGACCAAGGTGGCTGGATGGCATCACGGACTCGATGGACGTGAGTCTGAGTGAACGCCGGGAGTTGGTGATGGACAGGGAGGCCTGGCGTGCTGCAATTCACAGGGTCGCAGTCGGACATGACTGAGCGACTGAACTGAACTGAACTAAATCTGTTCTTTACTGATAAAAAAAAATATGTGGAATTAATGTAATATAAATTGCCATGGAAATATGAATTGAGAAGATAGATAAATTAATCTTCATGGGATGAATATTTACATAAAAAGATAGAACTATTTTACACTTAATATCAAGACAGATAAGAAAAAAAGAGAGATTTACTTTGAATAAATCTTGATAGGTAAAATTATCTCCCTCTATTAAAATGAACTACTACAAGTTTCTCTGGTGACTCAGGGATAAAGTATCCACCTGCCAATGCAAGAGGCTCAGGTTCAATCCCTGACGCAGATCAGGGAAGGTCCCCTGGAGAAGGAAAGAGCAACCGACTCCAGTATTTTTGCGTGGCAAAACCCATGGTCAGAGAAGCCTGGCAGGTTAGTCCATGGGGCTGCAAAGAGTTAGACGTGCCTTAGCAACTGAACAATAGCAACAAGGAATGACTGGTTTGAAAAGTATATGGAAATATAAATGTAAAAAAATGTTCATGCTTCTGTTCCTAAATCCAAAATTATGACAAGTTTGATAAAATATATGACTCAATTTTAGACATTTATTAAGACAGATGCCTTATACTCAACAATAAAATCATTTGTAAGAAACATTTTAAATATATAATTTTACCATTAGGGCTTAGCTGAATGCATAAACATTTTTTTAAATGTAATTAACAACAACAACAAAAATCTTTACACATTCTTCTGAATCATTCAGTACCCTACAACTGTTTGCTTTTATTATTCAGTGAGTAATTTTAGAAAATTTAAAGTTGCATTATATCATCAACAGGCTTAACAAGTGAAAACCTTGGCAATATGGCATGAAAACAGAGGGTAACAAATTCAGAATCAAAACTGTTCTCTAAGTACTATGACAAAAATACTTCTAAGAATTTAAGAAAGTTTTAATAATAACTTATGTAAACAATATTGTTAAATCTATAATTTCCATAAAAGCAGGCAGCTTAGAACTTAAAAATAAAAAAGGTTGAATGGGGTCAAAATGGAATGATTTGTTGAATTTATCGCCCATGAAATTTCGAGAAACAACTAGAAAATAGAAAGAGATGAAAAATACAAGAAAAGACAAGAAATGTGCTTATAAATTGATTAATCCTATTCATCACAGTGAGTGTTTTCCCTTTGCATTAGTCATGTGGTGAAATAGTGTACTCATTTCAGAAGCCACATGTCTCAGCCTCATTGTGTATTTTCACTGTTGAAAATGTCAAGTGCAGGAGCAGAATAAGGGTGGGGACCGTGGTATCACTTGGCCTGCAAATCCTGTTTTTCTCAGTCCTGATTTCACCACGTTAAGAAGGGCATTGATCAGGCAGAGCTCAAGGAGAGGAGGGGAAGCAGGACAGCAAAGGATATCGAGAAATACTCTTATGAGGACTAGATAAAGTTTCTGGGAATATTTAACCTAGAAGAGAAAAGCCAGAGGAATAATATAGTGGCTCTCTTACAGTATTTCAAGAGCTATGGTGTATAAAGAGAATTTGATTCATCCTCTGTATTGAGAAAATACAGACTATGGTGGGAATAGGGATAAATACAAGAAATACAATGGTTATAATTGACCAAACATATTATATGGTAGTAAATTTCCTTTGTAGAGAAAGAATATTTTAAAAATTAGATGCTTTTCTGTGGGTGATGAAAGAGAACACATATTGAAAGAGAGGTTACTGGAAATAAACCCCAGCATCTTTTCCATTTCTCTGATTGCTATACGTTTAGGGCATGACCACATTTCTTAGATAAAAAGTTGATTTGAGGGGGGAGCAATCATTCAGAGACCAATGTGGTGATATGATTGAACAATTAAGCTGAGTTATAACAAAACAAAGTTTTTAATATATGTATGTTTGTGCGTGTTTTATAAAATAAAGGGAGAGCCTAAAGTAATGAAACACTTCTAATGTATTTCTCTAAACTGACTCTGTCAGATGCCTAATGTGTTTTGGAGGGCTGTTTGGTTGGTTTTCTTGATTTGTGTGATATTTAAAATTTTTTCTTAATATNATTGAACAATTAAGCTGAGTTATAACAAAACAAAGTTTTTAATATATGTATGTTTGTGCGTGTTTTATAAAATAAAGGGAGAGCCTAAAGTAATGAAACACTTCTAATGTATTTCTCTAAACTGACTCTGTCAGATGCCTAACATGTTTTGGAGGGCTGTTTGGTTGGTTTTCTTGATTTGTGTGATATTTAAAATTTTTTCTTAATATGTGTGTGATATTTTTAAATGCATAATATGTTTTTATCATAGTGCTATTATTTTTAAACATTTGAAAATTAGGGGGAAAGATGAAAAAAGTTTATTTCCCTCACTCTAGCACAACCACTTATTTTGATTCATTTTCTCCAATTTTTCCCTTTGGGGTATGCTTTTTACATACAGTTGAATCTACTTATTGATGCAATTATGTTCTATAAAGTTGCAGCAAACACAAAATTAACAAATGCTAACCATTTTTCCTGGGAGAATAATGTGAGGTTCTTGTGAGCTTCTGGTCACAACATTGCATCACCCAGTCAGACATAACCGTGTGTGTTTCTGTTTAAATATACCTTATTTACTATACATTGTTGATTCATTAACACTGAACTCACAGCCAATAATGCTATAACTCATGCCTGAACTAAGTTTATCTAACACATTTATTTTCTCCATAAGGCACATCACAGCTTTCTTGCACTTAAAAAAACTCAAAAACACTTAAGCAGCACAATTAGGAGACCATTTGAAACAGTGAAATCACCAACAAAAAGCACAAAAATTCAGAAACCATGTCACTAAATAGACACTCAACAAGAATACTTGTTCATAGTATGAGAACTGAAACAAGAAGGCAGAGAGATTTGTTCAGATTCAACAGGGCACATCAGCATCAGATGACAGATTGTTCTCAACTCCACACATGGCAATGAATGACCTCAAAGAGCTGCGGGTATTGATTTGGGACTACAGATACACTTTAGCAAGTAGGCAAGTTCACAAGTAAGTAATCCACAAATAATGAGGATCAACTGTATTTTGTATCCTGTCTCATTCCATGTCATTTCATTGTCTTCACAAGTATTACTTTTAGTGACTACCTGTGTGTGTGCATGCNATCTTGATAGGTAAAATTATCTCCCTCTATTAAAATGAACTACTACAAGTTTCTCCGGTGACTCAGGGATAAAGTATCCACCTGCCAATGCAAGAGACTCAGGTTCAATCCCTGACACAGATCAGGGAAGGTCCCCTGGAGAAGGAAACAGCAACCGACTCCAGTATTTTTGCCTGGCGAAACCCATGGTCAGAGAAGCCTGGCAGGTTAGTCCATGGGGCTGCAAAGAGTTAGACGTGCCTTAGCAACTGAACAATAGCAACAAGGAATGACTGGGTTGAAATCAAGTATATGGAAATATAAATGTAAAAAAATGTTCATGCTTCTGTTCCTAAATCCAAAATTATGACAAGTTTGATAAAACACGACTCAATTTTAGACATTTATTAAGACAGATGCCTTATACTCAACAATAAAATCATTTGTAAGAAACATTTTAAATATATAATTTTACCATTAGGGCTTAGCTGAATGCATAAACATTTTTTTAAATGTAATTAACAACAACAACAAAAATCTTTACGCATTCTTCTGAATCATTCGGTACCCTACAACTGTTTGCTTTTATTATTCCGTGAGTAATTTTAGAAAATGTAAAGTTGCATTATATCATCAACAGGCTTAACAAGTGAAAACCTTGGCAATATGGCATGAAAACAGAGGGTAACAAATTCAGAACCAAAACTGTTCTCTAAGTACTATGACAAAAATACTTCTAAGAATTTAGGAAAGTTTTAATAATAACTTATGTAAACAATATTGTTAAATCTATAATTTCCATAAAAGCAGGCAGCTTAGAACTTAAAAATAAAAAAGGTTGAATGGGGTCAAAATGGAATGATTTGTTGAATTTATCGCCCATGAAATTTCAAGAAACAACTAGAAAATAGAAAGAGATGAAAAATACAAGAAAAGACAAGAAATGTGCTTATAAATTGATTAATCCTATTCATCACAGTGAGTGTTTTCCCTTTGCATTAGTCATGTGGTGAAATAGTGTACTCATTTCAGAAGCCACATGTCTCAGCCTCATTGTGTATTTTCACTGTTGAAAATGTCAAGTGCAGGAGCAGAATAAGGGTGGGGACCGTGGTATCACTTGGCCTGCAAATCCTGTTTTTCTCAGTCCTGATTTCACCACGTTAAGAAGGGCATTGATCAGGCAGAGCTCAAGGAGAGGAGGGGAAGCAGGACAGCAAAGGATATCGAGAAATACTCTTATGAGGACTAGATAAAGTTTCTGGGAATATTTAACCTAGAAGAGAAAAGCCAGAGGAATAATATAGTGGCTCTCTTACAGTATTTCAAGAGCTATGGTGTATAAAGAGGATTTGATTCATCCTCTGTATTGAGAAAATACAGACTATGGTGGGAATAGGGATAAATACAAGAAATACAATGGTTATAATTGACCAAACATATTATATGGTAGTAAATTTCCTTTGTAGAGAAAGAATATTTTAAAAATTAGATGCTTTTCTGTGGGTGATGAAAGAGAACACATATTGAAAGAGAGGTTACTGGAAATAAACCCCAGCATCTTTTCCATTTCTCTGATTGCTATACGTTTAGGGCATGACCACATTTCTTAGATAAAAAGTTGATTTGAGGGGGAGCAATCATTCAGAGACCAATGTGGTGATATGATTGAACAATTAAGCTGAGTTATAACAAAACAAAGTTTTTAATATATGTATGTTTGTGCGTGTTTTATAACATAAAGGGAGAACCTAAAGTAATGAAACACTTCTAATGTATTTCTCTAAACTGACTCTGTCAGATGCCTAATGTGTTTTGGAGGGCTGTTTGGTTGGTTTTCTTGATTTGTGTGATATTTAAAATTTTTTCTTAATATATGTGTGATATTTTTAAATGCATAATATGTTTTTATCATAGTGCTATTATTTTAAACATTTGAAAATTAGGGGGAAAGATGAAAAAAGTTTATTTCCCTCACTCTAGCACAACCACTTATTTTGATTCATTTTCTCCAATTTTTCCCTTTGGGGTATGCTTTTTACATACAGTTGAATCTACTTATTGATGCAATTATGTTCTATAAAGTTGCAGCAAACACAAAATTAACAAATGCTAACCATTTTTCCTGGGAGAATAATGTGAGGTTCTTGTGAGCTTCTGGTCACAACATTGCATCACCCAGTCAGACATAACCGTGTGTGTTTCTGTTTAAATATACCTTATTTACTATACATTGTTGATTCATTAACACTGAACTCACAGCCAATAATGCTATAACTCATGCCTGAACTAAGTTTATCTAACACATTTATTTTCTCCATAAGGCACATCACAGCTTTCTTGCACTTAAAAAAACTCAAAAACACTTAAGCAGCACAATTAGGAGACCATTTGAAACAGTGAAATCACCAACAAAAAGCACAAAAATTCAGAAACCATGTCACTAAATAGACACTCAACAAGAATACTTGTTCATAGTATGAGAACTGAAACAAGAAGGCAGAGAGACTTGTTCAGATTCAACAGGGCACATCAGCATCAGATGACAGATTGTTCTCAACTCCACACATGGCAATGAATGACCTCAAAGAGCTGCAGGTATTGATTTGGGACTACAGATACACTTTAGCAAGTAGGCAAGTTCACAAGTAAGTAATCCACAAATAATGAGGATCAACTGTATTTTGTATCCTGTCTCATTCCATGTCATTTCATTGTCTTCACAAGTATTACTTTTAGTGACTACCTGTGTGTGTGCATGCGTGCTTACTCAGTTGTGTCCGACTCTTTGCAACCCTATGGACTGCAGTCCACCAGGCTCCTCTGTCTATGTGGATTCTCCAGGCAAGAATACTGGAGTGAGTTGCCATGCCCTCCTCCAAGGGATCTTCCTGATCCAGGGATCAAACCCAGGTCTCCCACATTGCAGGTGGTTTCTTTACCATCCGGGACACCACGGAAGCCCAAGAATACTGGAGTGGACAGCCTATCCCTTCTCCACGGGATCTTCCCAACCCAGGAATTGAACCAGGGTCTCCTGCCTTGCAGGTGGATTATTTACAGCTGAGCTATCAGGGAAGCCCAGTGACTACCTACTAGCTGTCAAATAGATATGCCAGATTTTAGTTTTCCATTCTTTAATTGTTGCACCGTTCGCTCTACATCACTTAGCAGCCCAGGGTTGCTGTAATAGACAAGCCCTGCACAACCATGAGTTTCACTACAAAAATGAAATCTCTTAGTTTACATAGCCTGAAAAATCTAGAGGTATCTGTGTTTGGCTTCAAACATGGTGACTTTAAGGAGTCAGGCAATGTCCCTAGGACTCAGCTTCCACCACTTGTTTCTTAGCACACCCCCCCTCAACCATGTGTGGCTTCTTCTTGGACTTCACAGGGTAGATAATGGTGACAGATCCATCCCGTATGTTTTCTCAACATTGCATCCAGCATAGGAGAGATGTGACCCTTCCCGGGAATCCTACTGAAAATCCTGTTGCACAGTTTTGGCTTGAATGGGTCACGTGCCCATCCCTGAGGTAATTGTGGCGGTAATATATTAAGCCCTGTATACAGTATTTTTCTAGAGAGAAACAAAGAATAGTAATGTAATTAGAAGAAAATGTGACACTATTCAAATTTAGAAATAATAGTGTATTAGAGAAGAGACTGGTGGTTGGCAGAAGCCAGAGGTAGGTGACCTCTGGAAGGTACAGACTTTCAGTTATAAAATAAACAAGTCCTGGGGATGTAATGTACAGCATGGGGGACTATGGGTAACAACACTATAGTGCATATTTGAAAATTGCAAAGAGAGTAGGTCCTAAAAGTTCTCATCACAACGAAAGAAATTCTATCACCATGTATGGTGTTGGATGTTAATTAGACTTACCCTGCTGATCATTTTGCAATATTGTGAATATCGAATCATTGTTGTACACCTGAAATTAAAATGTCAATTATACTTCAATTTTAAAAAGAGATAATGGTATATTGTTTTGCAAGAACCTGTATCATAAAAAGAAAACAAAGACATTCCTTCATATAGAGTATAGTCTATAAAACTTTGTGGAAGTTTCAAGCATTTAGATTTTCACATTTTCATCCTTTTGTCTCTACATATTTATATAAACTTTTATAGCATATAATGAGAAGAGCAAAAATAGATATTTCTCATATAGCAGTGGAGCTTCCCTGGTGGCTCAGAGGTTAAAGCGTCTGCCTCCAATGCAGGAGACCCGGGTTCGATCCCTGGGTTGGGAAGATCCCCTGGAGAAGGAAATGGTAACCCACTCCAGTACTCTTGCCTGGAGAATCCCATGGATGGAGAAGCCTGGTAGGCTACAGTCCATGGGGTCGCAAAGAGTCGGACACGACTGAGCGACTTCATCCACCCACATATAGCAATGACTCCCACACAAACATGAGAGGTTGCACTCAATTTATAGATGAGGTACTACATCTTCAAAGAGATAGCATAACTTACCAAGTCCACACAGCCAGGGAGAGGCCGAATCAGATTTAAGCCTAAACTAAGGTTGCCTGGAGAATCCCAGGGATGGGGAAGCCTGGTGGGCTGCCGTCTATGGGGTCGCACAGAGTCGGGCACGACTGAAGCGACTTAGCAGCAGCAGCAGCAGAAGGTCTGCGTGACTACAAAACGCAGCGGTCCCCTCTGCCACATAGCTCTCAAGGTGTCACAATTCTCTTTATCCTTTGTTGTTGTTGTTCAGTGGCTAAGTCATGTCTGACTCTTTGCAGCTCCATGGACTGCAGCACGCCAGGCTTCCCTGTCCTTCACCATCTCCCAGAGTTTGTTCAAGCTCATGTCCATTGAGTCGGTGATGCCATCCAACCATCTCATCCTTGGCTGCCCCCTTCTCCTCCTGCCCTCAATCTTTCCCCCTGTCAGGGTCCTTTCCAATGAGTCAGCTCTTCCCAACAAGTGGCCAAAGTAGTGGAGCTTCAGCTTCAGCATCAGTCCTTCCAAGGAATATTCAGGGTCGACTTCCTTTAGGATTGACTGGTTGGATCTCCTTGCTGTCCAAAGAACTCTCAAGAGTCTTCTCCAGCACACAGCTCAGTCTTTACCCTTTTACCCTGTGATTTTGTACAAGTTCAGACTCTGAAGATTATGCTTTAAGGCCTCTTTGTCTCTTCTTATATATTTATTTATTTAAAGCTTGAGTAAATAAGCCTAAGCTGAAATGTAGAAGGCTTCTCAAAATCTAAATGATATTATCAGAAAATTACCCATATTTTTTAAATCCTACATAAAACATGAAAGCTCTGATTAATCTATTGTTTGCAATTCACTGTTAAAAAGCAAACACTATGTAATTTTCAAGGCCCTGTTTCACAGGAGAGATCATGCCAAAAATTTTAAATCTCACACTTTGAGCAGTTTTAAAAGAATAATAGGGAAGTGGGTTGGGTTGGTTGTTAAATTCTGAGAAAGCTCTCTCAGTTCCATATTTATAAACATCTGAATATTTGAAAACAAATATCCCAAGAGGGGCTTCAAATCAAACCTGACTTTCTCTTACTCTCAGACTTGTCATCCATCTTTTGTGCATCTTTCAGTGCAGCACAACACATGATTTCTGTTTGATGAGCAACACTTGGGTGCTCATTTTCCTCCACTTCCTTCCTGATTTAACCAGGATGATAACAGTCATTACAGGCTCACTACGGTCTTCCATGCTTTTCAGTCATTCCCAGGATCCCAGAGACTGTGTAGCCAGCCCTGTAATTTACCCGGGGCTCATAGCTGTGGTCAAGAGAAACACAACATAACTGAGACTTAAGAATATTTATTAATGTGCAAAATTTAGCCTCTGACACCAGGGCGTATCTTTAATTGGATGGTTACCTTCACTCCAGCGTTGTTATTCAGCGTTGAAAAGAATAGGTCCTATAACTAGCTCAGCGGAAGCATCTCAACTTACTGAGGCATAGACACAAAAATATTTTAATGTGCCAGAAACTTGTACCAAGACAGCTCTGTGGAAACCCACTCTCAGTGCGCTACCTTAGAGGGATTCCGTAATTTTTCAGTCATTTTTAATTATGAAGGCAGTGTCCTTTTGGTTATAAACATGTCATCTCCCCATTCTGAAATTTCCCTCCATTTTTTGGAGACAGCCTACTTTGAAATGGTTTTCCAAAGGACCGGAAGTCCCTTGCGAGGCTTGGCTACAACTGCTGGCTTCTGCACCTCTACACCTCAGGTCAGTAGCAGGCAGCTTCTGGTCGTATGCATCCTCTGGAACTCCCCACCTCAGGGCCTTCATGTGCAAGCAACTCTGTTGTCTCTTCCTCTTGGAAGAAGGAACCCCAGAGGCTACTCTTCTTTCCTTTCTGCCTAACTATGCTACCATGCCCTCCCTCCTCAATATTTTTTTCTCCATCTCTGATAGTAGTGGGACAAGCCCACAAGCCTGGAAGCTCAGCAAACATCCAACCAGTGGGTGGAAGTGCTTTACTCTTTCTTTCACAGAATTCATAGGTGAGAGCCTTGCAAGGTTTAGAAGAGGAACCCTTTGAAAAGAACACCGCACGTTCCCTTCCAAAATGCATCCTTATCACGCCCTGTATTAGCTTCCTACTGCTGCTATAGTTTCCACAAAATTAGGGGCTTAAAGCAAAATAAATATATTAGCTTACAGTTCTAAAGGTCAGAAAGCTGAAAAGGATATTTCAGGGCTCAAATCAAGGTTTCAGCAGGGCTCCATTTCCACTGGAAGTTCTAGGGGTGATTCCGGTCCTTGACTTTTCTGACTTCTAGAGTCTGTAAGTATTTTTCGGCTTGTGGTCCTGCATCACTTGAACCTAAGCTTCTGTAGCTGCATCTCCTCTGTCTCCCCAGCCTCCCCTGTGTAAGGACTTTTGTGATGACATTGTACCCACCGGAATAAAACAGCCTACTCTTGCCATCTCAGGATTCCGAACTTAATCACATCTGCAAGGTAACTTTGCTTTGCAACACAGTCACAAGTTCTGAGCAATGAGGACCATAATTCTGCCCATCATATTCCCATTTTCTCTCTTATAGCAAAAGACATTGGACCATTTTTCATTCTAGTGCAGAACCTCAAGTAATTAGGAATCCTTTACCAATAATCAGACATCTCCAACTCAGCCCTCAGTTCAGTTCAGTTCAGTCACTCAGTCGTGTCTAACTCATTGCGACCCCATGAATCGCAGCAAGCCAGGCCTCCCTGTCCATCACCAACACATGGAGTTCACTCAGACTCATGTCCATCGAGTCCGTGACACCATCCAGCCATCTCATCCTCGGTTGGCCCCTTCTCCTCCTTCCCCCAATCCCTCCCAGAATCAGAGTCTTTTCCAATGAGTCAACTCATCTCATGAGGTGGCCAAAGTACTGGAGTTTCAGCTTTAGCATCATTC
>SJYX01006150.1:133460-155716 GCA_006410675.1 Oreotragus oreotragus | reverse complement strand
GCCCCCCAAAATAAAGTCTGACACTGTTTCCACTGTTTCCCCATCTATTTCCCATGAAGTGATGGGACGGATGACATGATCTTCATTTTCTGAATGTTGAGCTTTAAGCCAACTTAATAAAAAAATTAAATTAAAATGATGCTAAAGCTGAAACTCCAGTACTTTGGCCACCTCATGCGAAGAGTTGACTCATTGGAAAAGAGTTTGATGCTGGGAGGGATTGGGGGCAGGAGAAGAAGTGGACAACAGAAGATGGGATGGCTGGATGGCATCACTGACTCGATGGACGCAAGTCTGAGTGAACTCCGGGAGTTGGTGATGGACAGGGAGCCCTGGCATGCTGCGATTCATGGGGTCGCAAATAGTTGGACACGACAGAGTGACTGAACTGAACTGAACTGAATGTTTGAATCAGATCAATCTGATAAGGACTAACAAAAGTTCTCACAAGTCAAGTCCCTGGAGGAAGAGTGAACTTGAGCACTGGAAGAAGGAGGGGAATAAACCCCAGGGACATATGCTGAGATGGAATTATGTAAGCTAAAGCATCAAACAACACTTACTTCTGAAGCTTGGGGTAGATGCGGAACATATCACAAGTGTGTGAAGAGACTACAAACGTGTCACTGGACAGGACTACATGATTCCAGATGGTCTGTTCCCAATATCATGATTGGGAGGCATTTCTGTGGTTGGTTCCATCATCAAACCTAAACCAAACCAACCTTGCCTTCTGTGTGGACTAGTGCTATGGCTCCAGAAACTCTTGGTCTCTTTCAGTCTTTTCTCTAAACAGTAGTGAGATTTGCAAAGGCAAAGTATATCATGACTTTCCAAACGGGTGCCCTTTGATAATCAATTACATTTCTTAGCGTAAAAAAACAAACAAACAAACACACAACCTTACAGGGCTTTGAAAGGCCACATGGGCAGCTTCTGCCCTTCTCTCCAGACTTGTCTATTTCCTCCATCCTGAGATTCTCCTGGCTGCTTCGCCATCACGCTATATTCTCTTCATGGGCCACTCTTTCCATTCTTATTCTCCTCATCCTTAGAGTGTAGGTTAAAGCCCTATATAAACGTATCAGTAGAAAGCTTTGCTAGCCTTCTGTAATAATTTAGACCTCATTGTTCTATATTAATGCATAAGCTCCCACTTCATCATTTCATAGCAATCATAATAAATATCAAGAAGTCAGTTCTTTCTTTGATGACTCATGACATATTTCTCTCCCCCTCAAGACAAGAGGCGGGGAAGGCAATGGCACCCCACCCCAGTACTCTTGCCTGGAAAATCCAATGGATGGAGGAGCCTGGTGGGCTGCAGTCCATGGGGTCGCTAACAGTCGGACAGACTGAGTGACTTCACTTTCACTTTTCTCTTTCATGCATTGGAGAAGGAAATGGCAACCCACTCCAGTGTTCTTGCCTGGAGAATCCCAGGGACGGGGGAGCCTGGTGGGCTGCCGTCTATGGGGTCACACAGAGTCAGACACGACTGAAGTGACTTAGCAGCAGCAGCAGCAAGACAAGAGACTCCCTCAAGGCAAAGTAGTCACCGGCCATTTCTTGAGTAACAGAGACTGCAAAAAGCAGCCTGGCATATACCAAGCGGTTGAAAATATGTGTGGAATTAATCAATGGACTAGTAAGCAAGATGAGTAGAGGCCTTCTTTTTTTGATCACAGTATAGTTGCTTTACAATGTTGTGTTGGTTCCTGCTGTGTAACAAAGTGAATCAGCTGTATGTATACATATATCTCTCCCTCTCGGACCTCCCTCCCACCCCCACTGTGCCACCCATTTTGGTCATCACAGAGCACCAAGCTGAGCTCCCTGTGCTACTCAGCACATTCCCACTAGCTATCTATTTTACATATGGCAGTGTATACATGTCAATCCCAGTCTCCCCATTCATTCCACATCCCCTTCCCTCCACCATGTCTACACATCCTTTCTCTGTGACTGCATCTCTACTCCTTTCTTGGAAACAGGTTCAGTTGTACCATTTTTCTAGATAACACATATATGAGTTGATATACAATATTATTTTTTCTTTCTGACTTACTTCACTCTGTATGACAGATTTTAGGTCCATTCCTCTCTCTGCAAATAGCACAATTTCATTTCTTTATGTAGTTGGGAAATTATGCCATTATATATATGTGCCATATCTTCTTAATCCACAGACATCGATTGACTTAAAAACAGTATGAAAGACAATATGAAAGCCTTTTGATGTACAGTCTTTGACTTCTAGAGCTCACAATAATATATATATACTTTGGATTTTTCTTTTCCTTCCTTTTCTTTTTCTTTTCTTCCCTTGTCATTCCTTTCTTTCTTTTGCCTTTTTCTCTCTCCTTTTCCTTCAAATTTCGAAAATGCAGCAGAGGCCACAGAACTGGAAAAGGTCAGTTTATATTCCAATCCAAGAGAAAGGCGATGCCAAAGAGTGCTCACTCTACCACACAATTGCATTCATCTCACATGCTAGTAAAGTAATGCTCAGAATTCTCCAAGCCAGGCTTCAACAATACATGGACTGTGAACTTCCAGATTTTCCAGCTGATTTTAGAAAAGGCGGAGGAACCAGAGATCAAATTGCCAACATCTACTGGATCATGGAAAAAGCAAGAGAGTTCCAGAAAACACATCTATTTCTGCTTTATTGACTCTGTTAAAGCCTTTGACTGTGTGGATCACAACAAACTGTGGAAAATTCTGAAAGAGATGGGAATACCAGACTACCTGACCTGCCTCCTGAGAAATCTGTATGCAGGTCAGGAAGCAACAGTTAGAATTGGACACGGAACAACAGACTGGTACCAAATAGGGAAAGGCATACATCAAGGCTGTATATTGTCACCCTGCTTATTTAACTTCTATGTGGAGTAAATCATGAGAAATGCTGGATGAAGTACAAGCTGGAATCAAGATTGCTGGGAGAAATATCAATAACCTCAGATATGCAGATGACACCACCATTGTGGCAGAAAGTGAAGAACTAAAGAGCCTCTTGGTGAACGTGAAAGAGGAGAGTGAAAAAGTTGGCTTAAAGCTCAACGCTCAGAAAACTAACATCATCGCATCTGGTCTCATCACTTCATGGCAAATAAATGAGGAAACAATGGAAATAGTGACAAGCTTTATTTTGGGGGGCTTCAAAATTGCTGCAGATGGTGACTGCACCCATGAAATTAAAAGATGCTTGCTCCTTGGAAGAAAAACTATGACTAACCTAGACAGCATATTAAAAAACAGAGACATTACTTTGCCAACAAAGGTCCGCCAAGTCAAGGCTATGGTTTTTCCAGTAGTCAGGTATGGATGTGAGAGTTGGACTATACAGAAAGCTGAGCACCGAAGACTTGATGCTTTTGAACTGTGGTGTTGGAGAAGACATCTTGAGAGTCCCTTAGACTGCAAGGAGATCCAACCAGTCCATTCTAAAGGAAATCAGTCTTGAATACTCATTGGAAGGACTGATGCTGAAGCTGAAACTCCAATACTCTGGTCACCTGAGTGAAGAACTGACTCATTGGAAAAGACCCTGATGCTGGGAAAGAAGAAAGGTGGGAGAAGGGGTCGACAGAGGATCAGGTGGTTGGATGGCATCACCGACTCAGTGGACATGAGTTTGAGTAGTCTCTGGGAGTTGGTGATGGACAGGGAGGCCTGGTGTGCTGCAGTCCATGGGGTTGCAGAGTTGGACATGACTGAGCAACTGAACTGAACTGAACAGAACTTTCCTCCCTCCAGTTAATTCCTCTTCTATCTCCTCTCCCTCCCTTCCTTCTTTTCTTTCATATAATTTCATTAAACAACAGAAGAACTCTAAATCACTATACTTAATTTTTGGCACTTCGAAAATTGTCCTTTGCTTTTTCCTGTCACTAGAAAATAATTCAGGTCAACACATATTTCATTTATCTTTTCTTTTTTCATTCATTTATTTCACAGATATTTAACAAGGACCAATAACATCAGAAGCTGAGTCTACATGACCAATTTCCTAATAGTATTTAAAAGATGCATAATTTTCTGTACACATGGTTATGAAACTAAGAGTAACCCTTTTGTAGAATCTGAAAATATTATAAATGTAATCTTCATGCATTGGAATTACACAATCAGATTCCCATCAAAAATGAAAGAACGTGTCCAGGACAAAATTGTACCCAAATTAGTTTGAAAGAGGCAATTTATCTTTTGAGCAGTTGTTGGCAAAGGGTCATGCAGACACTCTTTTATTATGACTTGTGGAATTTCAGTTCAGTTCAGTCACTCAGTCATGTCTGACTCTTTGTGACCCCATGGACTGCAGCACACCAGGCNCCCATCAAAAATGAAAGAACGTGTCCAGGACAAAATTGTACCCAAATTAGTTTGAAAGAGGCAATTTATCTTTTGAGCAGTTGTTGGCAAAGGGTCATGCAGACACTCTTTTATTATGACTTGTGGAATTTCAGTTCAGTTCAGTCACTCAGTCATGTCTGACTCTTTGTGACCCCATGGACTGCAGCACACCAGGCTTCCTTGTCCATCACCAACTCCTGAAGCCTGCTCAAACTCATGTCCATCGAGTTGGTGATGCCCTCCAATTAACTTATGGAATTTAATGTAATGAAAATGAAGGCATTCATGTTTCAAGGCTCTGAACCTGCCACTAACTTTTCTTGAACTTTCCTTCACTGTGTGTTCTATGTTGATTTTCTTTATCTGATAAAGAGATTTTCCTTCATTCTTACCCCATAGATGCCACAATTTCTTCTCATGACTTTTCTAAGAGCATCTTTGAAGTCTTTGTTCCTCAAGCTGTAGATGACAGGGTTCAACAGTGGGGTGACCACAGTATAGAAGACAGAAATAATCTTGTTGATATCTGGTGACAGGTGGGCACTGGGGCGAACATACATGGAGATCATGGTTCCATAGTAGATAGTCACAACAGCTAAATGGGAGCCACATGTGGAAAAGGTTTTCATTCGGCCAGAGGCTGAAGGAATTCTCAGTATTGATGACACAATAAAAACATAGGATACCAGTGTAAGAATAAAACAAATGCACAGCACAGCAATTGACAGGATAAAAATGACCATCTCAGTGACATAAACACTGGAACATGAGAGCTGCATGAGGGGAGGGAGGTCACAGAAAAAATGATTGATCTGGTTGGGCCCACAAAAGTCCAACTTGGAAATCATTAGAGAGGGCAGAAATCCTGTGCCAACTCCTGTCAACCAGGAGATAGTCACCAACTTGGTGCAGATCTCAGGACTCATCAAGAAAGGGTAATGCAGTGGACTACAGATTGCCAGATATCGGTCATAGGCCATCACAGCCAGAAGAAAGCACTCGGTAGCCCCGAAGAACACAAAGAAGTAGAGCTGTGCTATACAGGCATGGAAGGAGATGGCTTGGCCCTGGGAGACCAAAGTGGCTAGGAGAAGGGGCACAATGGTGGATGTATACCAGATCTCCAAAAAGGAGAGATGTTTGAGGAATGTGTACATGGGTGAGTGCAACCGCTGGTTTTGGCTCACTACTACAATAATAACAATATTCCCTGTCACTGTGAGGAAGTAGATGAACAAGAAAATGATAAAAAGCAAGGTCTGCCACTCAAGAAGGTTCTGGAATCCCAGCAGCTGAAACTCAGTAACAGTGGACAAATTTTGGGACTTCATTGCCTGTAGAAGAGGAAAACATTTCGGAAAACCATTGTTTGCAAGGCATAAAAATATTTATAAATATTGACATCTGGAACTTCAGAGACTAATTTTTAATTAGTTCAGATCTTTAGTTAGTTAGTTAGTTAAGTCACTCAGTCGTGTCCGACTCTTTGCGACCCCATGGACTGTAGCCCACCAGGCTCCTCCGTCCATGGGATTCTCCAGGCAAGAATACTGGAGTGGGTTGCCATTTCCTTCTCCAAGGATCTTCCTGACCCAGGGAATCGAACCCAGGTCTCCCGTATTAGAGGCAGACGCTTTAACCTCTGAGAACGCACGATTCCATCTTGCTTTTAAAGAATACATTTTGAGATCAGAAGCTGAATGTGGATATGAAGTCTTGTAAAGAACTTCAGAAAACTTCATTTGTTGCATTCTCTGAATTCTACAAGTGGTCTCAGGTTCAAAGACATAGGCCAAAAAGGACTCTGAAATCAAACTTCAAAACCAACAATAATAGCAAAGTTAAAAAAAAGTCAAGCACATAAGGAAGCAAATACCTGCCTTTTCTCATATGTGGGCTTTGTCTGAAAAAGAAGTTAGACACAGCATAACTCCTAAGATACCTTGGGAAAGTTTCTCCTTTCAAACAATATTTAAGAATAACCTGCTCTCCATGTGCATGTGTGTGTGTACAGTTTTGTGAAGCCTTGTACTGAGCTAACTTGTACCTTCATCGCTGTCCTTGTCCAGTTGGATACCATGCTCAGCCACTGTAATCACTCCTTTCTGTATACACTTCAGTTCAGTCACTCAGTCATGTCCAACTCTTTGTGACCCCATAGATTGCAGCATGCCAGTCTTCCCTGTCCATTACCAACTCCTGGAGCCTACTTAAACTCATGCCCATCATATTGGTGTATATATTCAACAGTAAATTTTTTCCTTTGAAAGTGAAGTGAAAGTGAAATTCACTCAGTTTTGTTCAACTCTTTGTGACCCTATGGACTATACAGTCCATGGAATTCTCCAGGCCAGGATACTGGAGTGGGTAGCCTTTCCCTTCTCCAGGGGATCTTCCCAACCCAGGGATCGAACCCAGGTTTCTCGCATCGCGGGCAGATTCTTTACCAGTTAAACGACAAAGGAAGCCCAAATTTTTCTTTTGCTTTCATGCAATTCATTGTCATAACCAGTTTTTGTTAGTCAACATTCACCTGCCATACATGAGTTTTCTTTCTGTAAAGGAGGTGAGAGACAACAATGTAGCCATTTAAAAATTTACCACCAATACATTCCAATGCATCCTTATTGCTTGGAGCATTCATTCTACATTTCCTTTATCTATTCACTTTCCATTTTCCTTAGTGACTGTATTATAATGTTCTTCTCTTTTCAAACTCCCAACACTTTCTTGTTGTGTATCTATACCCTCAGCAAAATATTAATACCTACTGTACTATTAAACAGCAGCAACGACAACAAAATAACCAGAAAAACAAAACTGAAATCCTCCAAAGGGAACATCCAAACTCTCAGGCCACTAAATTCTGACTACCTACCTGAGTTCCTGTGCATCTGCTCCCTATTTCTTCCTCTGAATAAACAGTATAAGCCCAGGTTAAGGCAAATCCCTCTACAAGTGCTTCAGGTGTTGCATCCTCCCACATAGTTGAAGGTATTGCTAGTATTACTCCCCCTTAGTCCCCTTACTAAAGAGTGGCCCCCTCTCATTTCCTCAGCCTGTCAGCATGCTGGCTTTCTCTCTCTTTTATAAAGGCAACCAGAGCAATAAAAGTTCTTGACGCTTTTCTTTTCTCCAAATACTACCTGCATTTATCTGTTCATTTTAACCTCTTCCCTTCTGGAAGGGAGTCTCTCTTCACTGCCTGTATTCCCTCTTGAATCCATTGAATTATCATTCTGCTGCAGTATTGCCCTTCCACCACTCATTCTCGTTTCTAATTGTCCTGATGTGTTGATGGTATGCCACATTTTATTTTTCCCTCTTTCTGGGGCTACTATGCATGACCATGTGCTTTCTGAGTTCAGCTATAGACTTTTCTTTCCACATTTTATCCATTTCCTTTTTCTAGCCACTCCACATCCTCTAACCTGTAAAATATATCACTTTGAGGCTGAACACCTCTCAATCTACCTCATTTCCCTCACAATTTCAAGCAGTCTCTTGATTTTAAATGCCATCGCTTGGCCTTTAACCCCCTAAAGTGTGAATCAAGCCTGAATATAAGACTCATGTAAACAACTGCCCTATTTGAGGTGCATACTGACACATTCAGTCAGCATCTGAAACAAACCATCCTGCATTCCTGCCTCACCCCCCAGTCTCCTCTAAGCAAGTCTCTTTCATCTCATTAGGTCCCTCCATCCTTCCACTTATTCAAGCCAGAATTAAATTTGATTCTTGTTTGCCAAAGACCCAGTATTGGATTTCTCACCAAAATTTCCTGGCTTCACCTGAAAGTATATCCAGAAACTGCTCACCATTTGACAACTATATCGGATCCTCTCTGGGGGGGGTGGGGAGTTCCACTTACTCTTACCCGGATTGTTCAGCAGACTCCTTCCTTGCAATCCCTCCACAGCTACCTGCCCTTCCTTCTTCAGTAAATCCTCAGTTAAGCAGCCAGAGTGAAACTTTTAGCACAGAGTATGCCATTCCTCTGCTTAAAGCCCACAGGAACACCCAGATTCTACAGGAAACATAAATATCCCTGAACTGTTCCTGATAAGTAAATGAAACAATGTGGCCAATCAGCTTATTCATAAGTTTTATAGTTCTCCATTTTTGCTGTTTTGTTTTCACTTCTTACACTTGGCTAAAGTCACTAGGAATATTATCTTCATTTGACAATGAAATAGTCATATACAGTAAAAATGGTATTTTAACAAAATCCATGTTGGGCTTTCCTGGTGGCTCAGGCATTAAAGAATCTGCCTAAAATGTAGGAGATTAGGATTCAGCCCCTGGGTTGAGTTGACCCCTGGAGAAGGGAATGGCTACCCACTTCAGTATTCTTGCCTCGAGAATTCCATGGGCAGAGAAGCCTGGTGGGCTACAGTCCATGGGACTGCAAAGAGTCGAATAGGACTGAGGGACTCACATTTTCACTTTCATGCATTTGTTACCAGGGACACACTAACAGATCTCTCTTTTTTATCTTTTCATTTTTTTTGTAAGTATATTACCACGGGACTCAATTAAATATAAACAGTGAGTAGATTAAACAAATAAACATGCAGAACAATAAGGGCCCACAGGGAGCTCACAGGGAAAGCAAAGGAGCTTTGTATTATGATTGACTAAGTTTATAAGGCATTTGGCCCAATTTCCTAGTCATATAAAATTTCCCCCATAATGCACATCCAGGGGAACAAGGAAGCTGAACTTTACTAATCACCATTCTTTGGTTAAATACTTTCAGAAATGAGGAACTTGACCCCTAATGAGATAATGATCATTTACTGTTTATTTCCAAGAGTTAGAATCACCTTAACTGCATTAAGCTTTAAAAAAAAAATCTGTTTTCTAAAATGTTGTACTGAGTTTACTTAGACTAGAATAAACAGTGTAACCTCAGATCTAATGCTGTAGCTTTATTATGAGAATTATATGTATGAAATTTTACAAAAAAATATAATCAAGAATGTTATTGTTTTTATATGCAGTGCTGCACAGTCATCTAAATGGCCTTTGGCATCTCAAGACATTTTTGATTACTTTCAGTTTTATATGTTAAACAATTTAGGCAAGATAATTTGTCTCAAAGTAGATAGAGTATCAGCAAAGGCTAAAATTGGTAATGAAGTATAGTCTTTAGAATTCAATATATTCACTCGCAACAACCAAAATAAAATTTGTGTCATCAACACCAAACGTACCATTTAGATTTCTTTAGGAAAAACTTCACATCTGTCCACAAAAACTTCCCCTACCTGTCAATAACCACAGCATGAAGAGCCCTAAATCATGGATACCACATCTGCCTTGCCCTCCTGGAACCCAAATGTGGGCTGTGCTTTTTTCTTGAGTGGAAATTTGCCATCTTCTGTTGGAGTTTGATGCTGTAGAAAGCAGACTTTTCCTTTCAATAACTCTGTGTTTCTTAGGGACCTGGCTCTTCCGAGTACTCTGTTCCCCAGATATATATATATATATATATTTTTTTTTTTCTGTAATTTGTCAATCATGCTAGTAAACAATGGAACCAACCTTCTGAGATTCAACTCTGCCCACTGAGGTTTATATGTCAGTAACACTCAGGATAGATGCAATTCTTAAATTCTTTTCAAAGTATATTTTTAAAATTTAACTTAATATCAACCCTAATGATGTTTGACTAAAAGTTAAATCAAATTAAGAAGTGTTTTTTTAATCTAACAAGCAGGTAATCAGTGAGAGGACTGAATGTATGACAGCTGGGTTTTGTTGCATGGTATTTTTTCATCAAACTAATTACAGGTGTGGCTAGATTAAAAAAAAAAAGTCATGACTGAAATAATTGTTTTCATTCATTCAATTAAAGCAATCTATACACAAGTTCATTCTGAGTGTTACTCTGTCAATCTAACAAAAAATATACAATATGTGAATCTGATAATTAGGAGATAAGCTGAAAAAGAAAAAGGTTTTAATCCATCCATAATATAGCAGGATTAAAAAGTCAAGTGTATTAAAGTCTATTTAATTAAGAAGATCTAATTTATTAAGATCCCCTGGAAGAGAGCATGGCAACCCACTCCAGTATTCTTGCCTTGGGAATCCCATGGATAGAGGAGTCTGGCAGGCTATAGTACATAGCATCACAAAGAGTGGGACATGACTGAATGAATAAATTTATTAATTTATTAATGTTTATTAATATTACATGCAACTGATTAATATTTTAGTTGTTTATATCTTTTAATTTAAAATAACATATTAAAAGATTGAACAAATGAAAAAAGAAAAACAAATTACAATTTCATTTATTTTGGATGGGTTTATCATTAATTTACTCAGCAAGTATGCATTTGGTACTTACTAAGTGCTTGGAGCTCATCCAGGCATTGGAATTCACCAGTGAATCACACAAACACTATAGTCTGATGAGGTAGGCTGACATAATTATTTACTGGTGTTTGATTTACTTAATATAATTAAAAACATTTAAACTAATTATTTTAAGATAGTGTGATTCCTGTGTATATATATTTTACAAGACTTTGAGAAGGAAAGAATATGCAGATTAAAAATGTATTCTTTTAAATATCTATAGTACTTTCTCCCAGAATTAGACACCTGATACTGTACCTTCCATACTTTTTTGTGTCCCACAAGTGGAGTAGTATAATTGCGTTACTACTGTATAGCCTGGGCTTCCCTTCTGGCTCAGTCTGTAGAGAACCTCCCTGCAATGCAGGAGACCCAGGTTCGATTCCTGGGTCAGGAAGATCCCCTGGTGAAGGAAATGGCAACCTACTCCAGTATTCTTGCCTGGAGAATCCTATGGACTGTAGCCTGGGGTCACTTAGNGGGGTGGAGGGGAGGGGGAGGCGGGGAGGGAGTTCCACTTACTCTTACCCGGATTGTTCAACAGACTCCTTCCTTGCAGTCCCTCCACAGCTACCTGCCCTTCCTTCTTCAGTAAATCCTCAGTAAAGCAGCCAGAGTGAAACTTTTAGCACAGAGTATGCCATTCCTCTGCTTAAAGCCCACAGCAACACCCAGATTCTACAGGAAACATAAATATCCCTGAACTGTTCCTGATAAGTAAATGAAACAACGTGGCCAATCAGCTTATTCATAAGTTTTATAGTTCTCCATTTTTGCTGTTTTGTTTTCACTTCTTACACTTGGCTAAAGTCACTAGGAATATTATCTTCATTTGACAATGAAATAGTCATATACAGTAAAAATGGTATTTTAACAAAATCCATGTTGGGCTTTCCTGGTGGCTCAGGCATTAAAGAATCTGCCTAAAATGCAGGAGATTTGGATTCAGCCCCTGGGTTGAGTTGACCCCTGGAGAAGGGAATGGCTACCCACTTCAGTATTCTTGCCTCGAGAATTCCATGGGCAGAGAAGCCTGGTGGGCTACAGTCCATGGGACTGCAAAGAGTCGAATAGGACTGAGGGACTCACATTTTCACTTTCATGCATTTGTTACCAGGGACACACTAACAGATCTCTCTTTTTTATCTTTTCATTTTTTTTGTAAGTATATTACCACGGGACTCAATTAAATATAAACAGTGAGTAGATTAAACAAATAAACATGCAGAACAATAAGGGCCCACAGGGAGCTCACAGGGAAAGCAAAGGAGCTTTGTATTATGATTGACTAAGTTTATAAGGCATTTGGCCCAATTTCCTAGTCATATAAAATTTCCCCCATAATGCACATCCAAGGGAACAAGGAAGCTGAACTTTACTAATCACCATTCTTTGGTTAAATACTTTCAGAAATGAGGAACTTGACCCCTAATGAGATAATGATCATTTACTGTTTATTTCCAAGAGTTAGAATCACCTTAACTGCATTAAGCTTTAAAAAAAAAAATCTGTTTTCTAAAATGTTGTACTGAGTTTACTTAGACTAGAATAAACACTGTAACCTCAGATCTAATGCTGTAGCTTTATTATGAGAATTATATGTATGAAATTATACAAAAAATATAATCAAGAATGTTATTGTTTTTATATGCAATGCTGCACAGTCATCTAAATGGCCTTTGGCATCTCAAGACATTTTTGATTACTTTCAGTTTTATATGTTAAACAATTTAGGCAAGATAATCTGTCTCAAAGTAGATAGAGTATCAGCAAAGGCTAAAATTGGTAATGAAGAATAGTCTTTAGAATTCAATATATTCACTCGCAACAACCAAATTAAAATTTGTGTCATCAACACCAAACGTACCATTTAGATTTCTTTAGGAAAAACTTCACATCTGTCCACAAAAACTTCCCCTACCTGTCAATAACCACAGCATGAAGAGCCCTAAATCATGGATACCACATCTGCCTTGCCCTCCTGGAACCCAAATGTGGGCTGTGCTTTTTTCTTGAGTGGAAATTTGCCATCTTCTGTTGGAGTTTGATGCTGTAGAAAGCAGACTTTTCCTTTCAATAACTCTGTGTTTCTTAGGGACCTGGCTCTTCCGAGTACTCTGTTCCCCAGATATATATATATATATATATTTTTTTTTTTCTGTAATTTGTCAATCATGCTAGTAAACAATGGAACCAACCTTCTGAGATTCAACTCTGCCCACTGAGGTTTATATGTCAGTAACACTCAGGATAGATGCAATTCTTAAATTCTTTTCAAAGTATATTTTTAAAATTTAACTTAATATCAACCCTAATGATGTTTGACTAAAAGTTAAATCAAATTAAGAAGTGTTTTTTTAATCTAACAAGCAGGTAATCAGTGAGAGGACTGAATGTATGACAGCTGGGTTTTGTTGCATGGTATTTTTTCATCAAACTAATTACAGGTGTGGCTAGATTAAAAAAAAAGTCATGACTGAAATAATTGTTTTCATTCATTCAATTAAAGCAATCTATACACAAGTTCATTCTGAGTGTTACTCTGTCAATCTAACAAAAAATATACAATATGTGAATCTGATAATTAGGAGATAAGCTGAAAAAGAAAAAGGTTTTAATCCATCCATAATATAGCAGGATTAAAAAGTCAAGTGTATTAAAGTCTATTTAATTAAGAGGATCTAATTTATTAAGATCCCCTGGAAGAGAGCATGGCAACCCATTCCAGTATTCTTGCCTTGGGAATCCCATGGATAGAGGAGTCTGGCAGGCTATAGTACATAGCATCACAAAGAGTGGGACATGACTGAATGAATAAATTTATTAATTTATTAATGTTTATTAATATTACATGCAACTGATTAATATTTTAGTTGTTTATATCTTTTAATTTAAAATAACATATTAAAAGATTGAACAAATGAAAAAAGAAAAACAAATTACAATTTCATTTATTTTGGATGGGTTTATCATTAATTTACTCAGCAAGTATGCATTTGGTACTTACTAAGTGCTTGGAGCTCATCCAGGCATTGGAATTCACCAGTGAATCACACAAACACTATAGTCTGATGAGGTAGGCTGACATAATTATTTACTGGTGTTTGATTTACTTAATATAATTAAAAACATTTAAACTAATTATTTTAAGATAGTGTGATTCCTGTGTATATATATTTTACAAGACTTTGAGAAGGAAAGAATATGCAGATTAAAAATGTATTCTTTTAAATATCTATAGTACTTTCTCCCAGAATTAGACACCTGATACTGTACCTTCCATACTTTTTTGTGTCCCACAAGTGGAGTAGTATAATTGCGTTACTACTGTATAGCCTGGGCTTCCCTTCCAGCTCAGTCTGTAGAGAACCTCCCTGCAATGCAGGAGACCCAGGTTCGATTCCTGGGTCAGGAAGATCCCCTGGTGAAGGAAATGGCAACCTACTCCAGTATTCTTGCCTGGAGAATCCTATGGACTGTAGCCTGGGGTCACTTAGCGACTAAACCACAACCACCTCCACTGTATAGTCTATATCTTGGCATGCACGCATGCGTGCTAAGTCAAGTTGTGTCTGACTTCAGTTGTGTCTGACTCTGCAACCCTATGGACTGTTGCCTGCCAGGCTCCTCTGTCCATTGGTTCTCCAGGCAAGAACACTGGAATGGGTTGCATGCCCTCCTCTGGGGTATCTTCCTGAATCAAGGATCAAACCTGTGTCTCTTTTGTCTGCTGTATTGAGAAGTGGGTTCTTTACCTGTAGTACCATCTAGGAAGCCCCAATATCTTGGGATATTGACAGATAACTTTTTAAGCCTGAATCTTGCCCCTTTTTTGCAGAAAATTTTACAGATAATTTACATCATAGGTCTTTTCACATGTTGTTGAATTTTGGGAAAATAACATTTATGGACTGCATGATAGTTCACTCTTTGGGATGTGGTTTTCATATCTGATCCCAAATCCAGATCTTGCAATTCCTGCATGTTTATGGAAAGAAGATGTGAGACCGGATAGGGTGTGTAGAGCACACCAGAAGCATCATCAAACACTACACCTAGAATTAGAGCTAAGACAGGGTAAATTTGTATACCTTGGATTTGCTCACATCTCAAATTTTTCATATTTAATATACAGATGTAGTTTACAACACTTTATTTAGACAGTGATTGCAAATCTGCATTATATTGCATATATTATTTAATTTATTCCATAAGCTATAGGGGATCCTTACTCTATGAAGCCCAGAGTAAAAGACTGTGGAATAAAAATATGAATGAGATATTCTTTTCCTTGAATCTATCAAATGACCTTTAAAATTCTTAATGTAAATCCATTTTAAAGTATAATATTAAGGAGTAAATCTACTTTTGTTAACATGTACATGTGATGATTGGAGCTCATATGCACAGAAAACAGCCTGCAGGCAAGCATTTTTTCCACTGCACAGATCGGTACCTTAGAAACCCTAGGTTCTCACTCAACAGTCACAAGGAAACTTCTCTGCTTCACATTTTCTTTTTGAATTTCCTCCAAAGAAACAAAGAAGTACTCTGGATGTCGGCACCCATTACAAAGCCGAAATGAAAATCAACAGTGGGATACTGCTTAGCCATATAAACGAATGAAACAATGCCATTTGCCACATCATGGATAGACGTAGAGATTATCACACTAAGTGAAATAGCTCAAACAGAGAAAGACATATATCTTATGACATCACTTACATATGGTATCTAAAATAAGATACAAATGAACTTATTTATAAGATGGAAACAGAGTCACAGGCATAAAAAACAAATTTATGGTTACCAAAGGGGAAAGAGGGGGATAAATTAGGAGTCTGGAGTTAGCAGACATAAACTATTATATATAAAATAAACAACAATGTCCTACTGTATAGCAGAGGGAACTATATTCAATGTCCTATAATAAATCATCATGGAAAAGAGTATAAAAAATAATAGTTGTGTATATGTATTGATCTATATCTATACCCATATCTGTATCTAGCTATCTAGCTGAATCACTTTGCTGTACACCAGAAACTAGCACATCATAAATCAACTATATTTAAATAAAAGACAAAAAAAATTTTTTAATGGAGGAAAACTGAAAAAAAAAAGCAAAAACAAAAAACAGAGATCCNCTAGTCAAGGCTATGGTTTTTCCTGTGGTCATGTATGGATGTGAAAGTTGGACTGTGAAGAAAGCTGAGCGCCGAAGAATCGATGCTTTTGAACTGTGGTGTTGGAGAAGACTCTTGAGAGTCCCTTGGACTGCAAGGAGATCCAACCAGTCCATTCTGAAGGAGATCAACCCTGGGATTTCTTTGGAAGGAATGATGCTAAAGCTGAAACTGCAGTACTTTGGCCACCTCATGCGAAGAGTTGACTCATTGGAAAAGACTCTGATGCTGGGAGGGATTGGGGGCAGGAGGAGAAGGGGACGACCGAGAATGAGATGGCTGGATGGCATCACGGACTCGATGGACGTGAGTCTGAGTGAACTCCGGGAGATGGTGATGGACAGGGAGGCCTGGTGTGCTGCGATTCATGGGGTCGCAAAGAGTCGGACACGACTGAGTGACTGAACTGAACTGAACAAAATCAGTCCTCATATTTTAGAGGAAATTTGGTATGGAAACTTTTTTCAAGCCTCTTATCTAGAAAGTAGCACAGTATTCAGCCTTGGAGCCAGGGTCTGCTTTTCTACTAAGGAGCCCTCTGCCCTTTTCCTTTCTCTTCTAAATTCAATCTTTTATGTTCTACTCATAACTGTTTCTGTTTGTTCTCAAAGAGTCTATTGTATTTATTTTTAGAATCTATTTTAATTATCCACCTGGAACTTTCAGCAGACAGCCTCAAACTGTTTAGACCTTTCCATTTGCCAAAGTTCCAGGCCAAGCCCTGGTCCTTAGAATAAGGACCTGAAAACCTCAGGGCTCTTCATCGATACTGCCTTGTTGTGGTGAAGGGGCTTGAGTAACTCAGTGAAGCTAGGAGCCATGGTGTGCAGGGCCACCCAAGATGGACAGGTCATAGTGAAGAGTTCTGAAAAAAATGTGGTCTGTTGGAGGAGGGAATGCCAAATAGAAGGGGGAAAGGTGGAAGCAGTGACAGACTTTTATTTTCTTTGGCTCCAAAATCACTAAGGATGGTGATTGCAGCCATGAAATTAAGACACTTGCTCCTTGGAAAGAAAACTATCACAAACCTAGACAGTGTTAAAAAAAAAAAAAAAAAAAAACACAGAGATATCACTTTGCTAACAAAGGTCCATACTTTCAAAGTTATGATTTTTCTAGTAGTCATATACAAATGTGAGAACTGGACCTTAAAGAAGGCTGAGCTTCAGAGAACTAATGCTTTTGAATTGTGGTGCTGGAGAAGACACTTGAGAGTCCCTTGGGCAGCATGGAGATCAAATCAGTCAGTCCTAAAGGAAATCAAGACTAAATACTCTTTGGAAGGACTGATGCTAAAACTCCAGTTCTTTGACCACCTTATGTGAAGAGCCAACTCATTGGAAAAAATCCTGATGCTGGGAAAGATCGAAGGCCAAAGGAAAAGAAGGCAACAGAGGATGAGCTGGTTAGATAAGATCACTGACTCAGTGGACATGAATCTGAACAAACTCTGCGAGACAGTGAAGGACAGGGAAGCCAGGTGTGCAGCAGTCCGTGGGGTCATAAAGAGCTGAACACAGCTTAGTGACTGAAAGACAGCAACAAAGGAACCTCTCAGGAGCTGCAGGGATCTGAGTCATCTGCCCCTGCCTCTCACTGGGAGCTTATCTACTGCCACTCACCCTCATCTTGCACATACATCAGCCTGCCTGGCTGCCTCATGGCATGGGGTACCTCCTGCTCCCTCTAGCAATAGTTCAGCTTATATACTCTGTGCCCTCTGACTGTTCTCCTTGCTAGAGCTCCCTTCCTTTCAACTTCTATTCACCCTTCAGTTATTCCCTCAGAAACTCCCAAGGGCCCAACCTGAACCCCCCTCAACCGCAGCTTGTTCAGAGCCCCGTTATAGTCTTGCAGCACTAGTGAGTGTCTTTTCTCCCAGTTTTTAGTTTATAATTATATGAGTTCTACTGACAGATCTTAAGACTTCCTTGAGAGTTGGGCCATTTGTTTTTTGCTTACTCTTGTGTCTGAGATTCTGGCAGCTTGTGCTGAAGAACAAATTGAATGATTTGCTATAGGCATGTCCATCATCCCTTCAAACTCAGCAAAATAAAAATTACACTTTGCATAGATGACAGATGTTTCCCACATTTGTGTACTTTCCTGATGACCTAATGACCTCACCATATTCATCCCAAGTAGGGATCACACCCTTTCTGTCAAATCATCTTTCTTCTATGTGTTTCTCAGCCTCCCCCATCTCACAAGTGTTGCAGCACTGATAGGCTATAGTTAGATTATTTTTCCTAACCAATGCCTTAGCCTACAGCTTTGCCACTTCTAAAATGTGCTTTACAACAATCATAACACATGTGCAATCATTATGGGACTCACTGAAGTTGACCAGATTTTATTTAAATGCTTTGAATTGTTGTTGGGCTATAGACCTATTATTATTACACACACATTTTTGGGGGGGGCATCTCCTTATTAACTTACCAACATATTTCTTTATTATGAGCTAATTAATAGGAAGCCTTACAAATAGCACTGAAAAGAAGAGAGGCGAAAAGCAAAGGAGAAAAGAAAAGATATAAGCATTTGAATGCAGAGTTCCAAAGAATAGCAAGAAGAGATAAGAAAGCCTTCTTCAGCAATCAATGCAAAGAGATAGAGGAAAACAACAGAATGGGAAAGACTAGAGATCTCTTCAAGAGAATTGGAGATACCAAGGGAACATTTCATGCAAAGATGGGCTCGATAAAGGATAGAAATGGTATGGACCTAACAGAAGCAGAAGATATTAAGAAGAGGTGGCAAGAATACACAGAAGAACTGTACAGAAAAGATCTTCACGACCCAGATAATCATGAGGATGTGATCACTAATCTAGAGCCAGACATCTTGGAATGTGAAGTCAAGTGGGCCTTAGAAAGCATCACTAAGAACAAAGCTAGTGGAGGTGATGGAATTCCCGTTGAGCTGTTTCAAATCCTGGAAGATGATGCTGTGAAAGTGCTGCACTCAATATGCCAGCAAATTTGGAAAACTCAGCAGTGGCCACAGGACTGGAAAAGGTCAGTTTTCATTCCAATTCCAAAGAAAGGCAATGCCAAAGAATGCTCAAACTACCGCACAATTGCACTCATCTCACACGCTAGTAAAGTAATGCTCAAAATTCTCCAAGCCAGGCTTCAGCAATATGTGAACCGTGAACTCCCTGATGTTCAAGCTGGTTTTAGAACAGGCAGAGGAACCAGAGATCAAATTGCCAACATCCGCTGGATCATGGAAAAAGCAAGAGAGTTCCAGAAAAACATCTATTTCTGCTTTATTGACTATGCCAAAGCCTTTGACTGTGTGGATCACAATAAACTGTGGAAAATTCTGAAAGAGATGGGAATACCAGACCACCTAACCTGCCTCTTGAGAAATCTGTATGCAGGTCAGGAAGCAACAGTTAGAACTGGACATGGAACAACAGACTGGTTCCAAATAGGAAAAGGAGTACGTCAAGGCTGTATATTGTCTCCCTGCTTATTTAACTTATATGCAGAGTACATCATGAGAAACGCTGGACTGGAAGAAACACAAGCTGGAATCAAGATTGCCGGGAGAAATATCAATAACCTCAGATATGCTGATGACACCACCCTTATGGCAGAAAGTGAGGAGGAGCTAAAAAGCCTCTTGATGAAAGTGAAGGAGGAGAGCGAAAAAGTTGGCTTAAAGCTCAACATTCAGAAAACGAAGATCATGGCATCCGGTCCCATCACTTCATGGGAAATAGATGGGGAAACAGTGGAAACAGTGTCAGACTTTATTTTTTTGGGCTCCAAAATCACTGCAGATGGTGACTGCAGCCATGAAATTAAAAGACGCTTACTCCTTGGAAGAAAAGTTATGACCAACCTGGATAGTATATTCAAAAGCAGAGACATTACTTTGCCGACTAAGGTCCGCCTAGTCAAGGCTATGGTTTTTCCTGTGGTCATGTATGGATGTGAAAGTTGGACTGTGAAGAAAGCTGAGCGCCGAAGAATCGATGCTTTTGAACTGTGGTGTTGGAGAAGACTCTTGAGAGTCCCCTGGACTGCAAGGAGATCCAACCAGTCCATTCTGAAGGAGATCAACCCTGGGATTTCTTTGGAAGAAATGATGCTAAAGCTGAAACTCCAGTACTTTGGCCACCTCATGAGAAGAGTTGACTCACTGGAAAAGACTCTGATGCTGGGAGGGATTGGGGGCAGGAGGAGAATGGGACGATAGAGGATGAGATGGCTGGATGGCATCACGGACTCGATGGACGTGAGTGTGAGTGAACTCCGGGACGGGAGATGGTGATGGATAGGGAGGCCTGGCGTGCTGCGATTCATGGGGTCGCAAAGAGTCGGACACGACTGAGCGACTGAACTGAACTGAGAAAAAATAAATTTTGACAAAAAACTTTTAACAAATCAATATGTAATAAAAAGATAATAAGGTCATGGGGTGGTTTAGAAAATATTTGAAGGAAGGAGCTTAGTGATTCTTGAAATTTACTGACAGGGAAAAGATGTAGAGGCTCCAATAAGCTATACTGCGAGGGATTCCGTTAGGAATGATCAGTTTCCTAGGAAGCTAGGATTGCTAGAATGTTAATTTTATCCTTGTGGTTGACTGTGTCTGAGTTGCAAGTTTTCACTGGGCGTGGCTCATCTGGACGCTAGCCAGTGGATAAAGCCCATCTTGTGTCTCCTTTTCATGAAGCTGTGGGGTTCCTCCCTTCTGTGTCAGAACACCAGGAGAGATAGTGCAGGCAGCTGGGGAAGACAGCTTTACTATCGGCGGGGCCAGGCAAGGCCCAGCCGGCCATGGCCTCGGGGTCCCCGGGGGAGCGGCTCTGCGAGGAGGCCCGGTGCCCAGTGTGCCTGGATTTCCTGCAGAATCCCGTCAGTGTGGACTGCGGCCACAGTTTCTGCCTCAGATGCATCTCCGAGTTCTGTGAGAAGTCCGACAGCGCACAGGGCGGCATCTATGCCTGTCCGCAGTGTCGGGGTCCCTTCAGGCTGGAAAGCTTCCGGCCCAACAGGCAGCTGGCCAGCCTGGTGGACAGCGTGCGGCAGCTGGGGCTGGGCGTGGAGCCTTCGGGGGCACGCTTGTGTGTGAGGCATGGCGAGGAGCTGACCCGTTTCTGCGAGGAGGACCAGGAAGTGCTGTGCTGGGTCTGTGACACCACTCCAGAGCACAGCAGCCACCACACAACATTGCTGCGGGAGGCCGCCAGGTGCTACCAGGTGAGAGGTGCTACCATGTAATGTGGAGGGCTGTGACTCCTGATCTGGAAATGCCGGTCTGTAATGGAAAACACTGACTGGGTCAGAAGTGTTAAAAATCCCTTGCCAGAGACAGAGCCAAAAGATATCCCCTGATCTGAATGAGCAACCACCCTTCTCACTCACATTCACCTTGGGATCTGTATGCCTTTGCTCCATGGAAATCCCCTCGTTTGGGACTCCTATTCAGGAGCTCAAGCATACTGTTATTTTAGACTGCTCTTCTCTGCCATGAAACTCTCTCTGGTCATTTCATTTCATGCTGGTCTTAATTTTCCTGATATAGGTAATCTGAGTTTCACAACTAGAGCTCCCTGGTGTAGGAGGCTATGTTGTCCAACTGCCTCTTAGGTACAAGTGCACAACTGTTATCAGAAACACTTCCTAATAACTATCATTTGTATAATATTTTGCTTTTGCATAATATTTATATTAATTAATGCTACTGTTGTTTAGTCACAAGGTTGTGTCCAGCTCTTTGCAACCCCATGGACTGTAGCTGGCCAGGCTTCTCTGTCCATGGGACTTCCCAGGCAAGAATACTGGAGTAGGTTGCCATTTCCTTCACCAGGGGATCTTCTCAAACCAGGGATCAAACCCAAGTCTTGTGCTTAGCAAGATTCTGTACCACTGAGTCACTTAGGAAGCCCATGTTAATTAATATTGTCATCAAAACAATCTTAATTTTTTTCATTTTTATTTTATATTGGAATATAGTTGATTTATAGTGTTGTGTTCATTTCAGGTATACAGCAAAGTGATTCAGTTATACATGTATCCATTCTTTTTAAAAATCTTTTCCCATATAGGTTACTTCAAAATATTGAATAGAGTTTTCAGCGCTATACAGTAGGTCCTTGTTGATAATCTGTTTTATATATAGTTGACAATCTATTTTATATGTGTATATATATATATATAGTACTGTATATATCAGTTCAGTTCAGTCGCTCAGTCGTGTCCGACTCCTTGAGACCCCATGAATCTCAGCATGCCAGGCCTCCCTGTCCATCACCAACTCCCAGAGTTCACTCAAACTCATGTCCATCGAGTTGGTGATGCCATCCAGCCATCTCATCCT
>SJYX01006150.1:109976-131219 GCA_006410675.1 Oreotragus oreotragus | reverse complement strand
TTTTTTTTTAGATTACACATGTAAGCAATGTATGTGGGTATGTGTGTGCTAAGTCACTTCAGTCATGTTTTATTCTTTGTGACTCTATGGACTGTAGTTGGCCAGGCTCTTCTGTCGGTTGGATTCTCTAGGCAAGAATACTGGATTGCCATGGGTTGCCATGCCCTCCTCCAGGGGATCTTCCCAACCCAGGGATTAAACTTGTGTTTCTTATGTCTCCTACATGGCAGGCAAATTCTTTACTGCTGACCACCAGGGAAGCTGATGATGTTATATGTTATGTAAGCTGCTGATGTTATATAAGTGATGTTATGTGACGTTTATTCTCTCAGTATGACTTACTTTACTTACTATGATAATCTCTAGGTCCTTCCATGTTGCTGTAAATGACTTTGTTTCATTCTTTTTGAGCCAAAGTAATTTTCCATTGTGGGCTCCCCTGGTGGCTCAGTGGTAAAGAACCCACCTTCCAATGCATGAGAAGCAGGCTTCATCCCTGGGTTGGAAAGATACCCTGGAGAAGGAAACGGCAACCCACTCCAGCATTCTTGCCTGGGAAATTTCCCAGACAGAGGAGCCTGGTACTCTACACTCCATTGGGTCACAAGAGTCTCAACAACATCAACAACAAAAATATTCATATATATATGCCACATTTTTATCCTTTCATCTGTCAATGGCCATTTAGGCTGTGTCCATGTCTTGAAAGAAAGTGAAAATGAAGTTGCTCAGTCGTGTTTGACTCTTTGCGATCCTATGGACTATAGCCTACCAGGCTTCTCTGTCCATGGGCTTTTTCAGGCAAGAATACACGAGTAGGTTGCCATTTTCTTCTCCAGGAGATCTTCCTGACCCAGGGATTGAACCCAGGTCTCCTGCACCATAGACAGACTCTTTACTGTTTGAGACACCAGTGAAGTCCGTGTCTTGGCTACTCTAAATACTGCAGCAATAAATATAAGGGTGCATAAAACCACCTTCATGTTTGAATGTTTGCTATGAATGGTGTCTGGATGGGCACAAGGCTCTGATCCCCTTTAAAGTTGCCAATACATCTTATTCTGCAGTAGGAATCCAGTGGTTAAACTGACAGATTCCTCTCTATTCAATACGTGTTTCTGGACTTATGATGTGAGCATCCTCAGTGAAGAGGTGACTAATATTGGAGTATCTGGCTCACAAAAGTGGCATCCATGAAACTCTGTGAAGAAGATTCTTCCTACTGGTGCTCATCAAAACTTTTTGGACATATTCAGAACACATTTAAATTCCCAATATCTGGAACAGCTGCTCGCACAAAGAAAGTTAAAGTCGTCTTTAATCTGCTGACCTTACCTGAAGTACTATCACAATGAAAATAAAGTAAAGATATTAACTTTATAAAATATTAATAATTTAATAAATGATTAATAATATAGAGCCTATAATAATTTTGTATATTTATATCATACATTTTAACTTAGAATGATTAATAATGTAATTATTATTTTAACTTTGTTTTAAAACAAGGTTGTGATTTTTTTTTTCCCTCAAGTACCCTCTGGACCTACCTAGAAATATCTCTTTTAGGTTTTCTTCTTGATTTTAGTTGTCTTCTGCAAAATTCAGGTGCTAACTATTTCTTAACTAGATTTCTAGAGTATATTCCTGCCTTTTTTCTTTAATCCAGAGGGTACCATACAGTGCATGGATAATGTCATATTCTAAGGAATTTTTCTCTTTTTCAGCAGTCCTTCAACTAAATACCAAATAAATATCTTTCAAACTCCCTAGCCTATCAATCAGTTTTAGGACCGTAAGTGCTCTTACGGGCTTCCCTGGTGGCTCAGATGGTAAAGCGTCTGCCTACAATGCACTGTAACTCTTGTCTTAACCATCAATCTTTAGATTCAGCAAAACTAGCCTAATCACTGTTGTCCCCGAACGTGACACAACTTTCAACCTCTTTGCTTTTGCTTACAATTATTTTTGTCTGTTAAGTGTTGGAGTGTTCTAGTCCTTCCAGATTCTAAAAACAATTGCCAATTTTATTCATCNAATGCACTGTAACTCTTGTCTTAACCATCAATCTTTAGATTCAGCAAAACTAGCCTAATCACTGTTGTCCCCGAACGTGACACAACTTTCAACCTCTTTGCTTTTGCTTACAATTATTTTTGTCTGTTAAGTGTTGGAGTGTTCTAGTCCTTCCAGATTCTAAAAACAGTTGCCAATTTTATTCATCTTATTAAATGCCTCGTTGGTTTCTACTGCTATTTTATGTTAGAATGTTATCATTAAAAAAAGAGAGAGGGAGAAAAAAAAAAAAAGACTGATGTGTGGGACTTGTTGAATGACTGTGGAAAGAATTTAATTTTTTGTTTTTATTTTTTCCTGGGACTTATTGAATGACTTTGGGAAGACTTTTAAAATGTGTATATGTGTCTATCTTTGTGTATGTTCTCTGTAAATAAAATATATGTACTTACCTCTAGCAGGAGTCCTAGGGTTGAAAAGAAATTTAGTTTTCCTTAAATTATTTTTCTATCCCTTGTAAGATTTATGACTTTCTGTATTTCTTTTACATATAATAAATACTTATAAGATTTCTTCTGTAAAATAATAAGAAATACACTTCTGATTATAAAGTAATGACTAAATTTAAGAACTTGAAATATATAGATAAAAGGAATAGCATCACCTTTTCAGCCAAGCATAGGAGATGAGATTTTGTTTACTGAGTATATTTTCAATGGTCTCTGCCTAATTTTTATATATTTATTATAAGAACTTTTATTTTAAAAAATTGGTATCAGGTTACATAAAATATGCTTATTTTAATTTTCTTTTAAATTATATTTCTTGCCATTAAAAATTCTGCAGCACCTTGTTTTAATTCTATCCAGTGAATAATTTTTTCCTCACTGTCCTATTTTTAATTGCCGTATCTTGATTACTTACTGTTTCGCTATTTATAATATGATGAACACACTTTTTAGATACATCTTTTATTATATCTGGCATGAACATTTAAAACATATCTATGTTTAACAGTTATTAATATTAATGAGGTTGAACATTTTTGTATGCTTTCTACTGCCCATTATGGCTGGTTTTTTTTATTTTTTCCTGTGCTTAGTCAATTTAAGTACTGAATGAGAGTATCCTTAATGGCTGCAGCATATCTTCCCAAACAGATAAAGCTCCAGGTGGCACAGGAGCTTGTGAGGAAAGATCTGGAGGAAGTCTCAACTCAGGAGGCCAATGTGGGGAAGAAGACTGTTATTTGGAAGGTAAGAGAATATTGGGGCTTCAGGTAGCTAACCTCTCTGAAGGATCCTTACTTAGATCATTAAATCATTCTTCCACCATCTTCCCTACTCTGGCACTTTTGTTCCATTTTCCTGGGTACTCAAGAAAAACCGATCTCAGCCTCACCCTGGACCATCTCATCCCCTCAGATAATATTTGCACAGTTGTGTTCTTTCTAATCTCTGTAATACTATTCCCAATCCAAATGATAAAAAAAGACTTCACTCATCTTGATCTTACTAACTCACTTGATCTTACTCACTGAGCTTCACTCACTGCATCACTTAGAACAGAGTTGTACTGTCACTACTAGTTTAAAAAATGTGTATTTGTTGGAAGAATGAAATTTTTACTATTTCACAGCATATATATATATATACACACACATATATATATATGAAATACAGGCTCATAGTCATCATCTTACATATAAAAATAATCTGAATTTTCTTTTTTCAGTCAATATATTGATATAAATATATATCTTTTTCAGTCAATATGTTGATATATTTCTGCCATCATCAGCTCTTTTTTCCTTTACCTGTTTATACACACACACACACACACACACACACAGAGTGATTCTGAACCTGGACCAATGTTGCCTTCCAAGAGATATTTTGCAATATCAGTAGATATTTTTGGTTGTCACAACTGGGATGCCTTACTAGCATCTCATATGTAAAGGCAAGAAATGCTGCTAAATATCCTATAATACAAAGGACAGTCCCCACTCAATATGTTGATATATTTCTGCCATCATCAGCTCTTTTTTCCTTTACCTGTTTATACACACACACACACAGAGTGATTCTGAACCTGGACCAATGTTGCCTTCCAAGAGATATTCTGCAATATCAGTAGATATTTTTGGTTGTCACAACTGGGATGCCTTACTAGCGTAAAGGCAAGAAATGCTGCTAAATATCCTATAATACAAATGACAGTCCCCATTCCCCCCAGAAAAATCACAACAAAAAATCACCTGGTCAAATATCAATAGGATCAATACTGAGAAACTGTATATAGAAATGACATAGGTGTTTATATTTTTATATTATGTATTACAATATATGTAAACTCTATTTCCAAATACTTCTCTGTCTTTCTCCAAGGAACCCTTTTTCTCTGATTATTCTCTATAATTTTGTAATTCTTTCTTTTCTTGAAAATTTTGACTTGTATTTATCCTCTGGCAGATATTTTCATAAGGGTTTTTGCCTGTGATGTCTTAATTTTTCCCATAGTTATGTATATCATGTGTAAAGTTAATTAATAGTGACATTTATTAATAATTTTTTAAGTTAGAAATCCAAGTCAATCGTTTTTAATCCTGACCTGACCACAAATTTATGAAATCAGGAACTCTGTATCTGAGATCTGGTTTCATGCATGTCTTGAACTCTCCACTGATTATTCTTAAAGTAGAGATGTTTCCAAGAATCTTGTTCTAAGTCAAGTCAACTTGCATAATTTTTACCTTTAAGAATGTATCCATGTAAGCCAAAATACAACAAGCATGGTTTTAATAAACTAAACTCTAAATTCTGTGGAAACCCTTAGTCCTTCTATATTTATAGGTGTAATTATAGTGTCTAAAAGGGTGATGTGAGAGAACAATGAATTGCGACTAAACCCCTTTTCACTATGTCATTCCCCNCTCCCCCCAGAAAAATCACAACAAAAAATCACCTGGTCAAATATCAATAGGATCAATACTGAGAAACTGTATATAGAAATGACATAGGTGTTTATATTTTTATATTATGTATTACAATATATGTAAACTCTATTTCCAAATACTTCTCTGTCTTTCTCCAAGGAACCCTTTTTCTCTGATTATTCTCTATAATTTTGTAATTCTTTCTTTTCTTGAAAATTTTGACTTGTATTTATCCTCTGGCAGATATTTTCATAAGGATTTTTGCCTGTGATGTCTTAATTTTTCCCATAGTTATGTATATCATGTGTAAAGTTAATTAATAGTGACATTTATTAATAATTTTTTAAGTTAGAAATCCAAGTCAATCGTTTTTAATCCTGACCTGACCACAAATTTATGAAATCAGGAACTCTGTATCTGAGATCTGGTTTCATGCATGTCTTGAACTCTCCACTGATTATTCTTAAAGTAGAGATGTTTCCAAGAATCTTGTTCTAAGTCAAGTCAACTTGCATAATTTTTACCTTTAAGAATGTATCCATGTAAGCCAAAATACAACAAGCATGGTTTTAATAAACTAAACTCTAAATTCTGTGGAAACCCTTAGTCCTTCTATATTTATAGGTGTAATTATAGTGTCTAAAAGGGTGATGTGAGAGAACAATGAATTGCGACTAAACCCCTTTTCACTATGTCATTCCCCATGTGTGTGTGTGTTAAGTCACCTCAGTCGTATTTCACCCTTTGCAGCCCTATGGACTGTAGCCCACCAGGCTCCTCTGTCCAAGGAATTCTCCAGGCAAGGATACTGGAGTGGGTTGCCATGCCACTTTCCAGGGCATCTTCCTGACCAAAGGATTGAACTTGGTCTCTTGCACTGCAGGCAGATGCTTTACCATCTGAGCCTCCCGGGAAGGCCCTCTACCCCCACCACGCCCCCCATCCATACATGAAGGTAGAGGCCAAATGCTCTGCCTCAACTGCTGATGATTTGTTGTACTGTCACTCCAGGAAAAAGTGGAAATGCAGAGGCAACGCTTCAGGTTGGAGTTTGAAAAGTATCGTGGCTTCCTGGCCCTGGAGGAGCAACTGCAGCTTAGAAGACTGGAGGAGGAGGAGCGAGCCACGCTGCAGAAGCTGCGGGAAAGCAAGAACCGGCTGGTTCAGCAGAGCAGGGCTCTGAAGGAACTGGCAGAGGAGTTAGAGGAGAGGTGCCAGCGACCAGCCCTGGGTCTGCTGGAGGTGAGGCTGGGTGCCTGGGAGAAGAAGGATGGGCACACCTGAGACCAAGGGGACAGATGGCAGCTTTCAGAGATAACTCCTTAAGCACTTTTGCTCTTTAGGACAGGATCACCCTAGAATTTCCTTGGAAAGCATGTTATTAAAAATCCTCAATCCTAACATCAGAATCTGAAGGGAGCCTAAAGAATCATACATAATAGTTCATACTAAAGACAAAACCTTAAATATTTTCAAAACTAAAATTAATTTAATGATTTACATATGATTAAATAGAAAACAGACTATCTATACTGTGTTGCCTGGAAAGCATTTTATAAAAACCTCATAATGGGTCAACGATGATATTGCTGTATTTCAGTCATGGCTAATCCAAAAAGTCTTGTTAACCCATTTTAATGTCAATAGTCAAATGTATGAGTAATATCTAAAATTTTCCACTTTGAAACTGGCATGCTAATTTTCAAGCAAATGTTAATGTTCTAGCCCATAGTGCATGCCCATTCCAGGCATTGTGGGGAGGGATTAATCTGGCTCCATACTGCTTGCCCACAATATACTTGAGATTATAGAGCAGACAGACAAATAAATAATAATCCTCTTTAAAGACATTAAATCCAAAGTGAATTGAGAAAGTCATCATTGTTGGTGGATGCTTGTTCTCAAGCTAGAACTCACTTGCAATAGAAATTTTCTGGGCACACTTCATTATGTTTCAATCCCAATGACTCATGTAGGAATGACTGAAATAAGCAATTTCTATCTTCATACAAGTTCTGTGATTAAATAGCACTGGTCACAGAGTAGGGGGGGTCATTAAATAAAAGCATTTGCAAAGCTTTTATGTTAAATATGTCCCATTTTCTTCAATATATTTATGCATCAGTAAAACGTTGTTGTTATTATTGTTTGTATTATTATTACTATGCCTACTTCCTACTAAGCAAACTGTCACAAAGGAATAAATTTTCAAAATTTTAAACAATAAATAAACACAAGAACTTTAGCATTTTCAATAATATTCATTGTCACATCTTACTGTATCTTAAAATACTGCATATTTGAAATTATCATTTATTAGCACTGAATAAATGTTAAAATGTCTTAAAACACAAATCTTGAAGTTTGAAGTGAAGTTGCTCAGTTGTGTCTGACTTCTTGCAACCTTATGGACTGTAGCCTACTATGCTCCTCTGTCCATGGGATTTTCCAAGCAAGAGTACTGGAGTGGGTCACCATTTCCTTCTCCAGAGGATCTTCCTGACCCAGGGATTGAACCCAGGTCTCCTGCACTGTAGGTGGATGCTTTAATGTCTGAACTACCAGGGAAGTCCTTAGGGAGACTATTCCTCAAATAACTTGCTTTGATTTTTATACTCATTTCTCCCTTTCTTCCTCAGTACCAGTAAACAACATTTCACCCTTAATGGACAAAAATAAGACCTGTTGTTCTGATGAAATATAAAGCTAATAATTTCCCTGTTTTTATACCCTGTTAAAATTAATCTGACTGGTGGTCATTTTTTAGAGGGATAGGGGAAATACAGTGCAGGTGATTTGTTTAATAATCTACTTTGACATAGACAGTTGCTGAATTTTAATGACCTGTTTTTTTCTACTTAGATAACTTAGACAAAGTATGTTGGTTCAGAGAATAAGGAAGTTAGGATTTTCTTACAAGGACACTGAGATTATCATTTTATGTCCATACCTTTCACTATTTCTCAAATAAATTCTTCAGATATTTAGAATCTATTTTTACCTTAATTCTGTTCACAGAAAATAACTCTCCATAAAAACATTCAATTATCAAAATTATCAATTCAGAAAATAGCTAAACCAATAGGTATTATAGGAATTAACCTAAAGTTTGTGTGGTCTGATTTTGTTTTAATAGAGGCAAACTGATTATATTATTTTAAATTCATGAGAAAACTCAATAACAGTCTGTTTTAGATTTTTTAAAAGAGGGAGTCATATCTCTTATAGTTTTACATCAATAGATAATGATTTTCAGTTATTCCTAAAGAGATGTTCTTGGTGTGTCCCCAGTCTGTCAAAAGCAGTTCAGAGGTCTAACTCACACCTGCTTGTGTTTCTCTTTCATTTTCAGGGTGTGGGAGAAGCCTTGAGCCGGTATGTTTACTTTCCGAATCAGAGAATGGTTTGGGAGAGGCTGGGGAGGTTGGTGGATAACTCTAATGCGAACTGCAGGTTTTGTGCTCTTCTCAGAAGTAAGAATGTCACACGCCTGGAACCCGAGTCCATCGCTATGGAGCTGAAGACAATGTGTCGCATCCCTGGCATGAGGGAAATGTTGAGGAAGTTCCAAGGTAGGCTGCATTTTAGACCTTGAGGGGCTATGACTTCTGGAATTTGGCTGTTATTGCAATTTGCTACTGTACCAGTCAGGCTACAGTAACAAACACAACCCAAAGTTTAGTGGCTAAAATCAGCATTTTATTTTGAGATCATGTTATTGGTTGTTTACTGGATTGTGGAGGCTTTAATTTCACATAATCTCACTCCATGCAGACAGAGCCCCACCTCCTTCCTGTTGCTGATAGGCACAGAACTGAGCAAAGTCATGGTGAATCATGCACCACCCTAAGGGACACATATAGCTTTCCTGAAGATATTATTGATGAAAGTGAGTCACATGGTCATGTCAAACTACAGGGGGAAGGGAACGAACGCTAGGCTCAGATTTTTTTTTTTTTAAGAGTATTGGGATATATGTGAATAGTCTTGAAGAATATCAGAGTAACTGACACCCATATAAGCTACATTTGGTTAGAATAGTGGATTAAAAAATGATATTTTCTGTGACATAAGCAATATTAGTTCCAATCTATGTCTATTTCCTTTTTTTATAAAATGCTAAAAAAATTTTATTGTTTGGAGAACAAAATGAAACATATTTGAAAACAGAGAAAAAAATCTTCAATATATGAAAGCATTGCAGTGTATCAGATAATATAAAGTTTGGATTATTTTGTTATCTGGCAGTTTGATGAATTTCTTAAATTAGATAGTCAATAAAGCCAAAAACATTCAGTTAATTACATTTAAGAGGGAATAACTGTAGTGTTATAATTTGTTGGGTCTTAGTATTTTGTTTTTTAAAACAATATAGATTCAATGTTTTAAATTTTTTATATTCAATTTATGCCCAATAATGAAAATAGACTATGACTTAATAGTGGGTTTATTACTTAGAAGGAAACTGCCGTCTATGGGGTCGCAGAGTCAGACACAATTGACGCGACTTAGCAGCAGCAGCAGTTTTGTCCCATGATAAGAAAACCCATCTTCTCAATCTTGTTCAATGATTAATCCATGATCTTACAGGCAGATTGTTATTCCCTGATAGCTCAGTTGGTAAAGAATCTGCCTACAATGCAGGAGTCCCTGGTTCAATTCCTGGGTCGGGAAGATCTGCTGGAGAAGGGATAGGCTGCCCTTTCCAGTATTCTTGGGCTTCCCTTGCGGTTCATTTGGTAAAGAATCTGCCTGCAATGTGGGAGGCCTGGGTTCAGTCCAGGGGTTGGGAAGATCCCCTGGAGAAGGGAAAGGCTACCCACTCCAGTATTCTGGCCTAGAGAATCCCAAAGAGTTAGACACGACTGAGCAACTTTCACTTAACTGTATGAAATGTTGCAAGTCATTACACTCTCATAATCAATATCTTTATATTCACATTCATGTTTATTGAATTAATTAACTGGTCAATTCCACAGTTATTGTGTATTTTATGCCAGTTACTCTTCCAAGCGTTAGAATATAAAACTGAACAATAACATCAAAGATGTTACAGATAAGGATCTTCATGTTGTAAATTTTTGCTTAAATTATGGAAAGTACACGAAATGTGAGAAGATGAAACAGAATATTGAAAAAATAAATAAATAAGTGTGGCCAGAAGTTCTTGAGTTAGCACATCTAATCTGGAATTTTTGATGATCAAGGAAGACTTCATTCATAGGGGAAAACACAGCAAATATCTGATCTAGAAGAAAGCATTTCAGGCAACAGAAATGAGTTCTAAGACCTGAGCTTAAAATATGGAAGATGCATTCCAGGAGCTATGAGGAGGTCTGTGTGGCTATTGTGGAGTGAGTGACAGGAGAACTGTAGAGGTCAAGCAAAGTCCAGGTAGCATAGGACCCAACAAGAAGGCCACTATGAGCAGAAGTGAAATAGGGCATCAGTTATAAATGGAGGAATAGCATGATTGGACTAATGTTTCATGAAGATCACTGCATGGTTTATTGAGAATAAATTACAGAGGGGCAAGGCTTGATGTGGAAAAGCCATTAGAAGCCTTTGTAGTAACTCAATTAGAGGCTATTTTCTATTGGACTAGGGAAGTCATACTGGAGGTACAGAGAAATAGACAAGATCTTGCTATATTGATATTTTGAAAGCAGAACTGGCAAGATCTGCTGTTGGATTAGATATGAGGTGTCAGAAAGGGAGAAAAGTTGTGAATAATTCCAAAGTTAAAATCTCCTGAATTGGCATAATGAAATTATTGTTTACATTGACAGGTAAAGCTGCAGGCAAGGTAGAAAAAAGGACTTGGGTTTTAGACACATCAATGTTGTGATGGATATTAAATATCTAAATGCTGATATTGGGTAGGCAGATTAATTTACAAACATGGAGTTCCAGGAGAAAATCTAGGCTAAAAGTATTTGGAATTCGTAAAGCATATGAATGGAATTTAATGAAAATAATATACCTGCCAGCCCAAGAACATATCAAAAGTGATCTGAGAGAGAGACAAGAGGTCACAATCATTAGACCATTAGTTTCTCCAATAGCAGTGATGGAGGAGGAGAAGAGAAAATAGCAGAGGAGACCAAGAAGGGGTGATCAGCAGAAAGGGAGTAAACGAGTGATGACTGGTGTCTTTGGGAGACAGAAATGTTTTCTAGGACAAAAGGATTCTCAACAGTGTTAAGTGCTATAGAAAAGTCATTTAAGGTGAACTTTAAGGACTGATCACGCATGGGGCGCTGGGAAGAAGGTGCAGTTTGGTTGGGGTATTATTCTATTTGGTGATAGCTTAAGAAATTTTAAGAGTTTAAGAAGAGGTAGGGAGAAGAATTAGAAATAGGTGTATTCACAACCTTTTCACAGATTTATTTTCTTGAAGTGGGAATGATATATGAAGACATGACATCTGTTAAATAGGTCTACCACAACATCATGGAGACCCGCTTTTCAGTTCCTGTTATTCATGACCTCTAGAGTTTGGAGGTGAAGGCAATGGCACCCGACTCCAGTACTCCTGCCTGGAAAATCCCATGCACGGAGGAGCCTGGAAGGCTGCAGTCCATGGGGTTGCTGAGGGTTAGAAACGACTGAGCAACTTCACTTTCACTTTTCACTTTTATTCATTGAAGAAGGGAATGGCAACCCAATCCAGTGTTCTTGCCTGGAGAATCCCAGGGATGGGGGAGCCTGGTGGGCTGCTGTCTGTGGGGTTGCACAAAGTCAGACACGACTGAAGTGACTTAGCAGTAGCAGAGTTTGGGAAAATCATATAATCTCTTGGGCTCATCCTGCTTATCTATAATGTGAGAAAGATAATATCAATCTTGAGGCTGATTCTATGCTATAGCATAGAAGATGTACCCACTTAGGTTTGAGTAGAAATAAAAGATAACTAGAGGTGGTTTGAGACAAATCATAATGGAATCATCATATTAATATTTGTTATTATATTAAGAATTAAAACATGATTAATTATGAAATTTGTTTTTGCTTTTAAATTAATGAAATCAAATTTACTAATTTTGAGTGTTGACCAAGAAAAAAAAAAAAGACATGAATATTTTACATCCTCCTTGCTTCACTGAGGTCATTTCATTAATAGATGTATTTTTTAATTATATGTACAAATAAAATGTCATATCAATATACTGAGACTTCACAGTATAGGTATTAATAGTAGTTTTCAGTAATTTTCTTTGCTGCATAGCAAATTATCACACACTTAGCTACTTAAAATCACATCCATTCTTCAGATCTGATAATCATGAGGGATCAGCTGGTTTCTCTGCTTAAGGTTTTATAAGATTAAAATCAAGGTGTTGACAAGACTGGACATCTCTAAGGGGTCTAGGGAAAGGTCCACTTGCAAGCTTATTCAGTCTGATGATATAAAGCAATTCCTTGCGGTTGGAGGACTGACATCCCCATTTCCTTGTTGATTATATGTTGGAAGTTCTTCACCTTTCTCCTCCACTGTGGCCCACTCCATCTTCAAAGTCAGCAATGACATATCAAATGCAATCTCCCTGTTTTTCCCTTCTACAACCAGACCAATAAGCAAAGAAATGTATCTGATTTTAAAGGGTGGTTAAATTAGAACCCACTCATATAATCTCCCACTTGTCACATAACAGAATCATGGGAAAACCACCTGGTTTTGAAGGTCATGAAGTTCCTCTTAGAATTCTTCCTACCATAGTAATATAGCTTTGAAAGTGGTGTGTTTTAGACCAATGTAACTTTTCTATAGGCTTTGGTAAGGGAAAAAAAAAAAATCCCAAGGGAGTTATAAATTTTATTTTAAATGCAGATATTCCAAAGAGTACCCAAGTTCTCTGGATAGAGATAAAAGGAATCTAAATGGTTATGAACTTGGTTTGTCTTATCATCAATGGTTATGATTTAATTGGGGCAGTCCTGGATTATGCAGACATAACAGAGGAATACACTCAAACTCAATAAAGCATCTGCAAGATGAAATACTTATTTTTAATCTCCATGAGTTATTAGAGAGAGAGTAAAGAACGGTGTGACAGTCATCAATATCATGGGTTCTTAAGTTTTCACCAGTCTTTTCTGTTCTTTTACATGTTTCACAAAATTGTTTCCACAGTTGACATAAAATTGGATCCTGCCACCGCACATCCTAGCCTCCTCTTGACGGCTGACCTGCGCAGTGTGCAGGATGGAGAACTGTGGAGGGATGTCCCCAACAACCCTGAGCGATTTGACACATGGCCCTGTATCCTGGGTTTGCAGAACTTCTCATCAGGGAGGCATTACTGGGAAGTCATGGTGGGAGAAAGAGCAGAATGGGGCTTAGGTGTCTGTCAAGACACAGTGTCAAGAAAGGGGGAAATCACACCATCTCCTGAGAATGGGGTCTGGGCCATGTGGCTGCTGAAGGGAAGTGAGTACATGGTCCTTGCCTCTCCATCAGTTCCTCTCCTCCACCTGGAACGGCCTCGCTGCATTGGGATTTTCTTGGACTATGAAGCAGGGGAAATCTCATTTTACAACATCACAAGTGGGTCTTTTATCTACACGTTCAACCACCTGTTCTCTGGATTTCTTCGACCTTATTTTTTCATCTGTGACACAACGCCTCTTATCTTACCACCTATAACAGAAGTGGAGTTAGAAAATTGGGCATCCAGGGGTCATTTTGACTCTGCCTCTAATATCAGAGATGATTCTTCCTAAGATTGTGTTGCTGAGATACACCCTAAGCCTAGCAAAGTTTTCTACAATAGAATGGAGCATATAGTATATACATATGTGAAGGCTCAACAGATGTCCTTATTTAGGTCAGCTGTTTACTCCTTGTCACTATGGAAATTTTCCCATAGGAACAAAAGGGAAAGTATACATTATATGTGTTTGGATAAGGATTGTATAATAATTTTAGAAATGGAGCAGTCTTATCACTGTTTTCCGAAATGGCTCCACATACTTTTTTGATGAGGTTTTCTTCAAACGAATGGACCTTATATTAAACAAAGATATCTATACATTTATTTTAATGTCTCATTACTTTTAATATCTCTTTAATCCAAGTCTTCCACATATTAAGAATTAGAAATAGCAATTCTTAAATTGGTTCAGAACAGTCCAATATTGTTCTAACGTCAGATCCCTAATTGTTTCATCTTTTCTTACTCTCTCCTCTTTTTCTCACTCTGGGCTCTGCCTCTTTCTGTCTCTGTCTCCCTCTCTTTTTTCTTTATTGCTTCTTACTATATTTTTTTTGCTTTATATCTCATCATTTAACCTCCATTTCCTTCTAGATTAATATATTCAGAACCATCCCTTTATCTATTCATGATTCCTGTGACTATTCAATTATTCTTTGCTGCTGCTAAGTCGCTTCAGTCGTGTCCGACTCTGTGTGACCCCATAGACGGCAGCCCACCAGGCTCCCCCATCTCTGGGATTCTCCAGGCAAGAATACTGGAGTGGGTTGCCATTTCCTTCTCCAATTATTCTTTAAATCCTCTTTATTCAGGGGTCAATTTTTGAGAGTTATGCAATTCATTCCTCTGATTATATCACTGAGTCCAATGCCATACCTCTCACAAGAACATTTTCCTTTTTCTTTGGATATATTTTTGATTGAAATATAATTGGTTTATAATATAAACCAATGTTAGTTTCAGGTATTCAGCATGGATACTTTTTTATTTTTGAGCAGAAANCTTCAGTCGTGTCCGACTCTGTATGACCCCATAGACGGCAGCCCACCAGGCTCCCCCATCTCTGGGATTCTCCAGGCAAGAATACTGGAGTGGGTTGCCATTTCCTTCTCCAATTATTCTTTAAATCCTCTTTATTCAGGGGTCAATTTTTGAGAGTTATGCAATTCATTCCTCTGATTATATCACTGAGTCCAATGCCATACCTCTCACAAGAACATTTTCCTTTTTCTTTGGATATATTTTTGATTGAAATATAATTGGTTTATAATATAAACCAATGTTAGTTTCAGGTATTCAGCATGGATACTTTTTTATTTTTGAGCAGAAATTTCTCAGAATTATGATTCAACTAGTTCTTTGACCTAGTCATTTTCTAGTTGTAAAACTTCAAATAATTATTTCTTTCTATCTCAGACTCATTTATTTAGTACAATTTTTATAATGTGGGACAATGATATTGACATTACAATATTTTGGGAAATAATTGAGGTTGTGGTTTATAGGATTGCTTTAAATTCAACTTTGCCTCTTAAATACAATATGAAAATGACCATAAAGATGAAATGATAATAATATTTGACTTATTTTTAGAGTATATTCTATATACAAAATTCTTAAAAATTATTGAAAGTTAACTATTCTTCCATCTTCTATATATATATATAAATACTTGCTAACCAAATGCTTAAATGCTAAATGTTGAAATGTTAAATAATTATTAATTAATAGAAACTTTAGATGACATTACCTGATAATACTTTTTGATTTTTAAGGAGCTTTTCAATTCCAGAGAAGTTTCTTTGACTAAAATCTTTCACATACTTTACAATAACATTAAAGATATAGCTTTCTTTCTATATTTTAAACATATTTCTTTCCAGACATTTTTATATTTGGAGGAGCATTTATGGATTATAATAATTTTAACAATGGGGAAACTTCACCAAACTGTATTTCCAGATGGCTTTACATATTCTAATGATGGGGCCTTGTATTAAACAAAGATTTCATATTCGATACATTTATGTTTGATCATGAGCAAACTATTCCTCTGTCTCTTTTAGAAACAGAGGTAATAATAATGTACCTTACATCCCTCTTGTTGATATTTTAGACACCATGCACACCCTAGGCCTTTTCCATTCATGATCTAAATAGAAAGCTGGGTCTCAGTTCATGCTTTCCCATCATCAGGGCTTAAACGGGGCCTGGAAACTTACTGTAAGTCCTGAGTGTTCATGTCACTATAGGGTCAGCATCTATGACAGGAGTTTGTGACAGAGAACGAACACTCAGGACAGCAGAGCCCCTTTTCCAAAAGGATCAAGAGGGACAGGGCCACTGGTCTGAGGTCACGTCACCCCTGGGGGCTCCACCCATTCACCAGGACAAGGAGACCTCATGACCTCAGGCCTGCTACCCTCTTCAAGGGATGAAAAGGGAATCTCAAGAATGCCTCCTCCCCAGGAAGCTAACATCCTAGTGTCTACTGTCTCCTTTTAACCCTGTTATCTCATTGTGCATCCTCTTATGATTTATGTCGGTTAATAAGCCAACTTAAATCTTTCTTCATCCCTTGCATTCCATATTTCACAAAGCTTTGTGCATCTTCTATCATAACCCCTATTTTTTGCCTTCCCAATTCCATACACACGGACACACTAAAACGCAATACACCGAGGCTTTTCCAGTGGATGACAACTCCATTTTTTCGATTACTCAGGCCAAAAATCTGGTTAACTCCTTTCTTGATTTTACTTTCTCATACTAGTCTATCAGTAAACTCTGTTGGCTCTACCTTCAGAATGTATCTAGAGTTCAGCCAGCCCTAACCACTCTACTGTTGTAACCATGGTCTGAACATCCATTCTCTCCCTCTAAGTTATTAGTTTCCTAATAGCAGTCCTGGCTATACTTTGGCCCCTTCCATATCCCTTTTCAATGCAGCAGCCAGGCTCATCCTTTTAACACCAAGATTGTAGTACCATTGCAATTACCTTCTATTCAGCTTAGAGTTAAAGCCAAAGTCTTTACAACAAACCCGCAGATCCTAGAAGATCTGAGCACAAGTTTCCCCTCTGATTCTGACTTCCTCTCCTTACTTCCCTTTTTATTCTTCTTCATCTATCCTGGTATCCTGGCTGGGTTTACACCAGACCAGGCACTTGCTACCATTGGGCCTTTCTCCCAACTGTGCCTTCCTTCCACCTGCAATTTCTTTTCCCCTGATATTTAATTCATTTGCTTTCTTCCTTAGCTCATGTTAGTGTTAGCTGCCCAGTTGAGTCCATCTCTTTGTGACCCCACGGACTGAAACCTGCCAGACTCCTCTGACCATGGAATTCTCTAGGCAAGAATACTGGAGTAAGTGGCCATTCCGTTCTCCAGGAGAGAGAAGGGATAGAACCTGATCCAGGGATAGAACCCATATCTTCTGCATTGCCGACCTATTCTTTACTGCCTGAATCACAAGGGCATGGTCAAATCCTGCTTTTTAGTGAGAACCATACAACCTGACCTGTCCCAGAGCTCACCCAGAGTTCACCCTCCAACTTCCCTTTGTTGGGTGCAATGAAGGCACTTTTTTTCAATATACTGCTTATTGGCTTCTAATATATTATATTGTCCTATTTATTAAATATTTATTTATTTAATTGCTTTTGCCTTTTCTGGATCGATTGTAAGCATCCTGAGGAGAGGGATTACTGTCTATTGATAATGATATGTCTGACATGTCTCAAGCAACTCACTGGTTTGTATGTGGTTACAACTCATTGCTCATTTCTTGAATAAACAAATGATTAGCTTTTGTTAGGCAGAATTAAGTGATGGATCTGAAAATATTTTGTGAAATATAATGATATTATTACTAATTTATAACTAGAGACGTATTGATCAATAAAGCTTAATGTCAAGTGTTAAAAGAGTAAACCAATTTTTAAGTGTAGAAGAAATTTGAATAAATTTGTAGAGATACTGGTTCCAGTGACATGATGAATTGCTATGCCCAGGTTCCACTGAGCCACCTGTAGCTTTGATTCCCTATGACAATACAGTGACAACTTTAACTCATTCATTGCCTAGTATGCATTCCATATGCAAATTCTCATACTCACTAAGAATGTGGGGAGCATTATATAAGTTATATGGAATAAAAATTTTGTAGAAACCAACTTTCCATGCTTTGTGAACTCCTTTTTGTTTTAACTGCACTATAGAGCCACCTCCTCTCCCTCCAGTACTCTCCCCACTGTCATTTCCCTTCAACCATCTATCTCTAGTTATCTGCTGGACTTTTTTTTTTTTAAGCCCAAATCATTATAAAAAATAACTAAAATCATAAGGAATGATTACAAAGTCACAACATCAGGTTCTAGCTTTTCTGAAGCTATAACTCTCCAGAGTTATGTTTGTAGTTTATCAAAAGACTAGATGATTCATTCAAATAACTAATTTGATCATTTTGCCCATGTCCCAATCCTGTGAGTGATTTGTCTTGTAAATTAGCTAGTTAAGCTAATTATTTTAGCATGTTGAGAAGGCGCAGAATGAAGGGAACTAGGAGGACAATGATGTGTGGGGCTGATTGGGAAGAGGAAGTGAAAAAGTTTCATCCTCAGGCAGAAGGAACTGAGCTAATTTACAATGGTGATATTGAGGCTTATTGTCCCAAAGGGCAGATAAATTGGGAACACTGGGATTTATTAAATCTATCTGCTCTCCAAGAACTGACTCCTCAATGTATATTTTGTGTGTGTTTCTGGGGTCTTCTGCAAATTTACCTTTTTTACTATAAGAGAGAAGGATGGAAGTGATCTGTATCTATATAAATACATATTCTACAAACCTATAAGTTCCACACATTTTCCTATATTGGATATTTCACTCTTTACTCTGTGGCTCTGTAGCTATGTCTTCTCAAAAGATCCCAGATTATTATTTTGCTAAATCCCCTAACCAATTGATTCAAACTAGCCTAGTTTTCTCTGATACTGTCTGACTGTTTTCAGGGACTCAATTGTTGTTCATTTATTGACTTTTTATAGCCTTGGGGTGTCACATCACTTAAATAAGAACATTAAAAGCACAGTTATATATACACAGTCTAATAAATCAAGAGTTCCTGATACTTGCTCAATTTTACCCTAGTTACTTTTTGAAACTAAAGTATAAATCCACTATGCTGACATCTTCCTTTCAAATCCTAAGTAAATAAATAAAATTGGTTGAATTAATAATAAAGTTCTAAATTAACCATTGCACCTATCCAATTTTTCAGCTATCTAGGTCAATGAGTCCTTTCTTTTTCATGAAAAAAATTCTTAGAAAAAATAATGACAAAATACTTTTGCAGTATTATCAATAGAACTAAGGGGAAAAAATTATTCTTTCCAAGTGGTATGGGACTGATTATACCTTGGCTAATTTTCAGATGCATAATAGGAACAGAGACAGAAAGCAAATATTCCATCAATATATTTATGGAACAAAAATTGAGTCTCCAATTTTACTTACATGAAGTAATAAGTCCTTTTCAAATCAAAGAACAAATTTTCATAGTTCTCATTTTCTGTCTGGACCCTATGGGAGATTATAGAGTTTGATGTGATGTATACCTACATCACACCTCAGTGTATGTACTAATGACCCCTATGGGTTCAGAAATTTCCCTAGAGGTTGGGGCTGTTGAGAAACCCAGACCACTGATCCCTTTCCAGTCTTTCTCAGGAGAACTGCATCTTACTGTCATAAACTCCTCTGCACAAATATCATGGTCCGCTTCACTTCTGGAGGAATGGGCCAACCCAGGAGAAGTTCCTTTATTTCCTCCCACATCTGGGAATTGCAATTGCACTTGGCTGGAGCACCTGTGTGCACACAGGAGGGAATAAGACAACCCACAAACCTCCTATAAGATCCACACATTTTGACTTCTGACTTTTAATGATACCTGGTAGCCTACGAATAAAAATGGTGAGTAGATTTCTGGATTTAGGAGCTGTGATATTATAATTTGTAAGTTTTATATGTTTGGTCATTCAGATGATCAAACATGCATTCCCGACTTACAACTCCCTAAACCTTGGAATTTCCTAAGTGTTGAGAATGATAAATATGTCTTTTTTTATGTTAGTGAGGTGACTCTGGAAAGTACTTTAAGGATGGGGACAGTTATGGTTGGAATTTTCAGCCCCAACTCTTGACCTCTGGAGAGAGGAGAAGGGATAGAGGTTGAATCAATATACAGTGACCAATGTTGTAATCAATCAATGATATTTCATGAAACCTCCATGAAAGCCCCGAAAGACAGGGTTGGGAGAACTTTCTGGTTGGTGAACATGTAGAGATGCAGGGAGAATGTCGTTCCAACATGCCTTGCCCTCTACATCTCTTTCACCTGGCTGTTTCTGAGTTATATCCTTTTCAAAATATAATAATGATCTAGTAAGTAAGATGTTTTTCTGTGTTCTACGAGTCATTCTAACAAATTCATCTAACCTGAGGAGGGTGTCATGGGAATCTCTGATGTAGAGCCATTTGCTCAGAAGCACAGGTAACAACCTGGACTTGTGGCTGGTATCTGAAGTCGAAGGAGGGGATTGATGGAACCGTCAATCTGTAACCAGTTGGTCAGAAGCACAGGTAATAGTTTGGGCTTGCAATTGGCTTCTGAAATGGTTAGGCAGTGGGAGAAGTCTTGTAAGACTTAACATTTAACCTGTAAAATCTGATACTTTCTCTGGGGAGTATCAGAATTGAGTTGAGTTCTCAGACACTCTGCTGGTATCCAAAGTTTGTTGGTGTGGGGATCCTCTTATCCACCGCGTTGGAAACTAGGTCTCAGAACATCTAACAAAGGAGTTCTGCTCATCATTCTGCACCCCTTTGTTGGCTTGTTAAATAAATTAAAAAAAAACATGAAATGTATCAAAGAAATAGAAAAATAAAAACTGAGAAACATTCTCCTTGCTCTTGGAAAATGTATGGATTTTGACTGACATTTGTTGTTCAGTCGCTCAGTCATGCTCAACTGTTTGCAACCCCATGCTAAGACACAAATCTACAGACAAATAAATATATAAAGCTCTTATTTTTTAGTCATAAGAAAGAAATACATTTACTAATGCAAAATAATTTTTGAAGTATAATATATAAAAGTATTGAGGGACAAAATATGAATAAATGCAACATAAAAGTTCATTTTTTTAAATTAGGGCTTGAGTTTGTTATCTGTCAGGCAAACATTAGAAAGTAAGATCTAAGATGTATGTTTCATTAAAAAAGAATAGCATTGAAAAAGATATAATAGCATCATGGGAGGAGATGGAGAAATGTCAGCTCTTGACTGGAAAGATCTAGGCCTGCTGTCTACTCTGAAATCATCAATCCCATTTTCTTTCATATGCCAGTATAGCTACCCTTTGGGTGAGTTTGAGATTACTGAATCTGCAAGGTTAGACATGCTTAGGAAATAAACTAAAATTTGTAATTGTATAACTTCCTGCTCTCTAGGAGCTGAAAAAAACTATATATATATATATGTATATATATATATATATATTTTTTTTTTTT
>SJYX01006150.1:8264-107800 GCA_006410675.1 Oreotragus oreotragus | reverse complement strand
CAGTCCAAGGGACTCTCAAGAGTCTTCTCCAACACCACAGTTCAAAAGCATCAATTCTTCAGCGCTCAGCTTTCTTCACAGTCCAACTTTCACATCCACACATGACCACAGGAAAAACCATAGCCTTGACTAGACAGACCTTTGTTGGCAAAGTAATGTCTCTGCTTTTCAGTATGCTATCTAGGTTGGTCATAACTTTTCTTCCAAGGAGTAAGCGTCTTTTAATTTCATGGCTGCAGTCACCGTCTGCAGTGATTTTGGAGCCCCCCAAAATAAAGTGTGACACTGTTTCCACTGTTTCCCCATCTATTTCCCATGAAGTGATGGGACCAGATGCCATGATCTTCGTTTTCTGAATGTTGAGCTTTAAGCCAACTTTTTCGCTCTCCTCTTTCACTTTCATCAAAAGGCTTTTTAGTTCCTGGTCACTTTCTGCCATAATGGTGGTGTCATCTGCATATCTGAGGTTGTTGATATTTTTCCCAGCAATCTTGATTCCAGCTTGTGATTCTTCCACTTGTTACTGTCTTTCTTTCTTTCTTTTTTTTTTTTTAACCATTGAGCAATAAAGAGGAAGTGTTTCTTCAAAATAGGGAAGACTTGAACTACAACATTAAGCAATGAATTGTTTATTCTTTGATCTCCCAAGCCATGCCCATGTATATGAAATGAAAGATACCTGGGTTAGTTCCCATTCTCTCCCCTTACCAAGGCAATGGTGACAAATCCACATGACATACAATAAAGTTCATTGCGTGCAAAACACAAGTGCACAATTGCATTAAATATGAAGATATTCATAATGGCTGTAAAAGGTTCTTACATAGTATAAACCACCGGTGGAAAGGTGAGAAGGTAGCGGAGGCTGTTAACACTGAATCAGTATGTTAAGAAGGACCTCAAATAGAGAAGGGAAAACTTATTATATTCCTTCCAAAGTTTGAATATAAGGGGAGAAAATATTAGTTCCTTCCCAGAGCTGCTGAGAAAGTGAAGGTACTCTGGATCCCATCTGAGAAGTGGGTTTCTTCCATGTAGCAAGCTGTGTGATAGCAACAAGGCTTGTGAACACTCTATCTCAGGTCCCCAGTGTTTAAGGCAAGTGTTCCATTTGAACAGGAGAAAAGGCACAGCTTCTTGATTGAAAACTAGGAAGAACATTCTCTTTCAGTTGTCTCTAATCTTCCTGTGAAGAATCCATTCTTACTTCTACATCAAAGTTGTAAAAGCAATTCAAGAGATTGGATCTCCAGTTCTCTTGAAAACCAAACTCTTGCCTTGTCACTGCATTTGGCTCATCTTCAGCTCCTCATGCTCAATTTTCTCTTATATCCCAGGATTTACAATTTTAAGAGTATGCAATTGTGCATCAGTTTGTTTCAAAACACTGGTGTCATTATGTAGACTGAAAATTTCTTTTAGTCTTTTTTCTTCCTAACTTCCTTTCTTCCTACCTTTCTCCCTTTTTCCGTTTGGTAATGACATATATATATATATATATGTATATGTGTGTGTGTATATATATGTGTGTGTGTGTATATATAGATATATATATTAAGGGGGATGAGACAATGATTTCTGTAAAGAAGAAATAACAAAGTTAAATATACATTAACTGATTAAAAAAAAAACCAGAATCATTTCTAGGAAAATTTCCTAGGTATATAATCCTATACTCATACATGTATAAATATTCTTTTTAAATTTTATAACACTCATGATTACTATTTCCTATTTTATAAACAAAGGATGTGTAAACATTAAAATCTCCCTTAAATTCCATCTCATGTTCTAGAGGTGAGTCTTTTTGATAATTCAATGTACATATTTCTAGATATTGGCTCTATTTTGATATGAATATTTATATAAAGATTTAGTGACCAAAAACATGGGACCAGACCACATATAAACTCACTATACATTACATTTTGCTTTTTCCTTGTTTAAAATTAGTAAGATTTTTGGAAAAAATGCCNTTACATGATAGTATACAAATTTCAATGCTATTCTCCCAAATCATCCCACCCTCTCCCTCTCCCTCTCCTTCTCCCTCAGATTAAAGCAGCTTTCAGTTTTCATGTTGAAACTCTATAGTATTGACATTATTCTTTAGACTTTGTTAGTTGTCTTTTTGTAGTATAGATTTTTTTAAAAAAATATGGAATTAAATATATATTTTGCTTCATACTTTCAAAAATTGCAACTTATCTAGTGAGATCTACCTAAATCCAAGATGATCAGGAAAAAGAAAAACGAGAAAGAGAGAGGGAGAGATGTACTGAGCAATGGTTCTTTCCTATGGTGGCTGTATTTTTAACACTTTAAATATTTGATTTGTAATTAGTTTTGGTAAAAGGAGTAATTTAAGGATCCACACTCCCCAACCCCAAATGCCTTTTCAGTGATTGTGTTTTTTTATATTGTTGTTATTTTATTTTTCTTTTTTTTTTTTGTTGTTGTTGTTTATATTAAATATTTATTTATTTGGCTGCATCAGGTTTTGGTTGCAGCTTTCAGGATCTTTCTCAGCAGCCCGATGGCTTCTCTCTAGTTGTGGTATGTGGGCTTAGTTGCCCACAGCATGTGAGATCTTAGCTGCCCAGCCAGGGATGGAACCCATGTCCTCTGCATTGCAAAGTAGACTCTTAACCACTGGACCACCAAGGAAATTCCGATCATGTTAAATTATTATATTTTCACTGTATGTTTGGATATATATAAAGGATAGTTTCTCCTCATTAGACTTTGTTTTTTTTTTTTCAGAATTTTCCTGCCTAGTCTCATTTTTTTATGTCATGAGTTTTATATAGCATACATATAAACTTTCATATTTACTAACATTTTTATATTAATAAAATAACAGAACTACTTAATGTGTAAGTAGTTTGAGTATTACCATATTAGATGGGAAAACTATGTAAAGGTAAGTGATCTTTCAAATAGCTTGTAATGGTATCTTGTTGGTTAAGAGACTGTAACAGAGGAGATTGGAATTGCAACTCAAATTGTTTGCAATCTACTTCTCTATATCTGTCTGTAAGACTTGTGGTTGTGTCTTCAAACATTCTTTGCTCTGAATGTGATAGGTTCTTGGAATTGCAATTTGATAGAAGTTCTGAACATATATGTGAATAATTGCATTAAAGTTGCCTTATTCATTGCAAAATGTTATATTTTTTCCTCAAGCAGTATATAGCATTTTGGAAGAAAAAAATTATTCCTTCTATGCAAGACCTATCTGAGAGAGAGAGAGAGAAAGACATACACACATAGGGACACAAAAATAGAGACAGAGCTGGCAGGAAAGAGACACAGAGAGATTAATTTTACATGCATATTATTTAGTAATATTTTATTGTCTTATACATTATCTATACAAATACTTTAAAATTACCTCGAGAATAATAACCAAATGAGTGAAGTGTGTCTTTAGGGTAAAGAATATATAAATATTCTGCATAAAATGGATATGTCTTTGGGCCTGTGAGGTTACAGCAGGAGCTTAAAAACTTGTGACTGAAGAAGAACCAATAGTTGGGCATGGCAGGATTTATCTTTCCTGACTTTGGGATTAGAGGCACTACCATCAGTGAAAGATAAAGGCTCTAAGTCACATTTCCTGTGTTCAAAATTCATTCTGCCCCTTCTAGAATATGATAATTTACTTAACACACATCTCTCTCAGTTTCCTTTTCTGTAGGTCAAGGATAGTAAGAGTGCCAACTTTGTACCATTCTAATTGGAGTTAAATGAGTAAGTAAGTGTAAAAAACATAGAAAAATGCTTGTAAACACTCATAGTAACCACTCTATTTTATTGGCTTTTCACATTATTAGTATGACTATTCCTCTTCAGGTGCAGTAGAGATGGATGGAACCAATGAGAGCGCCCAGGGAAATTTCATCCTTTTGGGATTTTCTGATCGGCCCCATCTGGAGAGAATCCTCTTTGTGGTTATCTTGATCGCATATCTCCTGACCCTTGTGGGCAACACCACCATCATCCTGGTGTCTCGGCTAGACCCTTACCTCCACACTCCCATGTACTTCTTCCTCACCCACCTCTCCTTCCTGGACCTTAGTTTCACCACCAGCTCCATCCCTCAGCTTCTGTATAACCTAAACGGACATGACAAGACCATCAGCTACACAGGCTGTGCCATCCAGCTCTTTCTATTCCTGGGTCTGGGTGGTGTGGAATGTCTACTCCTGGCAGTCATGGCATATGACCGGTTTGTGGCAGTCTGCAAGCCCCTGCACTACATGGTGATCATGAATCCCCGGCTTTGCCTAGGTTTGGTGTTGATAGCCTGGGGCTGTGGGGTGGCCAACTCCTTGGCCATGTCCCCAGTCACCCTGCGCTTACCCCGCTGTGGGCGTCACAGTGTGGATCACTTCCTGTGTGAGATGCCTGCCCTGATACGAGTGGCCTGTGTGAATACAGCTGCCATTGAGGGCACTGTCTTTGTATTGGCAGTGGGCATTGTACTCTCACCCCTCGTGTTTATCCTGGTCTCCTATGGTTACATCGTGAGGGCTGTGTTACAAATTCAGTCAGCATCAGGCAGGCAAAAAGCCTTCAACACCTGTGGCTCCCATCTCACAGTGGTCTCACTTTTCTACGGAAACATCATTTACATGTACATGCAACCTGGAAACAGCTCCTCCCAGGATCAAGGCAAGTTCCTTACCCTCTTCTACAACATTGTCACCCCACTCCTGAATCCCCTGATTTATACCCTCAGAAACAAAGAGGTGAAGGNCCTTCAACACCTGTGGCTCCCATCTCACAGTGGTCTCACTTTTCTACGGAAACATCATTTACATGTACATGCAACCTGGAAACAGCTCCTCCAAGGATCAAGGCAAGTTCCTCACCCTCTTCTACAACATTGTCACCCCACTCCTGAATCCCCTGATTTATACCCTCAGAAACAAAGAGGTGAAGGGGGCACTGAGGAGGTTGATGCTGCATGACAGAGAGAATAAAAGAGTAAGAGTGAAAGGCCAGACAGGTGTCTCTAGCCTGGTTATGAACTCCATCAGGCACCACTGATGGAATCTGGAATTGTTGGATCAGATCTGGGTCTTACCTTTGCTTCCCAATTTATATACTTTTCCCTGGACTTCTTTACAACTGGTTTAATTCCATTGAAACAGTATATGTTTTGATGAGTGAACTGGAAAAAACACATATCACCCAAAAACCTCTAGGTGATCTGTAAAGCAGGTATGAAGACACAGTGATATAGATAGTTATAAAGATGAGTTTCTCCAACTTTGTGCCAGAGTGCCAAGAAGGAAACTTCTTTTCTTAATAAGAATTTTGCCTTTGTTGTTGTTTTTAATGCACTAATGCTATGATGGGTGTTTTAGTGAGAACGATCACANCTCTTCTACAACATTGTCACCCCACTCCTGAATCCCCTGATTTATACCCTCAGAAACAAAGAGGTGAAGGCGGCATTGAGGAGGTTGATGCTGCATGACAGAGAGAAGAAAAGAGTAAGAGTGAAAGGCCAGACAGGCGTCTCTAGCCTGGTTATGAACTCCATCAGGCACCACTGATGGAATCTGGAATTGCTGGATCAGATCTGAGTCTTACCTTTGCTTCCCAATTTATATACTTTTCCCTGGACTTCTTTACAACTGGTTTAATTCCACTGAAACAGTGTATGTTTTGATGAGTGAACTGGAAAACACATATCACCCAAAAACCTCTAGGTGATCTGTAAAGCAGGTATGAAGGCACAGTGATATAGATAGTTATAAAGTTGAGTTTCTCCAACTTTGTGCCAGAGTGCCAAGAAGGAAACTTCTTTTCTTAATATGAATTTTGCCTTTGTTGTTGTTTTTAATGCACTAATGCTATGATGGGTGTTTTAGTGAGAACGATCACAGATCAATCACTTCTCTTAGTCAACAGCCATCAACATGGGAATTCGGCATACGGATGCTTACAATTTTCAAATTCCTATCCAAAGCCTTTCAATGAGTCATATATGTTATCTACACTTTGTCCTCAAACTTTGACATTTTCCCCAATGTTTGTTGTAAGAACTCTGGATAAACCAAGAAGTTAAACTATAACAATAATATGTGTGTCATTTAAATCTTAAAGCGTCACTATTTCTCAGGTATGCTTTTATTATATTAGTGAGAAGAACCTGATGTTTATTAAGTTCCTGTTATGAGTCAGGTGCTCTTAAGTCATCTAAACTTCTCTGCATCTGTGGAGATCATATGACTTGTATTACCTTTATTTTACCCATATGGTACTTGAGGCTAAATCATTTACTCAAATAGAACTGAACCAAAAATTTCTCCATGTTCTGCCTGACTTTCAATCCCTGATGATTTTATTGCTACACAAATTTGTAAAGGGTAAAAATATGTAAGCATTTAATAAGTAAAGCAAGCAGCATGACTTATTTCCCTTTTTGGATAATACAGTCCCAGATGTAGGAGAGGAAAAAGTTTTCCTGGAACCTTTTTTAGTCCCTGTCTGGATCTGAAATTAAACTTACAAAGATAGGTTAATGGGAGAATATCACACAAATTTATTTAATATATGGTTTTCATGGCATAGGATACTTCATGAAGAAATGAAGATCCCCAAAATGAAGAAATCTGATAGGCAATGGGAGCTGAGTATTGGTAAGAAATTGGGGAAAACTTAGCAAGACATGTGTATTTAGATGCCTCTCAATGTTCCTCCATCTTTGAAATAAGAATGTTCCTTTCCTCAAGGAATAGGAAATAAGAAGGGTAACCTCATTGGAGGGTTTTATGAACCACTTCAGATGAAGGTCAGAAGTCCTTCCTGCTCCTGCCTTTTCACAAATGTCTTCAACTCAAATATGCAATGCACCAAAATGCCATATTTTGAGGCAATATGTACTGAACCCCATCAAGGGTTTCTTCCAATTAATGTGCAAATGAATTACCCAGGATCTTTATGACATTTAGATTCTGATTTACTAGTCTAGTAGGATCCTGAAATTCTTCATTTCTGCAAATTTCCCAAGGGATGTCCTCACTCCCTTGCTGCTGGCCCTCAGATCACACTTTAGTGCCATAGGAAATTAATCACCTACCAATTTTTTTATCAGGATGCACACACTCTGGAAAAATCTGAGATAGAACTCACAGATTAAGGGGAAGTAAAATGGGGAAGAAGTAAAGAGAAGAGGCTGACTGAATGCTGCCATCATGTCTATTCTCAGTCCCCTCAACTTCACAGCCTCTCCCTCTCCACAATGAGCCCTGTGGAGAAGGCTCACCCTCCTTTTCTAGCCTCTTCACCTTATCTCCAAGGACAGAGTCCCATTGCGGTCATTTAAGTATATATGTTGATGTATGGCAAAACCAATACAATATTGTAAAGTAATTAGCCTCCAATTTAAATAAATTTTTAAAAAGTATATATGAGCCAGGGACTGCTGGAAGGGAGATGTCTGTGCTTCAAGGGGATCAGCTTGAACATTCCAAAATGCTTTTTTAAAGAAGTAATGATTTGGGCTTCCAGGGTGGCTCATTCAGTAAAGAATCCACCTGCAATCCAGAAGACCTGGGTTTGATCCTTGGGTTGGGAAGATCCCCTGGAGGAGAGCATGGCAACCCACTTCAGTATTCTGGTCTGGAGAATCCCCATGGACAGAGGAGCCGGGGACTGCAGTCCATGAGTTTGCAAAGAGTGAAGCACGACTGAGCAACTGAGCACAGCACAGCACAGTGACACGATTGGGCTGATGAAATAAGAGAATGAGAGCTACTTGTATGGTAGTTAGAGTTTCTGCCTAGAGTTATAAAATTCCACAATGCTTCCTTGATGCAGAACTGATGGGGGGAAATTTAAGAGATAACCAGGGTTTGTAGATGATCAACCCTATAAAATTGCTCATAGGGCTTCTCCAAACTCATTCTCTTTTTGGAAATAACTTGCTGGACATCCTACGTGAGCTTGAAGAGCAGCCTCTTGAGAAGAGGGGACTTAAGGAATAGTAACTGGACTACTGCCAGTGTTCCTAACTTTGGAAAATACCCTAAAGATAGCGAAGAATGTTCACAGAACTCTAAGGAATGAAGTAGTCCAGTGTTCACTGTGGTGATTTTTATTATGCTTCCTCGGTTAAGAGACAGATTTCAACTGAATAAAATTTAAAGATTTTATTAGTATTATTCAGTGATTTATGCTCAGGCATCATCCCTCTAGCAGAAAGGAAGCAACTAAACAACTATGTAAAATGAAAGATGCTTATAAGCAGAAGAGGGCAGAGACTTGTACTTGGCAAAAACACATTTGTTTTTGTGCTGTTACTTGTTACTTTCCTTATAGGAGAGAAAAAAGTATCTAAGGTAGATTACCTAATTAATGCTGATCATGCAATCCTAATTGGCTGGCTTAAGATTCCATTTCTATGAGAGCTGAAACTATATTTTAAAAGTCTGATGGTGTGGAGTTTATAATGAGCAACTCCATTTAGATCTGTTGTCTATAATATCTCTGATTATTTTGTGACATGGGGGAACCAATAAATATTTTGCCGACTAAGGTCCGTCTAGTCAAGACTGGTTTTTCCAGTAGTCATATGTGGATGTGAGAGTTGGACAGTGAAGAAGGCTGAGTGCCAAAGAATTGATGCTTTTGAACTGTGATGTTGGAGAAGACTCTTGAGAGTCCCTTGGACTGCAAGGAAATCCAACCAGTCCATTCTGAAGGAGATCAGCCCTAGGATTTCTTTGGAAGGAATGATGGTAAACCTGAAACTCCAGTACTTTGGCCACCTCATGCGAAAAGTTGACTCATTGGAAAAGAGTCTGATACTGGGAGGGATTGGGGGCAGGAGGAGAAGGGGACGACAGAGGGTGAGATGGCTGGATGGCATCACTGACTCGATGGACATGAATCTGGGTGAACTCCGGGAGTTGGTGATGGACAGGGAGGCCTGGCGTGCTGCGATTCATGGGGTCGCAAAGAGTTGGACATGACTGAGTGACTGAACTGAACTGAACCGAACCAATAGATATAGTTGCTATGGAATTGTATAAGATACTCAACTCACTGGCTCTAAGCCAGAACAAAGTTGATTTTACTGGAGTCCCATTCTTCCAGAAAATAACTACAGATAAGAAATCCCCTTACTCTTTTTATGCTCCACCAAAGGGCAAACTCTGAAGAATGACTCATCCTCACATAACTCATATGCATCCCCTCTTTTTCCAAAGACTCATTACTCCCTTTTTTTAAGCTACTAAGTAAGTTCCCCAAGCCACTTTCTTTACAAGGAGATTTTCCTCATGTTGAAATATATTTCTAGGCCCAACATCTAGGGTGCAACATCAGCAAACTGAAATTCTGTGTTCTGCTTGATGAGAAATGCAGTATAACCAGTCAGCCAATCTCCAAATGCCCCAAGGTAATTCTGGGCTTTATTCTTGGTTGGTCCTTGACATCTTTAAATAAGGTCAGATATGCATTAGAAGAGAAACAAGCCCAAAATGGAGCCATTTGTGCTAAGAGCCATGTCAGCAAAGTAAGACTTAATATCCAATTTAATTGCAGTCACAACCTCTTCCAGGAATACAGTCTCAACAGCTCAGTTTGGAATTTTCTCATCAGCACCGATGAGGTAATCCACCATGTAACCCTCTTCCATCCCCAGGAGGTCCTTTACCTAAGCCTGAAGTCACCCACTCTTTCTCTTCTGCCTATGTAGGACTTCCATTTTGCACAGCTCCTCAGAACTCTTCTCTACTTGTTAGATGGAATGTTGCCTGATTCATGAATTATTTTATAAAGCCAATTAGGTCTTTCAAATTTGCTCAGCTAAATTTTTGTTATTTATTGGGTTGGCCAAAGATTCATTTTCCCCCCACATAAAATGGCTCTAGTAGTGCTTTGTTGTCTTTAACTTCATTTGAATTGTTGTGTTAGATGGTACTGTGACAGCTATTGGCATACATTAAAAAAAATCAAAATTGATGAATTTTTGTATAGATATTTTAATATTGAAGGTGGAAGAAAAAAACATTTTCAGCATATTATGCTTTATTATTTTAAGAAAGGTAAAAATGCAACTGAAATGAAAGAAAAGATCTGTGCAGTGTATGAAGAAGGTGCTATGCTTGATTGAATGTGTTAAAAGTGGTTTGTGAAGTTTTATGCTTGAGGTTTCTGGCTAGACAATGCTTCCTGGCCAGTTAGATAAGTTGAAGTTGATAGCAATCAAACCGAGACATTCACTGAGAACATTCAGCATGGTACCATGGGGGAGATAGCCAACATACTCAAAATATCCAGAGCAAGCATTGACTATCATTTGTACCAGCTTGATTATGTTAATCACTTTGATGTTTGGGTTCCATATAAGTTAAGTGAAAGAATCTTGTTGACCATATTTCTACATACAATTCTCCACTGAAATGTAAGGAAATTGTTTCATTTTAAAAACAAATTGTGAGAGGCAATAAAAAGTGGATACTGTACAATAATGTGCAATGGAAGAGACTGTGGGAAAAGGAAAATGAACTACCACCAACCACACCACCGGCCAATCTTCATACAGAGAAGGTGATGTTATATATGTGGTGGAACTGGAAGGCAGTCCTCTAGTATGAGCTCCTTCTGGAAAACCAAACAATTAATTCTGACAAGTACTCCTCCCAATTAGATCAACTGAAAGCAACACTCAACAAAAAAGTGTCCAGAATCAGTCAACAGAAAATGAATAATCTTCCATCAGGATACTATAAGTCCACATTTTTTTTTTTATGACTAGGCAAAAACTGCTACAGCTTGGCCAAGAAATTCTGATTCATCTGCTGTATTCACCAAATATTGCATCTTCAGATGTCCGTTTAGTCTTTACAAAATTCTCTTAACGGAAAAAAATTCAATTCCTCAAAAGAATGTAAATGATACCTGGAACAGGTATCTTTTCTTTCTTCAAAAAGACAAAAAGTTTTGGAAAGATGAAATTATAAAGTTGCCTTTAAAATGGCAGAAGGTAGTGGAACAAAATGGTAAATACATTGCTCAATAAAGTTATTGGTGAAAATGAAAAAAAATATGTGTCTTTCATTTGTACTTAAACAAAATGAAGGAACTTTTTGGCCAATGAAATAATATGTGCAGCCTTAGCTGATCATGCACTCTTCTTGCACCGCCATTTCTAATATTCTATGCAGCTTACTCTTGCCCAAACATCATTGCAGAAGAGTGTTCCACTGCTTGTCAGACATTGAACTCAAATCCTTGAATCGTTTTCCCTGAAATAAAGGACATCAAACTTGTTACTAATTTTTTTTTGTCATTTGATTCTCTTTAAGGAATGCCCTTTATATTGAAGTAGCTTGAAAAAGTCATTTCCTTAATTTTCCAGCACATTTTGCTTCCCGTTTATTTTTCCACGTGTTAAAAAATTGAGATTAAAATTTTGTCAACATGTGACATAGGACAGAATAGGATAAATTGGCTTCTCTAGTGGGTGAATGGTTTCTGTTCCAATCATTGCCTGTTGACTGCAACTNAAATCCTTGAATCGTTTTCCCTGAAATAAAGGACATCAAACTTGTTACTAATTTTTTTTTGTCATTTGATTCTCTTTAAGGAATGCCCTTTATATTGAAGTAGCTTGAAAAAGTCATTTCCTTAATTTTCCAGCACATTTTGCTTCCCATTTATTTTTCCACGTGTTAAAAAAATTGAGATTAAAATTTTGTCAACATGTGACATAGGACAGAATAGGATAAATTGGCTTCTCTAGTGGGTGAATGGTTTCTGTTCCAATCATTGCCTGTTGACTGCAACTCTTTCTTCAGGTACTCATTTTTTATTCTCTCTTAATGGTGCCTCTTCTTTAAACAGCCTTTATGTTTTATTTTTTGTCTACCTATTTTTTATTTTCTGTCTCTATTTTGATTCTTGTCTAATCAACTCTTTTTTTAAACGACAGCCAGGACTCCCTCTCCTATTAATGCCACAATTACCATGCATACTTTAAAAAATAACTTCCAGTAAAATCATGACTCATAAATATAAGTGAACTCATGTTAAAGGTTTTTATTTTTTTTCTTTTATTCATAGGATCTGAGGTGTTCAGGCAGATGCTATAAAGAGCTTAATGGAAACTGAAGCCAGTAAAACTTTACTAAGTTAAGAAATGTTGATTTGAAGTGAGAATACAGCAAAACTGTTTTGTCCACTGGGTGGAAGGCAGTCAATTAAATGTCTAGTAGACACGGCATGACATGCATATCTATTAATTGCCTAAAAGTTACAAAAAGTACAAATAGCTCAAATTCAGTGAAAGGGGGCTAAAATCTGATAGCCAGACATGTGTGCCAGAGATAATAGTTTTCTTCAGAAACACAACTTTTTTTTCTATACTGCTAAGAACAATTAGCGTTTTCCAAGTGACAGAGTGCTGGAGAATCCACCTGTCAATGTAAGACATGTGGGTTTGATCCCTGGGTCGCTAAGATCCTCTGGAGTAGGAAATGGCAACCCACTCCAGTATTCTTGCTTGGACAATTTCATGAACAGAGAAGCCTGGTGGTCTACAGTCCATGGGGTCACAAAGAGTTGAACACAACGAGCAACTGCACACAAAAGCAATTAGCACTTTTGGGGTCTTTGATATGTGGCTGCCATTATTAGGGTTTTACCTGCATTTACTCATTAAATCCTCATTGAAGATAGTGAAGTGGGTAATGTCACATCTGTATTACAAGAGAGAAAGTTGGAGCTCATCTATTTTAATATCCAGTTCCTGGGAGAGTAAGAATGCAGTAGTTTAGCCACTGTGCTATATCACTTGTATCTAATCCTGAGTGGACTAGTGGGGTTCAGGAAATGTTCCTCCAAAACATGGTACTTTAGCATGTTGAATAGTTTAAACAGAAAGAGTTTGAGAGAATGATATAAGCTAGAAGACTCTGACATTTCCCTCACTCATGTCCCCTGAAATATGTCATAAAATTCCCATGTGAGAGGTGCCCCCCCAAAATCTGGAGTAATGAGACATTCTTATCTCTAAAGACAAAGGGATACTAAGAAGAATTCTAGCAAACTGGCTATGCTAAGTTTCCCAGAGTTTACTACACTTACCTCATACTCCTTAAACTATCACATTCGTCCATGACAGTCCACTCTTCATCAAACCTAGCATAAAGATATTCAGAGCCAAGTCTTTTTCTGGGGGGGGGAGTTTCATTTCCTTGTGAAGTTCCATGTCACAAAAACTTATATTAAATAAATTCATATGTTTTTCTTTTGTTAATTTATCCTTGCCACTTTATTTAAAAATTTTTTTTTAATTTTTACTTTATTTTGCTTTATAATACTGTATTGGTTTTGCCATACATTGACATGAATCAGCCATGGGTGTACGTGAGTTTCCAATCCTGAAACCCCCCCCACCACCTCCCACCCCATATCATCTCTCTGGATCATCCCCTTGCACCAGCCCCAAGACTCCTGTATCCTGTATCAAACATAGACTGGCAATTCACTTCTTACCTGATAGTATACATGTTTCAATGCTATTCTCCCCAATCATCCCACCCTCTCCCTCTCCCTCTCCCACACAGTCTAAAAATCCATTCTATACATCTGTGTCTCTTTTGTTGTCTCACATAGAGGGCTATCATTACCATCTTTCTAAATTCCATGTATATGTGTTAGTATAGTGTATTGGTGCTTTTCTTTCTGGCTTACTTCACTCTGTATAATCGGCTCCAGTTTCATCCACCTCATTAGAACTGATTCAAATGTATTCTTTTTAATGGCTGAGTAATACTCCATTGTGTATATGTACCACAGCTTTCTTATCCATTCATCTGCTGATGGACATCTAGGTTGCTTCCATGTCCTGGCTATTATAAACAGTGCTGCGATGAACATTGGGGTACACATGTCTCTTTCAATTCTGGTTTCCTCGGTGTGTATGCCCAGCAGTGGGGTTGCTGGGTCATAAAGCAGTTCTATTTGCAATTTTTTAAGGAATCTCCACACTGTTCTCCATAGTGGCTGTACTAGTTTGCATTCCCACCAACAGTCTAAGATGGTTCCCTTTTCTCCACACCCTCTCCAGCATTTATCGCTTGTAGACTTTTGGATCGCAGCCATTCTGACTGATGTGAAATGGTACCTCATTGTGGTTTTGATTTGCATTCCTCTGATAATGAGTGATGTTGAGCTTCTTTTCATGTGTTTGTTAGTCATCTGTATGTCTTCTTTGGAGAAATGTCTATTTAGATCTTTGGCCCATTTTTTGATTGGGTCATTTATTTTTCTGGACTTGAGCTGGATAAGTTGCTTGTATATTTTTGGAATTAGTTGTTTATCCTTGCCACTTTAATTTTCGGACCTAGCCACTTTAATTTATCCTTGTCACTTTCATTTTCAGACCTAAGAGGACCCAGGAAAACTTTTTCCTGTTCTACAAATTGGAGTCCTCATATTAATAAATCCTGCAGACACTGCAATTTAAAGTACAGTATTTCTCCACCTGAGAAACTAATAGCTTTTATTTTGAATTTTTAACCACAATACAGTTTCCTCTTCTGTTAAAATAAAAATTCAACTGAAAAATTTAACAGAAATTTATTGCCTTTATTCAAGGATATTCATGAATCAAGTAGCTTCCTGTCTAGCAGATAGAAAAGAGCTTTGAAGAGCCATACAAGACAAGATATTTTATAGCCATGTGGCAAGTTAGTACTCCACAAAGAGTCTCACCTATTAGACCTATCCACATTTTTCATCTTCATGGTAGGTGTTGCAAAGGGAACCAAAACTGCATCATTCACCTACTGAGTCATCGTCAATTAAATATGGTGAGCATGTATTATGGGCCAGCTAATTTTTCAGGGACTAGAATTATAGCAGCAGATATAACTACAAAGATTATTACAATTGAATAAAATTGAACACAAAGACAAATAGATATACAATATAAATAGTGAAAGTGAAAGTTGCTCAGTCGTGTCCAACTCTGTTCCATGGCTTATACGGTCCATGGAATTCTTCAGGCCAGAAAATTGGAGTGGGTAGCCTTTCCCTTCTCCAAGGGATCTTCCAAAACCAAGGATCAAACTCAGGTCTCTCGCATTGCAGGTGGATTCTTTACAATATAAAAAGTAAAATAATAATATATGACAACTGCTAGATGAAAGAACAGGTGTTATATCTGAGTCAAGTGTCTATGTGCAGGTTACAGACTCTGAATTTTAATTTGAACATTTTGAGTTGAAGTTCCTTTTGGAGACTTTCTTTCCTAAAAAAGAGTCTAAAATTCTATGTAGAGCCTATATCAGATATTTATTTGGAAATTTCTGAAAATAATTATGGTCAAAACCATGAAGAAGACAGATATTAATTTCAGGAAACAAAAAATGTTGAAGTGGTCAATTGAGGCAAAGAACTTTATGAGTGGCCAAAAAAAAAAAAAAAAAAAAAAGAGAGAGAGAGAGAGAGAGAGAGAGAGAAGAGAAGACTGAAAAGAAGCAATAGAACTTGCTGAGGTGAATGAGGAAAATTGCCAAAAGGGAGGAGCACGTATCAGTGAGGTCAGAGAGTCATTAAAGGAAACTGCAAATGTCACATGTGATATGACAATCCCAGGGATGTTCGAAATCTCTTTGAAAGCAGTTTTAGGAAAGCGTTAGGATTTCTAATGAGCTGAACATTTAATACAGGACAAGATAAAACTTAATCCTCATTTTTATGGTGCTTGTCTAAGAAAGGAAGAGGGCTACAAAAATAGTCCAGAGTTAGAGATGGGGAAGGAATGACCGCTGCCCTCAATAGACTTTTTTCTTGAAAAAAGTTAGTTGGGAGTGTTAAAGATAAGTCCTCTGAAAGCATAATTAGAAGAGAAAAGATATCAAGTCAATAGCAAGTGTGGATTTTTTAAAAAGTTTTGATACATTTGACCTAATTCACATTTAAAGTCAAATAAAAAATTTAAAAATTAAATCACAAGAAACTGCTAGAAGTTATCCCTAGGAAAAACAAAGTTCTTCCTCATCAGAGAGAAAATTGGTGCATGCAAACTCTACAAATAGAGGGTCTTGTTGTTTCATTATCTCCAGAGCCTGGCAGCCATTCTTCATGAAATATTTTTGAATAGATGAGTGAAGTAATAACTCAATAAGGGAATGCTGTGTAACTGACACTAGAGTATGTAAATACTGATGCAATGGATGTAACAAAAAAGAAATCCTTCAAGATGAAGAAGTGTGTGTGTGCTCAGTTGTGTCAACTCTTTGTGACTCCATGGACTGTAGCCTGGCAGGCTCCTCTGTTCATGGAATTTTCCAGGCAAGACTACTGGAATGGGCTGCTTTTCCTCCTCCAGGGGATCACCTCAAATCGGGGATTGAACCTGCAACTCCTGCATTGGCAGGCAGGTTCTTTACCAGTTAGTTACCTGGGATGCGATGGATGTAAGAGACAAGAAATCACTCAGGATGAAGAAGGAAGAAAGACAATTCTCAAAGAAGACAGGGGACAAAGCAGATGATAGCACACATGGGGGAAGCAGTCTTCTCTTAAGTGAGGAACAATTACTGCTCTGCAGTTACAGACAGAGGGAGCAAAGGAGCACTCAGTTACAAGTAATAACAGAAGTTATCTAGGAGATAACTTACTTGTCCCAATATTTTGTTAAGTGCTTGACTTATATTATTTTATCAAAAATCACAAGAAATTGATGTGGCCCTCATAACCTTACTTGTTAGGAGCTACTCCGCCCCCACGGTGAATGCTTGTTTGTTCTTTGTTACCATCCACTGCAGCATTTACTGTAGCAGAACAACGACAACCACAAAAGCCACAAATAACCTTTAACCTCCTGCCTACTTCAAACTAATCTACTCAACTTTAATTTCAAGAAGGCATTGAGGATAGGAAAAAGCACTTATCATTCTGTCTACACTCTCAAGCTCTTCATGTACCACTTGCTTCTGTTTATTACACTGTTATCACAGACCATGTGATCGTTGCTATGACAAGCAAGACACAGGGACGAGTGTGCATTCACTCTCAGAATCAGGATTATCCTCTATTCTAATCGAATACACCTGGGCAAATTAGGTGATTTGCCCTATTAACAGTTGATTACTTTCAATTGTATTCTAAATGATTGACCTGGGAACTAAAGTAACTAGAAACTGCCAATCAAAAATAATAAGAGTGATGATATCCATTTAATTAGTAAACTCTTTTTTTAAAATCTACTTAGTTAAGAGGATAACCATAGGGTGAAGTAGATTTCATTTCTTCTTGGAGCAGCAGACTATTTAGGGAATGCATACACACTGGAAAAAAGCCAGAACAGAGGTTCATTTATGAGTCTCTTTTATTGTATTTTATAACCTTAAAGAAAGCCAAAGCCAATTGTTTCTAAACTTTACTTTCTCCATCTGTGGAAAGTTGACATCTATTAAGCAGGATGGTTCTTTCAAAACAGGATTAAGAGATGGAAAATAATTACCTGAACATCAAAGAAAATCTTGATAATGTGGTGATTGTGGCAGATTCTGCATGATTCCCTGTGATGTTCCTTCTCAATGCCCTCACCTTCACGTTTTCCTTTCCCCCACAGTGCAGGTGGAAACTAACACTTCCTTCAAATCAGCAGAATATGGCAAATGTAGTGGGATGTCAGTCCTTTGATTAAGTGATGTTGTATAATAAATGTGAAGTTTTTTGCAGGTGTCATTAAGCTTTCAAGTTTATTGATTTTGGATTTATTTTAAAAAGATTATCTTGAGTGGCTCTGACTAAATCACACAATGGTCCAAAAGTGAGAGACTGAACTTTCAATGAGGTCAAAGAGTTTAATTTCTGCTGGCCTCAAAGAAGAAAGCTGCCATTAGTTCCGCAACCCAAAGTAAAAGAATTCTGCCAACAACTGCATGAGCTTGGAAGTGGAATTCTCCCCAGTCAAGCCTCTAGATGAAAACACAAACCAGCCAATATCTTGCTTTCAGTCTTGTGAATCCCAGTGCAAAGGACCCGGATATGCTATATACAGTCTAGTGATCCACTGAAACTGAGATAATAAATTTGTGTTTAGTTTTAACTGACTAACTCTGTGGTAATGTGTTGCACAAAGATGAAGAACAAATATGGCCACTTTGCCAGAAACAATTACTTTTGGACAAAGGACACAGTCACCCTGAAGTGATCTTACAAGAAGGGAGCCAAAGTAATAAATACTCTTAGTTTCTTAAGCTCTTCTCTTTTTTCCATGCATTGTTATGTCCCGTTGACCAAACTCAATCGGAATCCAGAAGACAAAGTCTTTGCTCTATCCATAGCGTGTGAAGCATGAAACTAAAAGAGATTCAAAACAGTCTAGTTTTTTTTACTGTCAGCCTCCACTCTTTTCCTTTGCCTGGATAAAAAGTATAAGCCCTCAACAAAAATTTCAAAGCACACAAAGTAGCATCAGCTGTTTCTGTGGACAGGATGAATTGTCTGGTCATATTCCCACCTGAGGTCTCAAACATTAGCTAACTCTTGTAGAAAACAAAAACAAAAACATCTATATAAAAAGCATAAACAAGTTGCTCTACTCCATTTATTTAGCTAGTGGTGAGGCCAAAGTTACAACTTAGGCTTTTATCTCCTAACTTCCTTTCACGGTCCCTTTAGGCTCAGCCAGCACCTCAGTGGTAAGGTGACTCTATGCCTTCATTAATGCAGGATTTATGTTTTTATGGCCTTGTCCTTGTTTTATTGCTGATGTTTGTCACTGTCCAGAGTCAGTGATCATGGTTTTTAGAGATGCTCCAGCTGCCTTATGCTCCTTTTACTGCTGCTGCTGCTAAGTTGCTTCAGTCATGTCCAACTCTGTGTGACTCCATAGACGCGACCTCAGGGACTGTAGCCTACCAGGCTCCTCTGTCCATGGGATTTTCCAGGCAAGAGTAGAGGAGTGGATTGCCATTTCCTTCTCCAATGCTCCTTTTAATTGAGTCTAATTACTCCATCCAGTTCAGTGATCTGCTTTCTTGCTTTTGGGGCAATGGCATGAAGAGCTAAATAACCAGGATAAACTCTCAGCTTTCACTTGAACAGAAACTTGGGTGTTTTCCTGAATGAAATCTTCCTCTAAGGACACCAGGTCCTCTATACCCTCTAAGTCCAATAATATGGTTCCAAGCCGAAAAATGCTTCCAAGAAACAATTAAGTCTAAGAGTGAGTAGAGTCACCTACAATTCCTCCTTGTATCTGTACAATCTAGCTAAGCTAAGGTCAATATCACACATTGGCTATTGTTTTAAAGAGTGTTGCACATTAGGCAGATGGGACCCAAACTTTTTAGTGTGCTGTCTCAAAGCTGGTGCCATAATTAACCTTCAGGAGAACATTGCATTTCTTTATCAAGCCAACCCCTTCTAGGTATGACTGGTGCAACCCAATAATTTGAGCCTGTTGCTACATTTTCTTGACAATAAAATGTGACCATTGATGGGAGGCAATGTTAAAAATACAGTTCTTTTGGGCAGAACACCATGTGAGTTTCCCCAAGTTCTGTATCTCAGTCGTATCTGACTCTTCGTGATCCCATAGACAGTAGCCTGCCAGGCTCTTTTGTTTACGGAATTCTCCAAGCAAGAATACTGGAGTAGGTAGGTATTCCCTTCTCCAGAGGATCTTCCTGACCCAGGGATCAAACCTATGTCTCCTGCATTATAGGCAGATTATTTACCATCCGACCTACGAGGAAAGGCCAGATCACCATGTAGGGCTACAGAAAATCAAGCAGGAAGAAATCACCCTAGCAAGTGATGACAAATATGCATGTGGATTTTGCAACTATACTTGAAAAGATAAACCACTACACTATATGATGGAGTCCAGAGCAGTCTACTCTTCATAGACTATGTTCATTGGGGAATGTTGCTATTCAGCAGCTCTGTAATGACTTCCAGTGTTACCTGATGGGACATGCACCAGTTGTAGCACAAAGGGTAAAGATGAAACTGTAGACCAAGTGTAGGTGGTGGATCATATAACTAAGCACATGACTGTCCCCTTCACTGACACCTTGGCCACTTTGTACCTGAGCTCATGGAACAAACAGTGCATTGGCTGTGGGTCAAACAGATTGTATGACATCCACAACAATTATATAGGTTTGTCACTATTATAATTCCCCATATACATAAAACAAAATAGAAGAATATGTTTGTTAAGTCACTTCCCATGTTTAGAAAGGAGCAGAACTTGTTGTCAATTTCCTTCTTATTCTGGAAATGTGTATGAGAAGTTATAACTGAAGGAGATTCTCAGATACCCTGGGAATGGAAGAGTAGACAGATTCAAGGCCAGGAAGAGTATCATAGAGACAGGCTTTTATATTTATTAGACATTGAAGACTGTGCATATAAAGACTTCTGACTATAGTTAGCTAATCTTGACATGATGGGAATTAAATCTTTTGGCCACCTAAGGAGTCTTTATATGATCTTTCAAGCTAACAGTAATCTGGATAAGCAAAGGCCTGACTTGAGCCAGCTAAAGGAAAAACACAATCTTCCACTCATTTTTGGATTGTCATCGGTTCCTAAATGAAAAGAATTAGACTAGCAATGAAACAAGGTGCACTTGATAAATTCTTATTCCTTAGTCCCCCAGTGTTTTACTGAAACTCCTGCTCCTGAATATATCCAAGGAGACTTCTAAGGTAGTATATGTTACCTGTTAAAACACAGGCAATAGGCTGTTTATGAGGATTAGGTAGCAAACAATTTGAATCTGGCATACAAAAGACAATGTGTTATGGTCCACTTGTTGTTTTCCCAGCTCAGAGAAAATAAATGAAACACACAGACTTAGAAACTAGTGAAATGTTCACATAAACATGTGAACACAAGTGTTCCTGGCCCATGCCTTTCCATGCTAAGTCACTTCAGTCGTGTCTGACTCTGTGTGACCCTATGGACTGCAGGCCACCAGGGTCCTCTGTCCTTGGATTCTCTCAGGCAAAAAAGTACTGGAGTGGCTTGCCATGCTCTTCTTCAGGGGTTCTTGCTGATGCAGGGATCGAATCTGTGTCTCTTAAGTCTCCATCATTAGCAGGCAGTTTCATTACCACTAGAGGTCCTGGCCCATACAGAAGCCTATTATTGTCACAAAGCTAAGCAATACTGCCATCCAGAGGAAGCAGAAAAGATTAGAGCTTTATCCCATAGTTCAAAATGTGTCTGTGTTGAGGTAAGGGAGAGGGAATGGGAAGATAAATGTAATATCATTCGTTCATCCATTCTTTCTTTCTTTCTTTCATCTCCAACAGAGATTAGTTTTTAGAAGTTACAGTGTACTATCAAGAATATAAGTAAATTGTTATCCCTGTTACAGCACTAGTTTCATATTTAGGAGCCTTACAAAATAAATAAATAAATTCTGAAACACCTGTCTCTTATACACATCTGATCAACCTAGANTATATTCATATGCTATGGAATGAGTCCAGACACCTACCTGATGGTAGAGCTTATCCACGGACTCATGTGCCAAGTCTTTCTGGCAAGCATTGCGCACAGGTCCTCTTTGCCTCTTCAAATGGTATACCCTTCCCCACTATTTACAAAAGTTCATTTCTTTGCAACATGAGCCTTGAAGTTTCATTCATTGGTTATTAATTAACTTCTCATATGTATCTCCGTGAATAGACATAGGTTCTTTGTTTGAAATTCAGCCCACTTTCCCCCAGACTTAGTAATTAATCTACTTCGAAAAGAAACCTTTGTTCTTAACTTGCTTTTAGACAGGGTAGTCCAGGCAGTTTAGGGGAATGTTGTTCTCTTTCAGGCAAGCCTAGTCATGCTAAAAGCTTTCTATTTCTCCAGTATCCATCTTCACCTTGCACATAGTAGTCTTGACAAATATCTTGACAAGGAAATTTTCACTACTAACACAGAAAAAATGTGCAAAATGCATTTCCTTCAATATGTGTTTCTTCTCCACTTTTCTATTGCTGTATTATTAATACTTGGTAATTTGGTTGCAGTCATAATGAAATCATCTTTTCATGTTTATAAGACCTTTTCTTAGGTATCGCAAACATTAATCTTATGATTTAAAGTTCTTTCTGAGATATAATTATTCTCACTTTGCTATTAACAAAAATAAGCCATGGAAGTAAATTGGGTTTTTCAGGGTCACAAAAAGAGTTACAACCCAAGCCTTCTTTCATGTCACATTTCTATTGTTCTTTCTAACATGCAGTTTGCATTGTTATAAGGTTCTTTTAACCTTTTCAGGATTTAGGGAGTATACATTTATGCATGTTTAAAAGAAGTTGTGAAAGCCCATTTGTTTCAGCCACAAATAGTTAATGAGGGTCTGCTGTGTTCTACATTGTTCTGGGCACTTGAGATTCATCACTGAAGAATTCAGTGATCCCTGCCCTAGTTGTAATATATTAGAAAGCTTTAAGTAGTATAAAAATAATCAAGCAGGGAAAGAAGTGCTGGAGGGCCATCAGGTAATAACAGTGAAAGTGAAAGTGTTAGTCACTCAGTCGTGTCTGACTCTTAATGATCCCATGGACTATAGCCCGCCAGGCTCTTCTGTCCATGGAATTCTCCAGGCGAGAATGCTGAAGTAGGTAGCCATTCCCTTCTCCAGGGGATCTCCCCAACCCAGGGCTTGAACCCAGGTCTCCTGCACTGCAGGCAGTTTCTTTACTGTCTGAGCCATCAGGGAAGCCCTAATAATGATAATATTTCAATAATGTGATTAAAGTTGTATTCCTCTATAGAAAATGAAATCTGAGCAAAGATGGAAGAGGAAGAATTATCTGATCTGTACTCTTAACCAAATTCTGTGGTTTTCCGTGTCCACTTTTCCTTTACAGAACAGTGTTTTACTTTGTCTTCTTTCTTAAATTTCAGTAGGCAGAGCACTCTGGACGAGATTACCTACTGTGAATTTAAGTGCCTGTAGAAGCACATGCTGTGCACCACCAACCATTCCTTTTACGATCTCCCTGTTGCAAAATCCTATAATCAGCCCAGCCTTCCCCACGCTCAGCAGATGACTTTGTTTATGTCTTCTGTCTAGAAATGGAGTGCACAGTGTATACCTTTTTGGACCTTCTGTTGGACCTGCAACTTTGTCTCTATCCAGACTTTCATATGATTTACTAGCTTCCCTTTTCAGTCTCCAGATTTCTTTCTTATTGTAAATATGCTGACTTCTCTCTCAGACCATAAACACACCCTCACTCCTGTATGTCCATTTGCTGCTGCTAAGTCACTTCAGTCGTGTCCGACTCTGTGTGACCCCATAGACGGCAGCCCACCAGGCTCCCCCATCCCTGGGATTCTCCAGGCAAGAATACTGGAGTGGGTTGTCATTTCCTTCTCCAATATCCATTTAACATATGGTAATGCATCTGTGCCAGTGCTACTCTCCCAGTTCATCCCACCCTCCCCTTTCTCCACTGTGCCTACAAGTTCTCTATGTCTGCATCTCTATTCCTGCCCTGGAAACAGGTTCATCTGTACCATTTTTCTAAATTATATATATATATATATATATATAATATTTACTTTTTCCGTTTCTGACTTACTTCACTCTGTAAGTCAGGCTCTAGGGCCTGAATGGTATAACTGGGATGAAGAAAGAGATTTTGTTGTTCAGTTGCTAAGTCATGTCTGAATCTTTTGTGACCCAGGGACTGTAGCCCTCCACCCTCATCTGTTCATGGAATTTTCCAGGCAAAAATACTGGAGTAGTTTGCCATTCCCTTCTCCAGGGAATCTTCCTGATCCAGGGATCAAATCCACGTCTCTTGCATTGACAGATGGGTTCTTTACCTCTGAGCCACCATGGAAGAAAGAGAAGCTAGAGATAAAATAAGTAAAATGTCAACATTTTTATGCAAAGGTAAGAGTTTAACCAATAAATTGTTTATTTGACCAATTTTAACTTTACTGGTGAAAGATATTTGGTTGCATTGACAAAGTTCTAAAATAGTTCAAAAAGTAAAAGATTAGAATTAGATAACCTTGGAAGATGTGGTATAAACTGTATATACCTTTTCTTTAAAGTATATTTTTTCCTACCAAATATTGTATTTCATTTTAAAATACTCTTAGAAAATTCAGTATCTTATAAGATAGTTTAAAAATAAAACAAATATCTTGAAAGATAAATGCATATCTGAGTCTATTAACTTAAAAGGAAAAAGAAGACACCAATGAAAAAATTCACTTACCTTTTTACAAAGGAGATAAAAGTCAGATATTTTAAAATGTTATGACAAGGGAATCTGTGGTTATGCTAAACTTAGGAAACTAGTATTCTGGATAAGTTGAAATGTGTGATGAGGTGTATACATATATTGTGAAATCGTCTTATTGATTTGAGTGTTATATTTAATGGGGAATGCCCAACCAGATTACAGGCAGTCTATAGTCCTTTACATGTTTGATATGGTTATAATCAGTTAGTTAAAACACAGTATTCAGGTTTTGTGTGTCCTAGTCAACTAACGTTTAAATAAAAAAAAATGTTTTATTTATAAGATTGATCTTACTAAGGTCTGTCTAGTCAAGGCTATGGTTTTTCCTGTGGTCATGTATGGATGCGAGAGTTGGACTGTGAAGAAAGCNATGTTTTATTTATAAGATTGATCTTACTAAGGTCTGTCTAGTCAAGGCTATGGTTTTTCCTGTGGTCATGTATGGATGTGAGAGTTGGACTGTGAAGAAAGCTGAATGCTGAAGAATTGATGCTTTTGAACTGTGGTGATGGAGAAAACTTCAGAGTCCCTTGGACTGCAAGGAGACCCAACCAGTCCATTCTGAAGGAGATCAGCCCTGGGATATCTTTGGAAGGAATGATGCTATAGCTGAAACTCCAGTACTTTGGCCACCTCATGTGAAGAGTTGACTCATTGGAAAAGACTGATGCTGGGAGGGATTGAGGGAAGGAGGAGAAGGGGACGATAGAGGATGAGATGGCTGGATGGCATCACTGACTCGAAGGACGTGAGTCTGAGTAAAGTCCAGGAGTTGGTGATGGACAGGGAGGCCTGGCGTGCTGCGATCCATGGGGTCGCAAAGGGTTGGACACGACTGAGCTGAACTGAATATAAATTTGTAGTTATATATATATATAATACAAATTCAACTTAATAGGGAACTAAGGTTGAATTAAATCAATCTTAATTACATTGGCAAAAATCTCTTTTGATATAACTTAAGTGGCGCTAGTGATAAAGAACCTGCCTGCCAATGAAGGCAATGTAAGAGACTTGGGTTTTATACCTGGGTCAGGAAGATCCCCTGGAAGAGGAAATGAAAGCCCACTCTAGTATTCTTGCCTGGAGAATCTCATGGACAGAGAAGCCTGGCAGGCTACAGTCCAAAGGGTCTCACAGAGTCAGACACAACTGAAGCTACTTAGCACACATGCAATCAGGAGGAAGATAAAAGTCATCATCACATTAAATAAAGAAAATGAGTATACTAAGACAGGAGTTTCCAATCCCCAGGCTGTGGACCAGTATTGTCTAGTGTAGCAGGAGGTGAGCAGTGGGCCAGTGAAGGATACTTCATCTGCAGCTCTCCATCACTCCCTATGGCTCACATTACTGCCTGAACCATCCCCTTCACTCCCTCCTTACCCCCATCCATGGAAAAATTGTCTTCACAAATCCAGTTACTGGTGCCCAAAAGGTTGAAGGACCACTGTACTGGGACATGGGATTTTAAGGGCTATCTTAGAATTTGGAGTACTGAACTCAATCAGAAACTCTGTAGCCCATAACATGTTTCTGTCTGCTGTTTTTTATTACTGACCTTCAGTCCCAGTGTGGTCCCCAAAGTTGACCTTGTTACTTTAAGATGTTTATTTATATGATGACATAAAATTTGGTTAACTTTAACTGATTTCATTTTCATTATTTTAATTTTGGAGAATTCATATAAAGATTCAGATTTAGATGATTGATAGTATTTTGTGGGAATTCAAAGCTTAAAAGTTTGAACCAGAGGTTATATCAATTGCATCCACAGACAGATGATCAAACTGACAACAGAAGTGTATGTAATCATTCTCCTACTGAACTGTAGAGCAATTTAGTCCCATTTGTTTCATTATTCTGACAGTCATTCTAATACTCCTTGGAGAAGTGGTTGGAATTTCCTCTACATAGGAGCTGACCAGTTCAAAAGAAGAAAGCCAGAGACCACAGTAGTTTAGATTTCTCACAGAAAAGCATTATTTCATTTGACACATATATTCACTGATTTTTTAAAATACTCTGTCTCTTCTTAGAACTTCCATTGAGTGACACTCGTTTGTATGAACAAAGAAGGATCATGAAGTATACGAGGAGATCCCTTTTCATGAAAAATATAAACAGAACAAACAAAATGATCAAACATGGAAGAAATATTAACAGATCAGGAAGAAGAATTAACCTTACAGGAATTACTTTCAAGAAATATAAAAGAAGACATAAACTGCAACAAATATAAGATCTACCAGAAATAGTCCTTGACAAAGCTAAAATAATTCTTTCTACTTAAAAATATGATAAACAGTTTTAGAAAATCAATAGAAATGTTAGATGACCAAAATGAGGAAATGGTGAAATAAAAACACAAAAGAATAAAAATAAGACATAAAAGAGGAAAAACAGAAAATTTGTGTAGCAGACCCAACACTGAGTAATAGCATTTCTACAGCTAGAGAAGAGAGGAAATGGAAAGTGAAGTCACTCAGTCGTGTCCAACTCTTTGTGACCTCATGGACTGTAGCCTACCAGGATCCTCAGTCTATGGGATTTTCCAGGCAAGAATGCTGGAGTGGGTTGCCATTTCCTTCTCCAGGGGATCTTCCCGACCCAGGGATCAAACCCAGGTCTCCTACATTGTAGGCAGACACTTTACCGTCTGAGCCACAAGGGAAGCCCAGAGGAAATGAAGAAAGACTAACTCAAGAGCGTTTCCTAAGTTGTGATTTCTGAAAGTCATGTAAGTTCACATTAAAGCGCTTCCTGAGACTTCTTAGATCAGTAGATGACAATATTGTGCTATTTGGTATGCTCAAGATAAATAATAGAGTCACAAGCTTTTACAGAGGTAAAAAAGTACCAGAAAGTAGAATAGTTTTCAACTTCTTAATAATGAAAGTGAAAGTGGAAGTGAAGTCGCTCAGTCGTGTCCGACTCTTTGCGACCCCACAGACTGTAGCCTATCAGGNTGCTATTTGGTATGCTCAAGATAAATAATAGAGTCACAAGCTTTTACAGAGGTAAAAAAGTACCAGAAAGTAGAATAGTTTTCAACTTCTTAATAATGAAAGTGAAAGTGGAAGTGAAAGTGAAGTCACTCAGTCATGTTTGACTCTTTGTGATCCCATGGACTGTAGCCTGTCAGGCTCCTCTGTCCATGGGATTTTCCAGGCAAGTGTGCTGGAGTGAATTGCCATTTCCTCCTCCAGGGGATCTTCTCAACCCAGGAATCGAACCCTGGTCCCCCTCATTGCGGGCAGACGCTTTACCGTCTGAGCCACCAGGGAAGCCCTCTTAATAATGAACTGAAGTACAATTGAGAATTTCCTGAATGTAATATTATAGCTAACCATATCCTTCATGTAAAAAGCTAAAACAAAGATATTTAGCTTCTCAAATATTTGAATGCTCCAGAGAAATGTTTAAAGCACAATATTTTTCTAAAAACAAAAAGCAAACAATGAAGGAAGAAGATATGGGCCACAGAAGACTGCAGATTTAAGTACAACTGAGAATTTCCTGAATGTAATATTATAGCTAACCATATCCTTCATGTAAAAAGCTAAAACAAAGATATTTAGCTTCTCAAATATTTGAATGCTCCAGAGAAATGTTTAAAGCACAATATTTTTCTAAAAACAAAAAGCAAACAATGAAGGAAGAAGATATGGGCCACAGAAGACTGCAGATTCAATACAACATGTAAAGATGGGCATTTGAGGTGACAGTTGTCAGTCTTGTACCAGAAGGAGAAGATGATCAGTTCAGAATCTCCAGCCAGACACAGATGTCTCTAGGTTGCTATGCAAGATGCCTGGGGAACCATGGACTCTGACTGAGACTTGAACCCATCAGGCCAAAGCCCAAAGCCCATGGTCTTCCAACTGAGATCACACATCTGGTTTCAGGACTTAAGGTTTGTGTTGTCTCATCATGGAAAGAATTCAGTGAGAGATAAAAGTGATAGGTAGGAAGTGGATTTGTTTGGAGATAAACACTCCACAGACAGACTGAGGCATCTCAGAAGGTGAGAACAGCCTCAAAATATGGTTTTGTTTGTTTTTATGAGCTGGGTAATTTCATAGGCTAATGAGTGGGACTCCAGCTGTTTTAGGGAAGGGCTAGAAGTTTACAGGAATTGGGCAACTAACCAATTTTGATCTTTGATGATCGGCCTCAGAATTGTCATGGTGTGTATGGAGAAGTCATTTAGGTTGCTGATGTGTTACAATGAGTGTAAACTGAGACTCAAGGTCTAGTGGAAGTCATCTCTTCTACCAGGTTCTAATCAGTTTATGCTGTGTTAGTGTAGGAAGTTCATCCTGCAGCTAAAGAGACAGTGCTACACGTGAACCTGTATGGGGAGAGTGAATTAAGATCATGCATTCTGAGACAAAGTGTGGAGAGCAAGTTTAGAATTAAACATATGCAGAGTCTCTTGGGCAAAGAGTCTCCTGGGCAGAAGAATTTTCAGCACTGGGACTCATTAAATTCATTAAATTGCTTCTGTATCAATCAGGCAACTACTATATTTCCTGTGTGCTTCACAGATCCCAATAAAACTTATGTTTTTTACCAAGAGAAGAAATGAAGCAAAGATATCTTTTATTTTCTTGAAAGCAAAAGACTAACAAATGGAAGATTTTAAGTGATTTATTTGGTTAATGTTGTTCAAGAAACTCTTTGTATGACGATTTCATTTTCATGAAATTATTTGGATGATTGATGCACTGTTACCAAACTGATATCATATTGACAAATCTCTTTAATCTCCTATTTTCCACAAACTCTATAAGAGAACCAGGAATATATTTGCACAAAAAAGTGACTGCATAACAGGATAGATCATTAGTTCAAATTTACCCAGTCAACTTTTGGAGCTAAAGTATTAATGCATATGTGCTGACACTCCCTGTTCAAATACAGAAAAGATTAAAGCCAACAAGTCATATTCTTTACCAAAATCTATGAACACCGACTGCTATGTCATTCCCCATAAACTGCTCTATGGAAGAGTTTCAGGTTTCATTTGAACCCTAATCCTACTGTGGTAGGAAAGTAGAGAAATGAGACAATATTGTGCTGTATCTTCTTATAGGCAGATGCCTATGTCTTGCTTGACTAGGATAGTAAAACAATTCTTGGAAAACAGAGGACAATTAAATGATTCATTATCTTTTATAAAATTATGGGTTAATTTTGTATTTTTAGCTAAAAGTATAAGGATATTTCCTATTAAAAAACAAGAAGGGAAAAAGTAAAATTAAAAAACTTTAGTTTTGCTCATTTTCTGTTTCAGAGTGAGAAAAAAACATCTAGTTATACCAAAGCACAACAGACTTCCCCTGAGACTTCTGCCTCTGGACCTTCCAATTTACACACTCATGGTTCATGGGGCTTTGAAATGCCCCAGAGCATAAAGATCCCTATCGGTCTAGATCCTCTCTGCACTGTCATCCAGGCTTCCCTCCAGAGAGACTACCCTTGCCTTGTCATCTCCATAAAAACCCCCTCTTCAGGGCAGTTGAGGTCCTTTGGTGTTAATTAGGAAAGGACCAAGTTTAGGAGAGATTCCTCATTTTCCTCTCTCACATGGGTTACTGCCTTTGTTTATGACATTGGAGGGAGTCACCCACAGCCCACCAGCTTCAGGCTGGACCTTCTCCGGGCACAAGAGGAAGAGGACAAAGGACAGACAGAAAGTACAGAGCAAAGTGTTTTACTGGAATTAGACTGTCTCTTTTACTTTTGTACTCAGACAGCATTAGTTTCTTTGACTCTGTACTTGGCAACATGCCACTAAAATAATGAGTAAGACTTTTCATATCTTATTTTCTCTGACCTTTTTTCATTTCTTAGTTTGTTCATTAAATTGCTAATTAGTAATTTTTTTTTTTTTGTCTTCCAGAGAATGTAGATATACAAAGGGCTAAAGAAGAATCTGCTCTATTCTTAGGGGCTTCCCTGGTGGCTCAGGTTAAATGATGCTAGGGCACATTGGAGATGAACACATGCCACATATTAGCAAATTCAAAGTTAAATGGACCACAAAGCTATACAAAATCAAATGCTTAAAATATATTAGAGTTATCTAAAAATATCCCACAGAAAATAAATTTTGAATAAAATAACAGGCAGTTATAGGTAAGGGCATACAAAGTAAAATAGATAAAATATATTCATATCCTTGACCCAAAGAGTAAAGATTATGAACTGCACTAAGTTATTCAAATAAAAATGTCCTGAAGGGAAAAAAAAAAAACAGTCTGAACTAAATAAAGTAAATATATATATGTAGAGATATAGAGAGAAAATAGAAAGACATGGCAAGCAAGAAGAAACAAGAGGGGAAAAACAAACAAACAAACAGACCAAGAAGCAGATAATAACATAGTAGAAAACCATCCCATCATCCAATATAAGCCCAAAACAAGATGATTTAATCAGCTGTAGTAGGATAAGCGTATATAGAAAAGTCAAAAGTTGAGGTGGTAAAGATTTAAAATTGAATATGAATGAATGTCCAATCAAAATTTTTATTTGATATGATAGCAGGCACTAGGAACCCACTTCTGCACTGCCACTGAGCTAATTGTGTTCTAAGAATGGCAGTGAAATATGGCATTTTTTTTTTCAGTTGGCAGTTTAATTTTTCCTTATTTTTTTTTTTCCATTTTACTTTACAGTACTCTATTGGTTTTGGCATACATTGACACAAATCTGCCACGGGTGTACACGAACTCCCAAACATGAACCCCCCTCCCACCTCCCACCCCACATCATCCCTCCGGATCATCCCCATACACCAGCCCCAAGCATCCTGCATCCTGCATTGAACATAGACTGGCGATTCATTTCTTACATGATAGTATACATGAAATATGGCATTTTTTGAGACTGTATGTATAAAGATAAGTATGACACACAATTTAGTCCAAAGAATTAGGTAGAGAGTTTACGGGCATAAAGTGACTTTGTTCTAAGCTGAATCAATTTGGTATTATTTATTACACATCTCTTATGTAAGTGTTCAATAGCAATGCAAGAAAGAGAATAATTAATTAATCCTAAGACATCCATAAGATATAATCATAATCAAAAGGTAGGAATAATGCAAGGTTTGGTGAAATAAATGCCAATATACATGAACAGAGGATATCTTAAGAAGAAAAGAAGTATGTGGGGATGTATATTTATATATACAAACTATCAGAAGAGAAAGATAAGAAAACACTGCAAATAAATAATGATAGAACCTTCATAGAGGAAGGCTGAATCTTGCCAAAAGAGTGAAAAATTTTCCTGGCAGTAATAAACCAGATAAAGAAACTGTAACTTTTCCCAGTATTGAAAATCTAGTTTTAAAAATAATCTTTTCTCCAGATCCATTAGGAATTCAGTAACTATTACAATAGCTAATTAAAATATGAATCATTGTGGTTCTCCTACTGAGTGAAGTGAAGTGAAAGTCACTCAGTTGTGTCTGACTCTTTGCGACCAAATGGATAGTCCATGGAATTCTCCAGGCCAGAATGTTGGAGTGGGTAGTTATTCTTTTCTCCAGGGGATCTTCCCAACCCAGGGATTGAACCCAGGTCTCCCACACTGCAGGCAGATTCCTTACCAGCTGAGCCACAAAGGAAGCCTTTTTTCACTGAATACAAGTCAAATATCCAGATACTGGAATTGTAGAATGAATTGGATATAATCTTCTACATCTTTCATAGATGGATCTGGAGGAGAAAGTGGGAGTAATTCAAAAGAGCTACATACACAAGGTGCTATATTAACCTGTGTAAAGTATGGGATATGGATATGACTAAGTAATGTATTGTTTCTAAGCTCTATTGATCAAGAGGACAACTGAATTCATCATCTGTGGTGGCATCTAAGAAGTGGATAAATCACATCTGGCCCAGGTATTTAAAAACCATAGAGATAAGAGACCCCAAAATGTTCTATCAAGTCTAAGATTTTGGGGAATAATTAGGGAGAAGTTGAACTTTGTCAGGATTAATGAATGCCAATAGCTATCAACCACTTCCAACCAGCTTCAGAAACGTTCAGGAAATTTATTCACAGAAAAGGAAAAGAAGTAAATTTAATCTTAGAATAACACCTCAACTTTCTCTCCAGGGAAAGGTATTGTACAAATGAGCAATTTTTTCTTTATGTGTATCATAGTACAGCTACCTCAGAATCTAAAGGAAGAATATACAAACTCTCAATTTTAAGAATTATTTTCTCAAAGCTTTATATTTTCATCTTTAATCTATATAGGAAAATTTCCTCAGCATATTTTATTTTCTCTGTTCTTTTATTCTCTTTAAAAATTATTCTATTTTTAATTCTCACTAAAACTTATTTTCTTAAATGATATTCATGTTTTGTGTTTTGCTTTAAGTAGTTTTCCTATAGCCAGATTATACATTTTCACTAAAAGTTTCAAATTTTATTAGCATGATAGGCATACAGAACAGTTAGAGGCTGTACATGATTATTATTATTTTTTCCAGTTTTGCTGAGTAGCAGTAGAGATGGATGTAACCAATGAGAGCACCCAGGGAAATTTCATCCTTCTGGGATTTTCTGATCGGCCCCATCTGGAGAGAATCCTCTTTGTGGTTATTTTGATCGCATATCTCCTGACCCTTGTGGGCAACACCACCATCATCCTGGTGTCTCAGCTGGATCCTCACCTCCACACTCCCATGTACTTCTTCCTTACCCACCTCTCCTTCCTGGACCTTGGTTTCACCACCAGCTCCATCCCTCAGCTTCTGTATAACCTAAATGGACATGACAAGACCATCAGCTACACAGGCTGTGCCATCCAGCTCTTCCTATTCCTGGGTCTGGGTGGTGTGGAATGTCTACTCCTGGCAGTCATGGCATATGACCGGTTTGTGGCAGTCTGCAAGCCCCTGCACTACATTGTGATCATGAATCCCCAGTTATGCCTGGGTTTAGCATCCCTTGCTTGGGGCTGTGGGGTGGCCAACTCTTTGATCATGTCTCCAATGACCCTGTGGTTACCCCGCTGTGGGTTCCAGAAGGTAGACCACTTCCTGTGTGAGATGCCTGCCCTAATTCGGATGGCCTGTGTCAACACAGCTGCCATTGAAGGCATTGCCTTTATTCTTGCAATAGGTATCGTGCTGTCACCCTTAGTGTTTATCCTGATCTCCTATGGCTACATTGTGAGGGCTGTACTAAGTATTCAGTCATCCTCTGGGAGGCACAAAGCCTTCAACACCTGTGGTTCCCATCTCACAGTGGTCTCACTTTTCTATGGAAATATTATGTACATGTACATGCAACCAGGAGCCAGCTCCTCCAAGGACCAAGGCAAGTTCCTCACCCTCTTCTACAACATTGTCACCCCACTCTTGAATCCTCTGATCTACACCCTCAGAAACAAAGAGGTGAAGGGGGCATTGAGAAGATTGACCTTGGTAAATCTCAGTTTAAGAAAGAAATTATAATAAAAGACAATTTAGGAATTCCCTTTTAAATATTTTGTTCTTAAACAAAAAATTAGTGGAATCTAATTATCCACTTTTTAGAAATCTTGATAATATGCTATTAGGAACAAGGAACAAGAATTTGCATCTTACTTTCATTGTCTTACATCAAAACCCCAAACAACAATAACAACAAAAATAAAAGCCCTTTAAGCAAAGTTTGGCTGTAATTCCTTTTAATCTGTTCATTAATTCAATACCAATTATTGATTGACTTTTCTGCTTCAAGCACTATATTCTAGGTGCTGGAATTAAATTTCTGATCAATATTGACTAGGTTCCTGTGTTTGTAAAATTTCCCTACTGTGTGTGCCAGTAATAGTAAATGACAATAAACATATAAAAAACACTCATTTAATGTTGTGAAAAAATAAAGAATTATATGTTGGAAAGTAACCATGTAGCTGTTTAAATGAGATATTCCCTGGAGGTATCTAGCGAGATATTTCAGCTGCATTTGATCATGAAAAGGGAGACCTGCAGCAATCATGCCAGGAGAAGGGATGTCAAGTTCAAACTTCCTAAGGTAAGAGTAAGCTTGGCATGCATTCAAATCAGAATAATGAGCATTATATATGGATTCTATCATTGACAATAAGTGTATATACTACTATCAGATAGTTAAGAAAAGGCCAGAGCATTAAAATTTTACAGGCAATGTTAAAGAGTAGGGGATTTTAGTGTAAGCATAGGAAACTGTTTAGAAAGTAAACAATCTTGTTACACATCCACTTCATCTGCTCTGCAGAGAATGAATGTTATGGAACAAAGGTGAATCAAGAATCTACTGCAATAAATCAGGAAACGTTAGGTAATGTTTCAGAGTAGGTATTAACAGTGAAAAGAGAAAAATTGTAAATTTGATGGTGTGTTTTATAAGATCAAACCAAGGGTTTTCTGATGCAATTTATGGAGTGAAAAGAGATAAGAATCAAGAATAATTTCTTGGCTTGTAAACTGAGCAATTAGTGCTTAAAGGAAGTGACTGATGTGTGCCTGCTAAGTCATTTCAGTCATGTCCAACTCTTTGCAATCCTATGGGCTGCAGCTCACCCAGGCATCTCTGTCTATGGGATTCTCCAGACAAGACTACTAGAGTGGTTTCCCGGGGTCCTCCTTTGAACCTGTGTGTGACTGGAGTAAAAGCAACCATCTCATCCTCTGCCATTCCCTACTCCTCCTCCCTTCTATCTTTCTCAGCATCAGAGTCTTGTCCAGCTCATCACATCTAGTGGCCAACATTTTGGAGCTTCAGTCATAGCATCAGTCCTTCCAATGAATATTCAGGGTTGATTTCTTTTAGGATTGACTGGTTTGATCTCCTTGCTATTAAGAGTCTTCTCTGGCACTACAGTTTGAAAGCATCTATCCTTTGGTGCTCAGCTTTCTTTATGGTCCAAATAACACATTTGTACATGACTATCGAAAAACCATAGCTTTGACTATACAGACATTTATCAGCAAAGTGATATCTCTGCTTTTTAATACATTATCTAGGTTTGTCATAGCTTTTCTTCCAAGGAGCAAGCATCTTTTAATTTCATGGCTGCAGTCACCANTATGGTCCAAATAACACATTTGTACATGACTATCGAAAAACCATAGCTTTGACTATACAGACATTTATCAGCAAAGTGATATCTCTGCTTTTTAATACATTATCTAGGTTTGTCATAGCTTTTCTTCCAAGGAGCAAGCATCTTTTAATTTCATGGCTGCAGTCACCATCTGCAGTGATTTTGGAGTGCAAAAAAGTAAAGTCTCTCACTGTTTCATTGTTTCCCCATCATTTGAAGTGATGAGACCAAATGCCATGATTTTAGCATTTCAAATGTTAGGTTTTAAGCCAGCTTTTCCACTCTCCTCTTTCACTTTCATCAAGATGTTCATTAGTTCCTCTTCACTTTCTGCCATTAGGGTGGTATCATCTTTATAACTGAGGTTGTTGATATTTCTCCTGACAATTTTGATTCCAGCTTGTGATTCATCCAGGATTTCTTATGATGTACTCTGAATATAAGTTAAATAAGCAAGGTAACCCCAAAATGATGTCCTTTTCATTATAGAGGACTGGAATGCAAAAGTAGGATGTCAAGAAACACCTGGAGTAACACAAAAATTTGGGCTTGAAGTATAGAATGAAGCAGGGCAAAGGCTAATAGAGCTCTGCCAAGTGAACACACTGGTCATAGAAAACACCCTCTCCCAACAACACAAGGGAAGACTCTACACATGGGCATCACCAGATGGTCAATACTGAAATCAGACTGGTTATATTCCTTGCAGCCTAAGATGCAGAAGCTCTGTACAGTCAGCAAAAATGAGACTGGTAGCTGACTGTGGCTCCGATCATGAACTCTTTATTGCCAAATTCAGACTGAAATTGAAGAAAGTGGAGAAAACCACTAGACCATTCAGGTGTGGCCTAAATCAAATCCTTAGGGCTATAGAGTGGAAGTAAGAAATAGATTTAAGGGACTAGATCTGATAGACAGAGTGCCTGATGACGGAGATTTGTGGCATTGTACAGGAGACAGGAATCAAGACCATCCTCAAGAAAAAGAAATGCAAAAAAAGCAAAATGGCTGTCTGAGGAGGCCATACAAATAGCTGTGAAAAGAAGAGAAGTGAAAAGCAAAGGAGAAAAGGAAAGATATATCCATTTGAATGCAGAATTCCAAAGAATAGCAAGGAGAGATAAGAAAGCCTTCCTCAGCAATCAATGCAAAGAAACAGAGGAAAACAATAGAATGGNTGGTAACAAAATGGTGGAATACAATCAACTGTTCAAATTGCTTTTGGAACCCAGTGGTGACTGACAAGGATTTCATGTTCCCAGTTGATTTAAAAGGTAGATTTGTTGACAGTTCCCTAATAAAGAGCTGCAACTAAGATCTGCAAACCATTCAGAAAACTGTTTGGCGCCACATCCAAAATGGGAGCTCTGTGACACTCGTATGCATGTAGACATAAATACACACGTTAAAACTGACTCAGAATTGCTGCTACCAGAATGAGCCATCTTAAACCCGAGGGCACATCAAGAGAAATGAGGAAAGTGACTGCTCTTCTTGCTTTCACTAAGGGGTAAATACTCCATCTCAGTATTGGTAGCGTAGTAGACCCTCAATTAAGAGCTGATGACTAGAAGCCTAACAGGCTGACATAATTAATTAGGTAATTACTTTAATACTGAGCTCTTCAAAATACTCAGATTGGTCTTTTGAGGGGGAAAAGTGTCTTTAGTAGGAATGGAAACGTAAAATAACTATTACATCCTAGTTGATTTTAAACTTATACAAAGTAATGATATTGTTATTTTTAAATGATAAGGAAATCAAAACAGAAAAACATTTTAAATTAAATGTAAGAGAAATCTCATATAGGGTAATTTTTGTTTGGTTTGGTTTTAGAAAATGTATTGAGAAATGGAGAGGTATAAAAATTGGAATAAGAGAAACATTAATCCTCTGGGATTATTTTATAAACTTCATAATTCATTCACCTCAGGGCAAAGTAATCACAAGATCAGTCTGCTGAGAACTTCAAGGTGTAGCCCTACAGGAGCTTTAAGCAAAGACATTAATCCATAGTCAGTGTTATATTTAACCTGCTTATTCTATGAGTATGATTTATAACCATGGACTATGATTTATCGCATATATCAAGACAGTTTCACATTTTCTAGTGCTGTCTTTGTTTCAGCTCATGTCTCTGATAAGAAAATTGAAAATAATTCATCAAGGTAGACTATGACCAAGCTGGAATGTGTCAAAATGTGAATAAAATATAGACCACAAGTCACATAGCTTCTGTAGACACGTGGCCAGGAGACTCTTTGCCTCCATTAAGAACCAGTGCTTTCCTGCTGTCCTTTGATGAAAATAAGCTCTTTAAAAGTAAGAACTGTGAGGTATTCATCCTAGATTACTTGTGCTTAGCAAAGTGCATTTTAGATACCCATTTAATGCTCATTAAATAAACCTTTAAAAAAAAAAGTGTAATAGGTAACAAAGATCTATCCTGAAATGTTCTACTGTGTAAGACTTAAACATTAATTTTTAACTGGAAACAATCCCAAATCAATTGGAAGAGATTTTCTAAATAATTAAAAGATATGGAATTTTAAAAGGTTCATTTCATACAGCATAGCTTTCAGAGTTAAACGAGGGTGTTTATCAAATGGGAACCCAAGCGCTCAGAGACTTTATTAAAATAAGCTAATGTGCAAGGTCATGATGCAAGAGAGACGCATCACTGTGTTTCTCATGGCTATTTTACCACAGAGTTTTTTCTTTTCATTGAATATATTTTAGGAAAGGCTGCTGTAAGTGATGCTGCAAATTTCAGATTTTTCTTTTTTTTGCTGCTGTATTTTCTCTATTTTTAAAATAAAGGATTCTTTTCACACAGCATTTCATACAATTCCTTAAAGTCCTCATTGAACTTATGTTTCAGATTGAATTTATTTCAGAAAATGGAGACATACTGACTGTGTTATTTGTGCCAGGAGAGGACTTTTTTCCCATATAGTTTGTAAATGCTCCAGAATGCATAACCGTATCAGCCAAATGGTGCACCTACCTCAGGATTTTTACGTTCACTGGCTATATATATATATAGAGAGAGAGAGAGAGAGAAAGAGAATGTCTCTTTAAAGAAAGTAGCTATTATATATATGTATGTGTATATATTTATATATTTTAATTTTATACATAATTGAATTCAATTACTTGATAATCATTAAATTTATGTATTATGTTCACCATTAATTTTCTAAAGTCTGCATGTTCATTTGCAAAATCTTTTTGAAAATCCAAGTACTTGCACTAATAATAACTTAATATAAAAATACAATCTCAAACAATTTGAGGCTTGGAAACATCCAGAAAGTAAAACTAAGAATTATGTTAATTTTACATTTTTGTTAGATTTTTTTTTAAACTTTAATCACTAACTTGCAAATCTAAACTGAAAGATAAAATATAAGTACATGTATCTAAGTACATTTTCAAATGAAATTGTTTCATGCTCCTTTGAGAAAACCAACATGTCAAGTGACTTTATTTAAGGTGCTAAACCCAAATTTCTAATTCCTCAGAGGGCAGATAACTGCAAGGACTGCTAGAGGTCAAGGAGAATTTAGGCCAGAACCGAGAATGCAGCAAAAGAATTGCCAGAAGCAAAGAAGGCGCAAAAGGAAGTCAGCAAGCTCCTCAAAAAGGGAAGAGAAAAATGAGAGGTCAGGTCATTGAAGATTTGATCGACTAGTCAAAGTCAGAGAGAAGAAAGCCATCAAATGAACTCTTAATATGGCCCCGTGGAGATTCGCCCTGGCTGTTAGCCTATCTTCCTAATCACACTGGACAACTCTCAGACAGGCTGTTGGTAAACCCTGTACTTTTGAGGAACATAATTGGGTAATGGCTTGGAAGCGATGAGAAGGATCATTGGATAAGACAGTCTGTATTTTTACTTACAGACCTTGAGGTCTATTTCAGAAGTTAAAACCCAGTTGTAGATACTTATGGAAAATACTTTTCCTCAAGAAGGGGAGCTTTCCTTGAAAACTAGAATTACGATTCTATATATCCATGGAAATTTGCTATACATAAATAATATTGACTAACACTTTCACATTGAAAGCTTTAGGCATGAAAAACCTATGTCCCTTATGAAGTTAACCTTGACCCTTCATCAGTCCTTGCAATGCATGACTAAGTGGATTATGAGGTGTACCCAATTGCCCCTGAGTTGTAGGCAGCTCCTGAAACATAAAAAATCAGGAGAGTGAGCTGGGTAACTCTAGCGGTTATTGGATTATCAAAATGATAGAAAAAGTAAAGTAGATTTTGAAGTCTGAGCTATTAGAGGAGTCTATGCTAGTGGGATTTTTTGAGAAGTGACCGTAACCCCATGCAGTCAGACTCAGTGGGAAGGGCTTCCGCTGTGCCCGTCCACAGCCATTGATCCAGTGCGGGGCTGGCTGGCTTAATTAAGGTTAACAAACAGTTCTTAAGGTCGGCGCTGTATTTACTTCCAAAGTGTGAAGAATTTTCTGTATCTGCCAATCAGTTATTTTGTTTATCAATTTCATAAGTAGTATGAATTTTTAAAATTTATACTCTTACCAGATGGAGGGACACTTATTCAGAGAATAGTTCAAACTGTCCATCCTTGATCTTAATAAATGTTCCTGGAGATCTCAACTAGGCAAAGAGTCTCAGTGACTGGGTCCACATCCTAAATGTTTTGGAAACTACCATGTAGTACTCGTTTGTCGGGCCCTCTTGTGTTAGGACGTTTCCATAGCGTGTCCCCAGCCCTGGAGAGGAGGCCCAGTCACCCATAGGCATGTTGGGTTTATTTGCAGAAGAAGGGCCAGGAATGCCCTGAGTGTGCGGGGCCTAGCCTGTCAGGGTCATGCTTGGAGAAATAGAACACTGCCCATTTATTGGGTGCTTCCTGCCAGCCAGAAACGGCTCAAAATGCCGTAGAGGTAATATCTAATTTTCTCCTGAGGAGAATTTTATAGGGCATGTGCCACTGTCCCCATGTTCAGTGAGGAAAGCTGAGGCTCAGCTACGGAGAAGGACCGGCTCAGGCGCACGGGGCTTTCCAGCCTCGGAGCTGCCGCCGCCGCTCAGCCGCGTCTGCCTCTCTGCGAGCCCATGGCCTGTAGCCTGCGGGCTCCTGTGTTCCGGGATTCTCCAGGCAGGAGTACTGGAGTGGGCTGCCATTTCAGAGTTACTTTAGGGTTCATTTGACCCCAGCTGCTCTAGTCCCTGGGAGGGTCTGCAGGAATGATGGTCCAAGGATGGTCCTGCGGAGTTTTGCTCTCTCAGCATCTCTCTCCTTTGTACACATCTCCCTACTCTTCAAACTTATTTCTTTTACATAAAAACATAACAACAAGAAAAACACTGTATAAAGATCTAGCACTGCCTCCAAGTATGTATTAAAGCAGGGCATGATACCATATGTAAGCAGAAAACGTCTATCATGAATGGCATTATAGGATTATATAACCACACACACATTAAATATATATAGATATATATATGTGATTTATATGATGTGACTTTCAGCAGCACCCATATAACACTTACACAATTACGTGAAAGTACATTGTATAGTTGTTATCATTCTGTCTAACTTTATGGTACTAATGCACTTGTAGGGTACTTTTCAGAAGGAACGCAGCAGTCCCCTAATTGACATATAGGTACGTGACATCCTAGAACATTCTGATACGGACCATGAAACTGCATGTTGCATGCCTTTACAGAGCCTTTTAGGACCACAGAATAGCATGTCGTACCCAGTGGTTGGTGCAGATCCCTTGTTCAGGGCTAGAAGGTGCTGCCCGTTTACACGTGGATGTGGAGCAGGCGGGGGGAGTCCCCGGCCCTTGACTTCATCTCGTCTGGCCCTGGGGTGAGTAACAGGAAGTGACAAGCCGTTTCTGCATCCAACCACAAAGCCCAGTGTGGCTTAGGAAAGCTACCGCAGAAGGGCACACGTGGATTTGCAGCTTCTTTTTTCTGTTTCTGCTCACACGTGGCGTTTATCTTCTCTGCACGTGAGAGAAGCGTTCTGTGGAGCATCCCGCTGTCACTGTCTGCCTGTGAATCCCTTCCTTCATCTCTGGTTCCTCCTCGCCTGCTCCATGTTCCCTGTCCCCCAGCCCCCACCGGTTCTGATTCTGATGTCCGTGACCTGCTTCTTTAATTGATAACATAATATGAAATTCTTGAAAAATCAAACCCTCTAAGTTGCTTTTGGGCTCTTTCTGTAATATGAAAATCAAAATGAATTTGTTTTTACTTCTGTAGCTTTCAGATGGTTCTTTTTATGGATCAGACACCATTAAAGCCAAGGATGGGACCTGAACACAAATTCTCCGCCTTCCAAAGAGTCATTTTGAGTACAATGCCCAGTTGCTAAGCTGTGTCCGACTCTCTGCGACCCCATGGACTGTACCCACCAGGCTCAGACTTTGTCCAAGGGATTGCCTCGGCAAGAATACTGGAGTGGGTTGCCACTTCCTTCTCCAAATATATGAAATAAATATATGACAATTTGCAGTTTAGAAGTTTTCTTACATTCAATTTATTTTAGTGCAGTTTGTCATATTTTTAAATGGAATCAGCCCTCTTTGAATGTTGCTTTAACACAAAGGTATCAATATGTCCATAACATGAGAGGAGATTTTTCTTATATTTTACATATATAGATAAAAATTCTCTCACAGGTTGACAAAAATTTTAAAACATCCAGTTTGACATTTTACCTGTCAGCTTAAGTCTGCATTGAGTATATGTGTCATTAACCCAGACAGTATTTGAAATAGCACATTCGCTGTCTCCTGTCATTAATGCTAATTGACCGCATTTCAATCTGCTTTGTAGTATACTTTCACTTGAAAGAAAGATTAATTTTTAGTGACCTCGTCATACACTTTCTTTCTCTGATTTGCACTTGATTTAAAAAGGAAATGTTTTGGAGAGCACATTGTTACCCACAGCTTACTCCTTTGCAAGGCAGGATTTCTAACACATCTGCTGAGCGTTGTTTGCCTCAGCTGGCTGTCTGATATGAAAGATGTCTATCTTATTTACTTGATCGTGTGGGATGACACAGACTCATCTTACTGAAACTGCCCTCAGTGAGCTTTGCTAAGGTTCTCAGGGGGCCGTGAGCCACTGTGCCCTGGTGCTGGAAAGGGATGGAACTGAGAGGCACGTGGCACAGCTGCACTTGGGTCTACATTTACCCCCACCTCCTAACTCAGCGTGAAGAATGAGCGACTGAGTGTGAACAGTGGTGGTCTCTGATGGGGCTATTATGGATGACTCTCCTCTTCTTTATGCTGGTTTTTAATTTTTACAATGAGCAAAGGAGAAAACTCAGCTAAAATATAGCTATTTTTATAAAATAGAGTAATGTGACCTATATAAAGAGGAATTTTAAACAGCTAGTTGATTAGACCCTAAAGGAATGTGATTTGTCATAGATATAATATGTTCCTCAAATGTTTATAAAGGTTAATAATAGCTGCTCTCTGAATATTTCATTCCTTTTAAAGCCACCCAAATCTAGGTAATATTTATTAATTTAAGTATTTATTAATTTCGTAGGCTTAAATAAACTTAAGACTATCTTTTAGGACCATTCAGTGAGAACAGATTTTAAAAATGATGCAAGCAAGGTATCTCTTTTCATTTATTGTGAATATAAAGCGTGAATGGACAGGAATCCTATTTACTAAATGGCTTATAAGAGACTGTTTAATCTTTTCTAAATCTGTCTCATTTTAAAAACCTGTCCTTATTTAAAAATCTATCCTTCAGTAGTATAACTGTGTGTTATACTGTATACATTTCTATACATACTCATAGTTAGAACTAGATAGATAACTATTATGTAAGTGGGTTTGCAAGTTTATGTGCTAAGCTGTAATAGCTGATCAAGAGAGGATGACAGTTCAGTATGCGATTACTTATGTAACCAATCCAAACTATCCCACCCACATTAACCTGACATTGAGCCTTAGAATTTTGTTTTTAGATGACTATTTCAGGGAGAAATTTAGAAACCCTGCTGGACTGCATTCATTCAGGACAGGTTCTGATGATACCCAACTCTTTGGAAATGGGTATTTATGGTTTGTTGAACGTTTGTGGTGCAATGAAAACATGTAAATTGCGGTTAACACAACAAAACTGAAAAATGAAGATGGTTCTGAGACTTCAGTTTCTCTTCTGCTGAGGTGCTTGGTGTTTGGAATTTCTGTGGTCTTCTAGCAACATATTTTCTTTCCATTCAGTGTTAAGTCTCATTCAGAGAAGTGGCGAATATCTCTAGAAGAGACATATCTACTAGATACCTCTTCCTGCGGGTGAAGAGCAGCTCTTATGTAAGAGGTTACTAAGGAGGGATTGGGAGCAGGAGGAGAAGGGGATGACGGAGGATGAGATGTCTGGATGGCATCACTGACTCGATGGATGTGAGTCTGAGTGAACTCCGGGAGTTGGTGATGGACAGGGAGGCCTGGCATGCTGCGATTCATGGGGTCGCAAAGAGTTGGACACGACTGAGCGACTGAACTGAACTGAACTGAAGGATGCAGTAATTTGCACCAACTTGAAAAGCAGGGGCTGTCCTCTGCGCCCTGTGCATAAGCTGCTCCCAAGTTGAAAGATAAACCACTTTGGATACCCCGTCTTGGTTCTTTCAGTCTGATGGCTGAAAAATGACTAATCAAATGTTGTTCTCCAAAGGGCTTGACTTGAGATCACGTAGTTGACCTCAGCACAGAGAATATTTTGTGGGAGAAATTGTAAACGCCATTAAAGTGTGTCCCGGATACATCCCTGGGTATTTGTACTTTTTCCACTAATTTGACTGATCTTGATCATCTCATGAATATTTCTTTGAGAGAAGACACTTCTAGTTATTTCGCGCCACATGTTTGATGATACAAACAGCCTTTTTAACATAATCACAGTAATCTTTAGGTGCTGTTTTTAAGATGTCAGATGTACTTGGTTTTCCAATTCTTGATTTTTTTTTAAAACCTTATTGTCACCTAGATGAGACAATGTCCCTTCATTAGGATATTTTGTCAGATATCGAAGTCAGGGTCTTTCAGTCTTTCTTTTCATCTCTATGATAGAGATACATAGATACAGATATGGACGTAGGTACAGAGACGTACAGATATAGACATATTTATAGATTTTATATATACGTGTGTGTGCGTGTGTGTGTGTGAGTCGCTCAGTCATGTCCGACTCTTTGTGACCCCATCAGCTGTAGCCCACCAGGCTCCTTTGTCCATGATATTCTCCAGGCATATATATATATATATATATATATATATATATAAAGCTTTGCCTTGGTGCTGTAGTATCTTGCCATCTATTTCCTTTTCTGTCATGCCCAGGTGTCATAATATCTTTACCTCAGCTCCTCAGCTGAAAGGAGAAATGAAACAGAGTGGGCATCATAGTGGGGAAGTTCCCTTGAGGTCATGGTAGCTCAAAGTATGTTGCCTGGCAGACTTTTCCAGAGCTCATAGATCAGAAGTATTTGAAGACCAAACTAAGAAAATTGGATTACAGGGACTATTACGTTTATTTAAGTGCTCAGTGCACAGCAGGAGGAAGGAAGCACTAGGTAACACCCTTAGCCAGGGAGTCAGTGGGCCGGGGCAGCTTTTGAGCAAGTAAGGCAGCTTTTGACCTCTGGGCCTGTGATGGGAAAACTCACCCAAGTGTCTGGATATCTGGTAGTCCTGTCTACATAACCTTGTATATGATATCGAGGCATTAGTTCAATGACACAAAATGGTAAATATTTTACTATTAGCATGTTTATATTTCTGCATATATCCCTGTAACCACAAATGCTCAAGTCAGTGACAGAAATCATTAGCTATTTCTAAACTTTCTAATAATATCAGTTTTCTGCTTTTTCATTAATGATGTTTGTTAGCAGGCCTGAGAGCTTTAAGAAAAAATTCTGAAGGAAACTTTAAATGGAAACAACCCCATCTATTATTTTTCTGCCCAGTGAACTGGAAAGGCCTGCCATTTTTTTTTTATATAAATTTCAGTATGGAAAACTTCAGTATAGATCCCAGATGTTCTAGAAGTACATAATCTGAGAACCAGTGATTTAGTCTGAAGAAAATAATAACAGGGCAACTAAATAACTATTTTAAGACAGTAAGTGGACATTATATAGAGGATAGCATCTAGTGAACTTAATTTACCAGAGCACTATTTTTATCCATTGAAATCCTGTTGGTGACTAATTCCTGGAGCAGGGGGAGGAGGAGGTTTAAGAGCACTTTAAATGGATATCTCTTATTTGTGTGGATATTGATTTTCTCATTTTTTTTTCTTTTGGTTTCCGTTGTATTTTGTATTTTACAACATATATGAAATGGTTTCAAACGATTTGTTGGATGCCAGAATAAGTGATGATTTCATCCCCCCTTTTTTTTAAAGCTAAGATCTGAAGTCTATTAGAAGAAGAAAAAAGTATCAAAACAGATGTGCTCATTGTTATTCTTTTCAGTGTTCTCAAAGGCTGATATCCAGAGGCTGGGAAATCTGTAATTATTTTATCTTGTCTCAGTTCCCTCTCTGAAACCACATAATGGTCTCTCATTGCCCCGCAGACACAATCAAAACTCCTTAAGAAAATTTCTGACTTTTCATTTTTTTAGCAGTTTAGAAAATTGCGTTAAAAACAGAATTTACTTTCTCAGCCATTTGTGCGTCTACAGCTCTGTAGCGTCGAGCGTATTCAATCTGTGGGCAGGAGTTCTCCAGAACGTTCTCAGATGTCTCTTGCAAAACTGAAACTGTACCCACCGGACAACAACTCCTTTCTCCCTTCCGTCCAGCTTCCGACTGTCAGTGTTCTGTAAGACGGTCTTGATCCGGCTTCTGCCTGCGCTGTTTGACTTTCGTCCTACCCATCTCAAAACCTGCTCTTGAGGTACACGTGGTCTTCCTGTCCCCCATTCAATCTCTCACTTCAGGACTTCGGTCCATGTTCTTTCCATTGGTCAGGAGACTCTTCCCCATCTCTTGTATGGTTAACCTCTGACTCAACTTTTACATTAGACTCTCTTAGAGTGAGTTCTTATATGCACTTGATATTTCCAGTTATCACAATAATAGCTTTAACATTTTCTCTAACAGTATGTAAGCCTTTGAAACTAAGCAGCAGCTATACAAATAAGACCATCCATTCTTTCCCATTTTTTTTTTCCTGGCACCATAAGGACACACTAAATAAATACTTTTGACTGAAAGAGTGGGTTGCTGCTCAGCCCTACTGGTTGTATGTCCTTGAGTCCATAATTATGATGATGGTAATAACAATTGCAGCAATAGTGATAGCAGTGACAAGATGCTATCCCTGATGTTTTCCGAGCAATTTTAGATACTAGGCATTTTTTTTGCCCTTGCTTATGTTACCTTGCTTAATCTTCATGGTGAGTCTGTGCAGTTAGATACTGTGATTGTGCTCATTGTCAGAGAAGAAAGGCAACAGGGATGTTTAAGTGATTTGTTCAAGGTCACACAGTCCAAAGAGCAAGACTGTACCTAGAATCAGACATTTTGAGTCTGAAGTCAGGTTCAGAAATACTGCTGGCTGAAATATTTGGGGCGCCACTTCCTTATATAATAGTGATTATTGTAACCACTTCAAATATGAGTGATGAGCATTAAATGCTCTAATCTGTGGCAGTTCCTTAGTACGATGCCTGATGTGTAGTGAAAATTCAATAAATGACAGCGACTACTGTCATCATTTATGTCAAGGGTGCTGTTCAGTGCTTCTAATGATGGAGGCTTTCAATAAACGTTAGCTCCTGTCTTCTCGCTCTGCTCCCTTAATTAGAGCAAGTCAGAGGCAACTACTCGTACAATAGAATTAGGTCAGGAGCATATTGCAATGACCACCAAGAAAATGAAGTATAATTGATAGAAGCTGTGGAGAAATAGCGCGCGTTTAAGAAGAAAACGACAGCCTGTAGCTGAGTGCTCGAACTTTCCTGGGATTGTGGTAAAAAAATGTCCAGCGTTTAGATAATGCTTATAACTCTGCAAGCGTGTGCACAATTTCGTATCATTTTTACTTCACAGCCGACCTTGAGAGAAAGGCTTAGCACTTCGCAGTCGCGTTTTACAAGCCCGCAGCATCCGGACGCTGAGGGAGGCAGGCGGGCGCGGGAGCATCCCCGCATCCCCGCATCCCCGCGGCGGGAGGAAGGCTCCATCCCGGAGCGGAGGAGCCGCCGGACACCCAGCTGCGCGCTCGCCTTAACAGCCTTGGCCTTGGCCTGCCTTCCTTCCAAGATGCTGTTGCGAGTCTTCCTGAAGAGCGGGGAGCGAAGGCTCTGTAAACATGCAGCCCCTAGCTATGAACACACTCTGGATTTTGTCTAGTGGATGGTAAAGGAGCGCTGGGCATCTCATCACTCCTGCCGTACCTCGTTTAGTTTGAAACACTCGGGCGATTATGCTCCTCCTCATCCCGCCCCGGCTGGAGCCCCCGATGGGTCGTGTCTTCCTCTCCATTAGTCCCCAGTCTTCTTCCTGCAACCACAGCGGTGATCCCCTCACCATCTGGCTCAGGCAGGCCCCGTACCTTCCTGAGCTCCTCTCTCTCCGCTCCGCATCCTCACCTCNGGGCGATTATGCTCCTCCTCATCCCGCCCCGGCTGGAGCCCCCGATGGGTCGTGTCTTCCTCTCCATTAGTCCCCAGTCTTCTTCCTGCAACCACAGCGGTGATCCCCTCACCATCTGGCTCAGGCAGGCCCCGTACCTTCCTGAGCTCCTCTCTCTCCGCTCCGCATCCTCACCTCACACTGGCATGCACAGCCTCCTGACCTTGTCGCTTGTGTAAAGGTGTGGACTGTGTCTCCAGCCTCCTCACACCTTGAATAGGGCAGGGCTTTCGTGTTCACATGAGTCTTTAGTTTGGAATCACATCCGCCTATAACTTTTCTTTTTTCTTTCCCGAAGTACCATTGAATGGATATTCATAATGAGGGACAATTAGAAGTTAAGGCACACATCGATTTGTAGCTTTGAATACCAGCCTATGAAATGAAACTTCTGACAACAACGCATCAAAGAACTCATGAACCTAATTGTGAGGATTTGTGTGACAAGTGCATCTAATGTCATTGCAGCACAATCAGATCCTGAAACCTTCATATGTGAATAATTAATTTCACAGGCACTGAACCTTCTGTCCTTGTTTACTGTGTGAAAGAGAAAGTGCAGATCTTCTTTTGAGGTTAATTGTTGCTTTCACTGCTGACACGCCCTCTTTCTTTGCACCCCTTCAGGATTGCCTCTGACCCATGATGTACTTGTGAAAATTGATATTCATGGTTTATGGGCTGCAGGGAATGATTTAAACGGTGACTAATCCCTGGAGGTGTTCAATATTGTTAAGCATGCATGTCGAATAAGGGCCAAACATTTTAAAATGACAATTGTGAGGCTATAGAAACCATGTCAAGCCTGTCCAGGCTAACATTTATTTTTTGTTAGATGTGGAGCCTCTGTCATGATTTTATGTAAATATATCTAGTTTATATATATACATCTGTATCAATGTTTTATATGCACTGTCATTAAACTAATCTGATATTAATATTAGATTATATATTAATTAATATTAATATTAATTATGACTGATTCTAATAATCTGCATCTTTGCTTACCGTACATCTTTGCTCCTCGAAGTACAATCCATGGGCCAGCAACATTGGCAGCACCCAGGGGAACTTGTTAACGATGTGAAATTCAGCTGCTGCCCTGAACTACTTAGTCAAACTTAGTTTTATCGAGGACCCCCACCCTAAAGTTTTTTATGCATATTGAAGTTTGAGGGCTGTTCTCCATCTCTGTGAAATGTATTCTTTGTTGATGGGAATTAGTATTTGGTGTTGAAACACTGGCATTTCCTGTTGCTCAGCTGGTAAAGAATCCATCTGCAATGCTGGAGACTCTGGTTCGAATTCCTGGGTCGGGAAGATCCACTGGAGAAGGGATAGGATACCCACCTCAGTATTCTTGGGTTTCCCTGGGAGCTCAGCTGGTAAAGAATCCGCCTGCAATGCGGGAGACCTGGGTTCTGTCCCTGGGTTNTTCGAATTCCTGGGTCGGGAAGATCCACTGGAGAAGGGATAGGATACCCACCTCAGTATTCTTGGGTTTCCCTGGGAGCTCAGCTGGTAAAGAATCCGCCTGCAATGCGGGAGACCTGGGTTCTGTCCCTGGGTTGGGAAGATCCTCTGGAGAAGGGAACTGGAGAATACCCTCTCCAGTATTCTGGTCTGAAGAATTCCATGGACTATTCCATAGGGTTGCAAAGAGTTGGACACAATGAGTAATTTTCAGTATGAAAATTGTTGCCATTGTTTTGAGGAAGTTTGAGTCCCTAGAAGAATAATTTAATATTTTTCATAACAAAGTCATCAGATTTTACCTGGAGATTTTACTCTCGAGTCACACAGATGAAATATTGCAAAGAAGTATTAAACGTATGTCTTTAATAACTTAAGAGACAAGATTTTATTAGATACTCTGTGTTTGGCAGGGCTTTTATCCCTGAAAGTAGGTCCTTTCTCATTAGTGACCCCTTTGTTCTTAGTGGTCATATCTACATCTTATGTAGACAGCTACAGGACTGTCACAGAGTTGTGTATGAATAAAAATTTTGGCCAAGTGGATTTGCTGGATTTTGATTTTGATTGCTCCTTAAGGGCTCCTGGTGGTGCTGCTGAAGATTTGAGTTCTGAGATGCATTCTGCCTGCTGAAACCGGGCAATTCTCAGTCTGGAGCAGCCTGTAACTTCTCCCTGTGTCTGTATATGTGTGCAAGCACATGTGCACTCAGGCAGACTTAAAACCAGTTTTGAGCAGCTGTAATAGTTTCGTCTACTACAGGACTGTCACAGAGTTGTGTATGAATAAAAATTTTGGCCAAGTGGATTTGCTGGATTTTGATTTTGATTGCTCCTTAAGGGCTCCTGGTGGTGCTGCTGAAGATTTGAGTTCTGAGATGCATTCTGCCTGCTGAAACCGGGCAATTCTCAGTCTGGAGCAGCCTGTAACTTCTCCCTGTGTCTGTATATGTGTGCAAGCACATGTGCACTCAGGCAGACTTAAAACCAGTTTTGAGCAGCTGTAATAGTTTCGTCTGTCAACCGAAGTTCCTTATAGGAACTGTGGCAGTTAAGAGAGGTAAATAGAGAACAATTCTGGCCTTCCAGGCATTTGTGATCTAGTGTGCAACATAAATTGAGCAGAAATTGTACCCGTATGACATGTAACAAAATAGCCTCTGATTACTTTGGATGGGGTAATGAAAAAGACATTTNCAAAATCACTACAGATGGTGACTGCAGCCATGAAATTAAAAGATGCTTACTCCTTGGAAGGAAAGTTATAACCAACCTAGACAACATATTAAAAAGCAGAAACATTAGTTTGCCAACAAAGGTCCATCTAGTCAAGGCTATGATTTTTCCAGTAGTCATGTGTGGATGTGAGAGTTGGACTATAAAGAAAGTTGAGCCCAGAATAATTGATGCTTTTGAATTGTGGTGTTGAAGAAGACTCTTGAAAGTCCCTTGGACAACAAGGAGATCCAACCAGTCCATCTTAAAGGAGATCAGTCCTGGGTGTTCATTGGAAGGACTTACGTTGAAGCTGAAACTCCAATACTTTGGCCACCTGATGTGAAGAGCTGATTTGTTGGAAAAGGCCCTGATGCTGGGAAAGTTTGAGGGCAGGAGGAGAAGGGGAAGACAGAGGATGAGATGGTTGGATGGCATCAGCGACTCAATGGGCATGAGCTTGGATGGACCCTGGGAGTTGGTGATGGACAGAGAGGCCTGGCATGCTGCAGTTCATGGGGTCACAAAGAGTCGGACACGACTGAATGACTGAACTGAACTGAACTCTGAATATAAGTTAAATATGCAATGTGACTGTATACAGTCTTGATGTACTTCTTTCCCTTGTTTGAACCAGTCCTTTGTTCCATGTTTGATTCTAACTGGATTTACTTTTGGGCTCTATTCTGTTCCATTGACCCCATGCCTATGTTTGTGCCAGCAACATTTCATTTTAGTTTCTGTAACTTTGGACTGTTTTATGAAATATGGGAGGGTTATGCCTTTGGTTTTTCTCATTTCCCCCTGAATTGCTTGGCAACTCTGCATCTTTTATGAGTCCATGTAAATTTTTGAATCGTTTGATCTAGCTTTGTGAAAAATGTCATGGATATTTTGACTGGGATTGCTTTAAATTTATCGATTGATTCGGTTGTTATGAACATTTTATAAATATTAATTCTTTCAATCCAAGTACTTGATATCTTTTTCACTATTTTTTGAATTCATCTTCAGTTTTCTTTATCAATGTTTTATAGTTTTCAGTTTATAAATCTTTTATCTCCTTAGTCAGGTTTATTCTTAAATATTTTATTATATGATGTGATTTTATTTCTTAAAATTTTTATCAGTGTAGAGTTGATTTACAGTGTTGTGTTGATTTCTGTTGTAACACAAGGTGAGTCAGTTATATATATACATATATCTGCCTTTGTTTAGATTCTTTCCCCATGTAGGTCATTAATGTGTATTAAGGAGACTTCTTGTGCTATACAGTTGTATCCTTATTAGTTGTCTATGTTATATATTTATAGTAATGTATATATTTCAATCACCTTTCTGATATTTCATTATTAGTATGTAGAAATGTGACAGATTTCTGTGTATTAACTTTGTATCCTGCAATTTTACCAAATTCATTCTGGTAGTAGTTTTTTGATGGTGTCTTTAAGATTTTCTTTGTTAAGTATCATGTCATCTGTAAAGACTGAGAGACTGACTTGTTCCTTTCCAATTTTGATTCCTTTTTATTTATTTTTCTTGTCTGGTGCTGTGACTCAGTACTTCCAAAACTCTGTTTAAAAGTAGTGGTGAGGATGGGTATCCTTATATTGTCCCAGTTTTTAGTAGAAAGGCTCTCACCTTTTCACTATTGAGTATTATGTTGGCTGTAGATTTGTCATAATTGTCTTTTATTATTCTTGAAGTCCTTTGCTAAAACACATGCTGATAATTTTTTGCATCTAAACTTAATAGGGATATTGGTTTATAGGTTTCTGTTTTTCTTGTAGTTTCCTTATATGACTATGGCATAAGTGTTTTTCTGGTCTCATAAGAGTTTGGAAGTGTTTCATCTACTTTAGTTTTTTAGAAGCGTTTTAGAAGAATTGGCGTTAATTATTGTGGTGGTTTAGTCCCTAAGTCAAGTCCAACCCCTTCCGACCCCATGGATTGTAGCCAGCCAGGCTCCTCTGTCCATGTGATTCTCCAGGCAAGAATACTAGAGTGGGTTGCCATTTCCTTCTCCAGGGGATCTTCCCGACCCAGAAATCAAACCTGGGTCTCTTGTGCTGCAGGCAGATGATTTACTGACTGAGCTTGAGGGAAGAACTAGTTAAAATTTAATGTTTAGCAGAATTGGAAAGTGAAGAAAAGAGTTTCTTGGAGTTTTCTGTGTTGGGAGACTTTTGGTTACTAGTTCATTCTCAATATTAATTACTGATCAGTTGAGATTTTCTGCTTTTTTCTACTTCAGTCTTTGCAGCTGATGTGTTTCTGGGAGTTTATCCCTATTTTCTAGGTTATCTAATTTGTTCACTTATTGTAGTCTTTTATGATTGTTTGCAGTTCTTTTGTATCTAGTGTAAAGTCTTATCTTTCTTTTGCATCTAATTTTATTTTTCTGAATACTTTCTCTTTTTTTCTTAGTCTAGCTGAAGGTTTGTCAATTGTGTTTATCTTTTCTAAAACCAGTTTTTAGTGTCATTAATCCATTCTATTGTTTTTCTAGTCCCTAATTCACTTTTTATTTTTTATTGTTATTTCAATTCTTCTGTTATCATTTTGCTTAATGTGTTCTTCTTTTCCTAGTTCTTAGAAGTGAAAAGTTAAGTTGTATATTTGAGATATTCCTGATTTCTTATTGTGTTTATCTTTTCTAAAACCAGTTTTTAGTGTCATTAATCCATTCTATTGTTTTTCTAGTCCCTAATTCACTTTTTATTTTTTATTGTTATTTCAATTCTTCTGTTATCATTTTGCTTAATGTGTTCTTCTTTTCCTAGTTCTTAGAAGTGAAAAGTTAAGTTGTATATTTGAGATATTCCTGATTTCTTAATGTTATGCATTTATTACTCTAAAATATCTCTTCAGAGATGCTTTTGCTGCATTCCATAAGTTCTGATATGTTATGATTACATTTTATTTATTCAAGAATTTAAAAATTCCCTTTTGATTTCTTTTTTGACCCATTGTTTACCAGAAGTGTGTTTAGTTTTTACATATTTGTAAAATTTCCAACTTTCCTTTTGTTGTCCATTTCAAGTTTCCTACCACTGTGGTCAGAAAAGATAGTATGAATCCAACCTTCTTAAATTTGTTAAAATTTGTTTTGTGTCCATTCATATGATTTATCCTGGAGAATATTCTGTGTGCACTTGAGAAGAATGTGTATTCTGATTGTGTTAGATGGACTATTCTATATATGTCTGTTAAGTCCAGTTGCTGTAATGTATCCATTTACAACATTCCTTTGCTGATTTTCTGTGGATAAGATATCCATTGTTGATAGTAGATTGTTGAAATCATATTATTATTATTATTATACACTTGTCTATTTTTATCTTTAGATCTGATGGTATTTGCTTAATATATTTAGGTTACTTAGGTACTTTCATGTTGAGTGAATATATATTTACTATTGTTATATCTTCTTGAAATAGTGACCTCTTTTTTATTGAAGTACAGTGTTGTGTAATAATAAAAACTTTTTTTCCAGTTTTTTCATTATAAGTTATTATGAGTTATAGAATAAAGTTTTTTATGGTGCATAGCATAGCATTGCTTTTTATAAAAATTATACATGACTATGTTGTTTATAGTCATGTGTATCTGTTAATTCCATACCCCTAATTTGTCCCTCTTCCATCTTTAGTAACCATAGGATTGTTTTCAATGTCTGTAGGTCTGGTTTTCTTTTATATAAATCCATTTTTATTTATTTTTTTTAGATTCCACATATTAATGTTATCCTATAATATTTGTCCCATAATATTAAAATATTAAAGTGTTATCCTATAATATTTGTCTTTATCTGAATTACTTCATTCAATATGATAATCTCTATATCCATCCATATTGCTGCAAATGATAACATTCCATTATTTTTGTGGTCAAGTAGTATTCCATCATGTGTATATGTGTGTGTATACACACACATATAAATACAAACCATATATACATATATGTAAATACATATACATATATAGTATGTGTGTGTGTGTATATACACACACATATAGCATGGGGCTTACCCCAGGTGGCAGTAGTGGTAAAGAATCCACCTGCCAATGCAGGAGACATAAGAGATGTGGGTTCAGCCCCTAGGTTGGGAAGATCCCGTATGGGAAGGCAAGGAAACCCACTCTAGAATTCTTACCTGGAGAATCTCATGAACAGAGGAGCCTGACAGGCTACAGTCCATAGGGTCACAAAGAGTCAGATATGACTGAAATAGCTTAACATGCACATACGTGTCTTGGAAGAGATATAGAAGAATAACTTTTTGATTGAAGGATGTGAAGTAATTTATCTGGCAATATATACAAACTTTAATTTTGAAGGAAATGACTGATAACTATTACAATAATGTTAATTTTAAATAAATATCAGCATTAAGAGTGTGAGAACCCATATCAAGGAAGGATAATATAGTTGTAGCATGAGTAATTGGAAATGAATTTTGTCCCTATTTTATAAAGAACTACTAAAATTAACAACAAAATGCCTAATTCATTATTATTTTTTTAAAAATAGACAAACTGTTTAAATGCAACTTCTGAAAGAATGAAGTAAAAATGGACAATAAATATGTGAGGAATCACACGACTTTGATGGTAATCAAAAATAGGCGAAATAAATAGCAACAAGACCATACAGATGCACTCATCGTATGCACAGAAATATATCATTTTGAAAATTGTGCATTTTTTAAGGTTGTGAAATTAAAGGAATTCATTCTTGAATGAGTCAAACTACTAAAATTATTTAGAAAACATTTTGGCATTATCTATTGTAGTGGGTTAAAAGATGGCCCCCCAAAATTCATGTCCTTTTGGAACATGTGAATGTGACCTTTGGAAATAGAGCTTGGCATTTGTAGTTACTTTGGGATCTCAGGATGAAATCATCACGGATTTAGGGTGGGTTCAAAATCAAATGAGTAATGTTTGTATAAGAGAAAAGAGCACATTAAAATATACAAAGGAAAAAAGACCAAGTGAAGAAAAAGAAAGATCAGAGTTATGCTACACAAGCCAAGGAATGTGAGAAACAATCAGAAGTCAAAGAGTCTAAGAAAGATTGACATTTGAGCATTCACAGGTAGCCTAGACCAGTCAAAAACTTGAAATAGAATGTCTGAATTACAGACTTGTGAGAAAGTAAATTTCTGTTGTTTTAATCCTTCAAAGTTTTTTTTGATTTTTTATGGTCACCCTAGTAATCGAATACACATTATTAATTTTAAAATGTGCATACCTTCTCCCTAGCACATATACTCACAGACATAATTTTTAACATAACTTTATTTATTTTAATTGGAGGTTAATTACTTTACAATAAATTTTAATTGGAGGTTAAATACTTTACAAACACAGCACGTGTTTCCCATCCTGAATGCCCCTCCCTCCTCCCTCCCCATACCATCCCTCTGGGTCTTCTGAAAACCACAATGAGGTACCATTTCACACTAGTCAGAATGGCTGTGATCCAAAAGTCTACAAGCAATAAATGCTGGAGAGGGTGTTGAGAAAAGGGAACCCTCTTACACTGTTGGTGGGAATGAAAACTAGTGTAGCCACTATGGAGAATAGTGTCGAGATTCCTTAAAAAACTGGAAATAGAACTGCTTTATGACACAGCAATCCTACTGCTGGGCATACACACCGAGGAAACCAGAACTGAAAGAGACACGTGTACCCCAATGTTCATCACAGCACTGTTTATAATAGCCAGGACATGGAAGCAACCTAGATGTCCATCAGCAGATGAATGGATAAGAAAGCTGTGGTACATATACACAATGGAGTATTACTCAGCCATTAAAAAGAATACATTTGAATCTGTTCTAATGAGGTGGATGAAACTGGAGCCGATTATACAGAGTGAAGTAGAAAAACACCAATACAGTGTACTAATGCATATATATAGCATTTAGAAAGATAGTAATGATAACCCTGTATGTGAGACAGCAAAAGAGACACAGATGTATAGAACAGTCTTTTGGACTCTGTGGGAGAGGGAGAAGGTGGGATGATTTGGGGGTATGGCATTGAAACATCTATAATTTCATATAAGAAACAAATCGCCAGTCCAGGTTCGATACAAGATCCTTGGGGCTCGACTGGAATTCCATCACCTCCACTAGCTTTGTTCATAGTGATGCTTTCTAAGGCCCACTTGACTTCACATTCCAGGATATCTTGCTCTAGATGAGTGATCTCACCNGAAGCCAGAAAGAAAAACACCAATACAGTATACTAACACATATATATGGAATTTAGAAAGATGGTAATGATAACCATGTATGCGAGACAGCAAAAGAGACACAGACGTATAGAACAGACTTTTGGACTCTGTGGGAGAGGGAGAGGGTGGGATGATTTGGGAGAATGGCATTGAAACATGTATACTATCATGGAAGAAACGAAGCACCAGCCTATGTTCGATACAGGATACAGGATGCTGGGGGCTGGTGCACTGGGATGACCCAGAGAGATATGGGGAGAGAGGTGGGAGGGGGGTTCAGGATTGGGAACTCATGTACACCCATGGCAGATTTATGTCATTGTATGGCAAAACCAATACAGTATTGTAAACTAAAATAATAAATAAATAATATATATATAAAAAAAGAAGAGGTGTCAGGAATACACAGAAGAACTAAAACAAGATCTTAATGACCTGGATAACCACAATGGTGTGTTTGATCAGTCACCTAGACCCAGACATCCAGGAGTGTGAAGTCAAGTGGGCCTTAGGACACATCACTACGAACAAAGCTAGTGGAGGTGATGGAATTCCAGCTGAGCTATTTCAAATCCTAAATTGACTGAGTGGATCACAACAAACTATAAAAAATTCTTAAAGAGAATACCAGACCACCTTGCCTGCCTCCTGAGAAACCTGTATGCAGGTCAGGAAGCACAGTCAGAATGGACATAGAACAATGGACTGGTTCGAAATTGGGAAAGGAGTACAAGGTGTATACTGTCACATGTCACTCACTTATAAGTGAGTTATAAATGTTACAGCATTTCAAATTAAATGAATTTTAAAAACTTTTTCCGTTCACTTATGTCAAAAATTTGAAATTCTTTTCTCTAGTTTTGATTCATTTTCAGTTGGCAGTAGGTTTGGTTTTAAATTTCTCCTCCTCATCCCTCCTCCTCCAGGACTTTGCCAAGTTGATAATTATCTACATAATGGCTTAAAACATATTTTTTAAAAAGTCTTTGGGAGTCCTTTTAGACAAGAGAAGAATCATTAGTAATACAGATGGTACCCTGATCTGTTGTGAGGATACATTTTGCTAATTTTCTAAAGAGAAAATATATCAAAACGGAAAAAACATAAAGGAGGTCAGAGGAGGACTTGCTTCTAATGCAGGGAATTTGGGTTCAGTTCCTGGTTGGGGAACTAAGATCCCACATGCCATGCAGCCAAAAAATTAAAAACTTTTTTAAAAATGAAGGAGGTCAGAGGGAAAAACGGGTGGAATTAATGCAAATCTGTTATATATACAGGTAGCAGTTTGGCATAGCAAAGTAGCTTATCTACATCTAGTTCCACAACAGTTCCTTTACTATAGCTTTTCTGCAATGGAGAAAACATTCGGTGTGTACAAAATGCAGTCAGTATTTTCAGTTCTGATCCTGTGAACTTGTAAGCTCACTACAAGTTTGTTTTTGTTTTTGTTTTTTTTACAAGGGCAGGAAACTTCTGGACTGCTTCTTTGCCTGTCTTATTATTCCCCATATGTATCTATCTAACTTACTCCTAGGAAAATTAGTGAGGACCTGGTGAACCACCTTTAAGAAACTGGCATGACTTCTGAATAACACTGGTATTCATTCAATACAAAGAGAGACTATTTGAAGAAAACACCTTTCTGTTGAAAAAAGTGTCTGTTACTAAATAAACACAAGAAACAACGGTGGCCTCTAAATGCTCTCAAAACCTTCCCAATGCCACAGAATGTTATGTTTCCATCTTATTTAGAAGTATTTATGTGATTATTAATCCATAAATCTGTTATTGCTCATAAGAATGCTACTAAAACCCTACTATATATACAGATAGATAAATATCTATCTATACAGAGTAAAATGGGAAGATTTAATTTATAAAATGTAGTTTCTGTTTGTAACTAAACAAAACATAGCATAGTCCAGGGTATCCCTTATGTCTGCCTTAGACTAGGGGAGAGTCTCTACATTTTCACAGGTATCCTCAAGGTGCAGCTCAGTACAGTGGTTTCGATTTTGCCTGTGGAATCAGGAAGGGTGTGTTTATGTGTGTCCGTTTGATGTGAAGCAGAATAATTACCCACCCACCTGATATCTGAAAGATGAAGACTGCATAGCCTAAGATACTTTAGTTGATTTTGGGGGTAGCTTCTATCTCGTAGCAGATTCTCTCGTACACTGCCAGAGTTTTCTTGTACAATGACAGCCATGACCTATGATATAGTTATCTCTTAGCACCTGTTCTCACCATGGAAATTTCCATTCTGAACATTTCAAGTGCAAGGAAGACCACTATACACCTCCCACCCCCAATCTTTGGTTCTCAAAAGAATTTATCATTGTGTGTGGCATTGTGGAGCTGTATTTATCTTCAAATTACACCAATTAGCTTATGCCAGCTTCAGTGACACCAGCCCAAAGAGAGAGAATGGAATTTAAGGCCTCATTTTCATCCTTCATCTCAATGACTTCTCTTATCTCTCTCATCCCACTCCCTACAAAGAGGGTTTGTCATCATTATGGTCTGCTTTCCATACACTATTAAATTACCAGTAAAAGTAGAACTACTTCCAGAATAAAGACTTTTATCTCTCCTTTGTGTCTACCCTTCCTGGCTCCCATATCTAGTCTACTTATCATCCTGAGGCCTAAATAAGACCAAAACCATGAGTTCCTTATTTATCAGAAACCAAGGTAGGTCTAGTCTTATGGACTCTCCTGGGCCCTAGCTAATACCTAGCTCTTTCCAGTTACCTTCTTACCTTGGACACAGTCTCTCAGGTTAACTGTCAACCAAATGCTTTGTCTATTTTTCACCAAGTGTCAATATTTATGGAGCATAAGACATGCTCAGTATGTCAGGCACTGTTCCTGGCCCTAAGACCACAACAATAAACAAGGCAAAATCCTCTAAGCAGATCCTCATGGTGGGAGGAGGGGCAACACAGTAGGTATATAAATAGTAAGATAACTCAGTGGTAAGTGCTATGGAGAAAAATAAAGCAGGAGTGTGATAACATGCAGTATTATAAGCTTACTCCTTTTATACAACTTTACAGGACTTGAGAACTACAGATAGTTTAGACCTCTCTAGAGAAGTAGATAAATGCTTTGAACTGTCCTTTAGATACAAGTCTTGAGGGAATAATACTGAGCTGTCCAGCATCCGAGAGACTCAGCCAACCTATGCAGCTATTTGAGGAAGCAAATCCTGTGACTTTTTTGTAAGAGGAGCAGATCCTGGAATTTCCATGGCTGGGAATTGCTGACTAAATGCTTTTTGTTCAAAAGCAGCCACTGACAACAACCATGAGTCCTTTTAGGAGTCTCTACCAAGATCTGCTGCAGGATGATAGCTAACGCTAATAGACAGAACAATCAGGAGCTCTTGGATTTATGAGTCCCTGTTGATCTTAGGTCAGTTCTTCCCTTCATTATTGTTGAGAAAGAAGCTCTAAATTACAAAATATCTAAGAGACAGATTACTTACATCATTTGGGAGAAAGAAGTATAGATTCTTGCCAAGAACCTATACCAATTTTTTGAGATTATAAAGAGATTGATAGCTAAAAGGATATGACCTAGGGAGACAGGTTACTCTCAATTTACAAAATTGACATTTCTATAGATTTTTGAGATGTGTATTGAAGCCTGTTTTCTCTCTGACAAATTAGACCAGTGGTTCTCAACTTCCTGACTTTGGGACCCTGTACCTCATAACCACATGTTAACATAAGTTAACATTTGGGGGGAAAATAATTATATTTTCCAAAACAAAAGGAATAAAATTTTCACAAATTATGTCATGCTTAAGATAGTTGAATTATTCTATCTTCTTCTGCACTTGATTTGCAGTTGAAGTATATGATGAAAATCTAGCCCCACAGAGTTATGTAAATGGAAAAAAGGACCTCATGAACTCCCTGAAGGGCTCTCCGGGCTCTCAGAATTCTCAGATCACACTTTAAGAATCACTGCAGTGTATCACTGTGTAATGTATCACTACAAGTGGTACACTGCAATAGGAAGGAGAAAACAAGTCTCCCGAGGGAGTTGACAGCTTTTTGAAAGATAAAGGAGTCTGAGTTGTGGCATGCTGGCAATTGTAGTATTCTGGTAGCGCTTCTTTGAGAAGCACTGTAAGCTTTGAGTTTAATGTACTAATATATAAAGATAATCTGGGTTCCTTTTTAAACTTCAGATTCTGACTCAAAAGATCTGCTGTGAGGCTCCAGAACCTATAGTTCTAACAAGCTCCCAGATGATACTAATGGTGTTGATCCATGGACATCACTTTGAGTAGCAATATTCAAGTAAATTATGATACACACATCACCAGAAAACCTATAGGACTATGCACAAGTGAGCTTCTGTATGTGAGGGAAGTGTAGGATGGGGACAAGTGGAGGAAAGAGAGAAGTATAAACAAACTCATGCTAAATACTTTTAAAAAAAAACTATTAAGATGCTTTTGTTTCTTATAAATCCTATTCAGTTCAGTTGCTCAGTCACATCTGACTCTGCAGTCCCATGGACTGCAGCACACCAGACTTCCCTGTCCATCACCAACTCTTGGAGCCTCCTCAAACTCATGTCCATCGCGTCGGTGATGCCATCCAACCATCTCATCCTCTGTCGTCCCCTTCTCCTCTTAACTTCAATCTTTCCCAGCATCAGGGTCTTTTCCAATAAGTCAGTTCTTTGCATCAGGTGGCCAGAGTATTGGAGTTTCAGCTTCAGCATCAGTCCTTCCAATGAATAAATCTTATACTATGACAGATTTTCACTACTACTTGTTAACTATCAAAGCAAGCTAAGGCATAATGTTGCTATGTTTGTTGAGGCAGAGGAGAATAGTATTAGATCCAAAAAAAAATTTATTTTGCCCCTAATAATTGGGCAAGTAGTGACAGACTGTCTCTGAAGTTCATAGTATTATCAAGAGTAATACCATGAAATTATGAAATTTATATATTCTCAGCATGTACAGAAATTCAGCAACTCCTTCATTATTTCATGTGTAGAAACCACATTTTAAAAAGGTTTTGCAGAGGATAGTACTGCAATAAAACAAACTTTTCTTATCATGCAAACAAAACCATATTAGCTAAAATGATCAAACAATTTTAAGCTTACAGTAGAAGCATGAGTTTGATTCTTAAATGTTATTTCCCACTTCTCTACAATTCTTCCTTAAACTTCAATAACATTAATTTCTACCCAACTTTAGCCATTCAGCAACTTACCCACAAAATTTCATCATTCCTTGGACCTACCTTACTTCTGAGATCTTGAACACTGAAATTTAAAGAACCTGTCTAAACATTGAAAGGATCTTCAACCTTATTGAAATCTCTAGGCCCTTAATCCCTCCCTTTCAAAAGTTTTTGATAAAATACACATAAAATTTACCATCTTAACCACTTTAAGTATACATTTCAGTCATTAAATACATTCATAGTATTGTGCAAGCATCATCACCATCCATCTCTATAACTCTTTACATCTGGTAAAATTAGAACTCTACATCCATTAATATATAGCCTCCCCCCTATTTCCCCCACCTCAGCCCCTAGCAACCAGGATTCTTTTTGTCTCCATGATTTTGACTACTCTCATTTTTTTTTGAGGAACATCATACTATTTATTTTTTCTTTTGTTGCCTGTACCTGTGGTGTCAAATCCAAGAAATCTGCCACATCCAACTGTCTGCAATCTTTGCCCTGTTTTCCTCCATGAATTTTATAGTTTTAAGTCTCATGTTTTAATCTTTAATCCAATTTGAGTTAATTTTTGTAGATTGTTAATAAGGGTCCAACTTTTTTCTTGTACATGTGGATATCCAGTTTTCCCAATATCATTTACTGAAAAGACTGTCCTTTCCCCATTGAACAGTTTAGCATTTTTATAGAAAGTTATTTTACAAAAAAATTTACTCACCCATAAAAATGAATGAAATATTGCCTTTTATAGCAACATAAATGGACCTAGAGGATATGTGGTGAAGCCAGAGAAAGACAAATGCTGTACGATAGAAAGCCTCTTGATGAAAGTGAAAGAGGAGAGTGAAAAAGTTGGCTTAAAGCTCAACGTTCAGAAAACTAAGATCATGGCATCTGGTCCCATCACTTCATGGGAAATAGATGGGCAAACAGTGGAAACAGTGTCAGACTATATTTGGGGGCTCCAAAATCACTGCAGATGGTGATTGCAGCCATGAAATTAAAAGACACTTACTCCTTGGAAGGAAAGTTATGACCAACCTAGATAGCATATTAAAAAGCAGAGACATTACTTTGCCAACAAAGGTCCATCTAGTCAAGGCTCTGGTTTTTCCAGTGGTCATGTATGGATGTGAGTTGGACTGTGAAGAAAAGTGAGCGGTGAGGAATTGATACTTTTGAACTGTGGTGTTGGAGAAGACTCTTGAGTCCCTTGGACTGCAAGGAGATCCAATCAGTCCATCCTAAAGGAGATCAGTCCTGGGTGTTCACTGGAAGGAATGATGCTGAAGCTGAAACTCCAATACTTTGGCCACGTCATGTGAAGAGTTGATTCATTGGAAAAGACTCTGATGCTGGGAGGGATTGAGGGCAGGAGGAGAAGGGGACGAAAGAGGATGAGATGGTTGGATGGCATCACCGACTCGATGGACATGAGTTTGAGTGAACTCCGGGAGCTGGTGATGGACAGGGAGGCCTGGTGTGCTGCAATTCATGGGGTCGCAAAAAGTCAGACACAACTGAGCGACTGAACTGAACCACTTATATGTAGAATTCAAAAAATGTACAAATGAATTTACATACAAAACAGACACACAGACAACAAACATAAGGTTACCAAAAGGGAGAGAGGAGGGACAAATTAGTAGGAGTATGGAATTAACAAACTACTGTACATAAAACAGATAACAAGGATTTACTGTTAGCACATGGAATTATATTCAATACCTTGTGATAACCATGATGGAATATAATCTGAAAAAATATTTGAATCACTTTGCCATACATTTGAAACTAAGACTATATTATAAATCAACTATACTATACTTAAAAAAAGTGTGAAGATTATTTGGCCATATATGCAAGGGTTTATTTTTGGGCTATTACATTGGTCTATTGTATCTATTTTTAAGCCAGTATCACATAGTTTTGATTACTGTACATTTTGAAAGTCTTGAAATCAGGGAATTCATCCCCTTTTTTTTAACTTTCTCCACATTTTCCTTTAGCTCCTCAAGCATCTTTAAGATAGTTGTTTTTGTCTAGTAGATCTGCCATCAGGTCTTTATCAGGAAGATTCTGTTGATCTTTTTTTTTTCCCCTTTGAATAAGCCATACTTTCCTGTTCCTTTAAATATTTTGTGATTTTTTTGGGGGGGTTGAAAACTGGACATTTGAATAATGTGGATCTCTGGGAATCAGATTATCTTCCTTCTGTAAGATTTAATTTTTTGATTGTTGTGGGCTCTTGTGCCAAGGATCAATCAGCCTGATGTGTAAACTTCAGGTATTCCCAGGTCTTTTTGAGTTCATGGTCACTGTCCTTACTCCTGCTCTGCACTTCTTTTATTCACATACACTCCATATCATATACCTTTCATCTCCCCTTTTCGAGCCCACAAGTCTTTAAGAGTATGCTTCAATCTTGACCATAACTGGCTCCAGTTCATCCTACACACTGTTCTTGTTTCTACCAGCTCAAGGTTTAATTCGTAGAAAATTAATTCTTCTTCATGTAATTCCATCACTAGAAGACTCTTCACCCCTTCTGAACATCCTAGTACTTTCTGGCACTCTTCTGGAACTCTCCGTTCTACTTTGTTTCAGTTATTTCCCTAAATGTCTAATGTTTGTGGCTAGATGACAAGATTCTCTTTAGTTATACTTTATATTCAAATCTGCATTTGACGTTAATCCCAAAGACATCAAAAATACATTTTTGCAATGAGGAAAATAGAAATGAAATACCATTAGGAACAACATTCTTCTACCACCGTTGGGTGGTGGTGTCTCTCAGAGTATTTAAACAGGCCAAACTCTTATTAACATGGAAAACTCATTTGGTCTTTGATGTGAAAACATATTTATTGGCCTCTGTTCAGAAACAAAAGTTAGTGAAAAGCAAACACCATTAATATTTGCTAGTAAGGCTGGTAGCACTTGCTGCAAAAATGTTGTACAATAAACATTTCTGCTGTTAAAGATATATTCCAGTGTCAGAAACTTGTTATTGTAATTAAGATAAAACTGCCTGTGGTTACACTGCTAAGTTATACTTATTTTCTGAGAATTTTTTTGTTCAGTAATTTAGAAGCCAAGCAGCCATAGCACAATTTCCTTTTTATTCTCAGGGAATTTCCTCAGCTAAGGGCATGTCTTTAAGAAACCTGTTCCATAATTAATGTTTCAGGCCTCTTTAACCACCAAACCAGCACTAAGGGCAGGTTTTGGTTTGTCTGACTTAAGTTGATCTTATTTCAAATGAATTGGGGACTTTGCTGGTGGTCCAGTGGTGAAGACTCCAGGCTCCCAATGCAGAGGACCCAGGTTAGACTGCTGCTTAGGGACTAGATCCTATAAACCTCAACTAAGACTTCGCATGCCATAACTAAAGACACTGCATGTTGCATAGAAGACCTGGCACAGCCAAATAGTTTAAAAATAAATGAATTATGCCTTTAAAAATTTATAAACACAATGAAGTTGTTACAAACGATTGGTTAATCTAAGTATTTCTCTAGGACTTAAAAACTTTGGTATGACTTTACAATCTGGACTTTATGTTAAACTGTACAGTACTTCTTCAAGTTGTAAAATACATATTCTTTCAACCATTTTAAAGTGTATAATTGAGTGGCACTTGGTACATTTAGTGTTTTACAACCATCACCAGAACACTGATTACCCCCCAAAGAATCCCAACTATTAAGCAAGCACTTCCCAATCTTCTCGTTAGCCTTTAGTAACCACCAATCTGCTTTGTCTCTGTGGACTGTTTTTTGATGCACTGCAAGGCTTGTGGGATTTTAGTTCCCCAACCAGGGATCAAAGCTGGGTTCTCAGCAGTCAAAGTCTAGAGTCCTAACTACTGGACCACCAGGAAATTCGGTGTCTCTATCGATCTGCCTATTCTGAGTATTTCATATAAATAGAATCATATAATATGCAGCCTTACTGTGTCTGGCATCTTTCACTTAGTCTGTTTCCAAGGTTCATTCATGTTGTAACACTTATCAGTACCTCCTTCCTTTCTATGGCTGAATATTCCATTACATGGATATACCACATCTTATCATCAGTTAAGCAAACACCATCGTTTGTTCATCCAAACATCAATCTGGTTGTTTCCACCTTTTGGCTGCTGTGAACAGTGCAACTATGAACATCCATATATAAAGTTTTTGCTTGAATGCTTGTAATTTTTTTGGATATATACCAAGGTGTGGAATTGCTGGGTCATATAATACTTCTCATTTAAATTGCTGAATTCAAATACTAAGTGGTACTACTTATGAAAATAGTGAAGGCTCCAGGAATTATGTAACACACATTAGATGATTAACCAAAAAGTGGCAGTAGCTCTAGCTCTACAGGTTTTGACACTAGGTAGTAGGAAGGATCGGAGAAGGCAATGGCACCCCACTCCAGTACTCTTGCCTGGAAAATCCCATGGATGGAGGAACCTGGTAGGCTGCAGTCCATGGGGTCGCGAAGAGTCATACACGACTGAAGTGACTTAGCAGTAGCAGCAGCAGTGGAAAGGATACGGAAAAGTTAGTGATTCTCAAATAGTGTGCACAAAAATCACCTGGCAAACCTTTTTAAAAATGCAGATGGCTGAGTCTCAAGGCCAAATACTCTAATTCAGTAGGTATGAAGCCTAGGAATTTGTACTTTATAGACATCCTAGATGATTCTGATGGAGATGGTCTTTCCACCACTGCACTTTGACAAACCCTTGAAACTGATGGCTTTTTCTCAACTGAAATCAGATTAGGCAGAAGGGATTAAAGGAGTAAAATGAAGCTTTCCCAACTGTCATCTTAATCTTTTATAGAAACAATGCAACTGTGATGACAAATAATGTATCTGCTGAGGAAATATATATCTGCTATGAGGCAAACTCAAGTCTTTCTATAGTAGACTTTCTTCACTTTAATAGGTAAAACTTGACCAATAAGCAACACATGGTATTACAAATAAACTACTACTGAAAGCAAAAGAAAGCAAAGTCGCTCAGTTGTGTATGACTCTGCAACCCCATGGACTGTAGCCTACCAGTCTCCTCCATCCATAGAATTTTTCAGGCAAGAGTACTGGAGTGAGTTGCCATTTCCTTCTCCAGGGGATCTTTCCGACCCAGGGATCGAACCTGGGTCTCCCACATTGCAGGCAGATGCTTTATTATCTGAGCCACCAGGGAAGCCCATAACTGAACCAGTTGTCATTCCCAAGATTCCTATTATAAGCATTTGTTAGTATCAAAGATAAGCAATGCTGTAGCAACTTTTGGCTTTAAACTGTAGCCAATTCAGTTTACTTTTTGATATTGAGTTTCTTCTAAGAAGACAGATAAGATTCACTATAGACACACAATTGCTTAATGTGAGACATACTGACAATCAAAAATTGCCTCCCTAATCCCAACACCCATTTAATAAAGTTTCAATTCCTAAAAACCTGACATGATTTATTTTTAGATCCAGGTGTGTAAGACCAGCCAGATTAGTCTTGGAAGGTAATACTGCTTCCAAGTATTGTAATTCATGTAGCCCTTCAAAACATAAGACCATCTTAAGTAATTAATCTGATTTAATCATATTTCATAGAAGCTCAAAGCACTCAAACATTTCCCCTTTATATGAATAAACTAAAGCCCTATAATTTACAATGTGCAAAACATTAAAATAATTCCCATAAAAATTATATTAGCATATTTTCCATCATCAGGGACTGGTATAGCCTCTGCCTGAATACATGTTCTTCTCAGTGATGATCTAAATTTAAATTTAGGTAAATACAAATCACAGCAAAAATTAAAGTTTTCATCTTTAATGAAATGACTTTGGAAATAACAGACATTTCCATGACACCAACACTGCAGTTTTCGGAGTCACAGTAAGATACACAGAATTATATCCATAATTAATATGAATGCCAACATTTCAAGCAGTAATTTCTGTTACATGGCAAACAAAATCAAGAAAGCAACCATCAAACAAAAGAGACCCATAGCTTCAGACAAGGCAAATCCCAGGATAGCATATGAGAACAGCTGCTGCTTCAGTGAAGGGTTTCTAAAAGAGACAACACATATCATATTATTCAAATTTTAGCATGGTTGATAAATGTTAAAGAACCAGATTATTAGTGTTGGGTTCTTTGTAAGCTGAAAAGTACTGGCAAAGCGTTCTGCCCAGATCTCTTTTGGTTCTGCCTGTGACATTCCTTTCCCCTCATTCCTAATCATATGGGAAAAGGGAGGCATTATCTCCCTATGTCAATGGTCAGTCTTCATCCATTATGAAGGATTCTGACCTTCTTATCCCTATAAAACTATGTTTAAGATTTGATAGTTTAAATAAAAGGTCTTAAATAATAAAATGGAAACATTTTTTTTAAAGCATGAGCTCTCTTGCTCTGACTTTAGACAAGGAGTTTCTATAGCCCTTAATAGGTAAACTGGAGTCTCTTCAAGGGGTTTTGGGAGCAGCGATAATGCATACGAAGTACTCAAAATGTAATGCAAGACACAGAAAGGCGCTTAATAAAAAGTAGCTATTATTTCACTAGTTTTCTAAGTTTCCAACGATTTCAAACATGTTTCAAACTATTTATTTGGTGTTAGAAATTACCTGGCATAACCAATGATGAGACTGCCAAAGACTGTTCCAATACCAGCACCAGAACCAGCCACTCCTACTGTGGCAGCACCTGCACCGATGAATTTGGCTGCAGTATCAATGTCTCTGTTGACCGCAGTGGTCTGAAACTCCCTTTGGATTAACTGAGACACACCATTCTGGGTGCCATTAAATACCGTAGAGCCCTGGAGAGCAGGAAATAAAGGCAAAGGTCAAATCAGTAATCATAGTTAGCTATTTTAATCATGGTACTGTCAAAATGATAACCACTTCTCTATATTTGTAGCTGAGTTTGACTAGAAGATGGTGGGGCACAATGGAAAACTCTAGGGCTTAGAATAATTCCAGTCTTGCAGAAAAGGAACAGTATACTACACCACATAAAGTCTTTGAAAATTAAGAAACAGTGTATGTGCATATGCTTAATAGAGTATGCTCTTCAGTAACTGTTATCAAAATTATAAACACCAGCAACTCAAAACTATACACTTAACCATATATATTAATTATACTTCCTGGCCAAAATTCAGGTGACTAAGTTTTGGATAAAGTTTCTTTCATTGGCTCATCCTCTGCAAATTTTTTGGATGAAAGGGTGGAAAGGACTGCCTAAAACCATTCATTAACGAGGTTTTCCCCCTTTGCTTTGATAAAGACCCTAAGACTTCTTTGGCAGCATTAGTTAATTTTACCTCTCCAGTCCTATTCTCTGGTCGAGATAACACTGATGCAGAAATTGGTCTGTATGCAACTCTGGATCCAGCTCTGATCTGTTCATGAAAAAGATTCCATGTATCAAGACAATAGATATAACTTCAAGGACCCTTCCCACACCATGAATTCTAAAAAGGCAAGTTGCAAAAATGAGTCAGAAACATCATGACTTTTCTCCATTGATTCTTATCCTGGCTATTTGATCATGTTTCAATGCATGAAGCAATTTTAACAAAACTGTTAATGAAATTTTAAAACTTATTCATAATGTAATACTCTGAACAAAACTTTTAAGAACAATTGGTTACAAAGAGTATTGCTTTTAAAATTTCAATTATTGTAGTGCCATAATTCAGATCAGAAAACCAGCAATAAGTACCCCACATTCTCTGGTAAGTTAAGTGGATCAACAAGTACTATAAACGCTTGTCATTTTAAATAGCCCATTAGTTAACATGAGCTCCCGCTATTTCTAAGATTATTCCTATATGTCCACAATTCCACATTTGTGGAAGAATAATCTTTTAAACAGTCTGACCATAAGGACATATTCCTGCCCTTGAGTATCCACTAAGGTCACAAAAAATTCCTTCAGAACCAACATCTGATTTTCTAAGATAAACCCTCCAGATCTTCACACAAAGTGCCCAAAAATGGTTTTGGAAATAACACCCCAAAGGTAGTAGAAACTTTCGGCTCCTGCACTAGCCGCCTCCGCCCACACAGGGTGAGGCAAAGTTCCCCTGCAGCATCGAGTTTGACCTACAGATCGTAATGGAGACCGCAGCAGTAGCGAACGTAGGCCTCGAGGCCCCTTCCACCCTTCTCTGCACCCTAACCCTCGCGTGTCCCGATCCAACTGGGTGTCGGAGGAGGTGGGGGAGGGGCCGTTCCAGGACAAGGAGCAAGGAGGGTTTGACCTACACCGAGCTGGACCTGACACCTAGGAACTAGGCCTCGGCGGTTCTCCATAGTCAGAGTGGAGGGGAGGAGCGAAGTAAGAAACCCCAGGAAGGAATAGGAAAGGGATAAAAAGACACAGAGATTAAAAGGCGCGAGGGAACTGTCCTGAAAGGGCCGTGAGTTCCACGCGGAGGTGACCCATTCAACAACGTGGACGTCCGGGCCAAGAGGTCTGGCCCTCGAGCTCCGGGCCCACTCTGGGCTACGCACCAGAGCTGGGGTGCAGGCAAGCTTGGCGCAGGCGAACATCTTGCGCTCTTCGGGACAGCGCAGCTGGAGTACTTGGGTGACAGGAGACGTGGGCTCCTCTCCCGCTTCCTCTCTGCGGAGGCAAAGAGGCTTAAGGTCAAGTGTCCTCCGCGGGCCCGTACTTCCACCCAAGTCCCTCGGGTTCCCGTGCACGCGGTCAGCTCGGGCCCAGCGCCAAACGAAGCGCCGGCAGAATGAATGGGTCCCTCTGGGGCGCGGCTTCACCACGGCCAGACCCGGCTTCCGCGCCCTCCGCTTACCTTCCACGGAGGTGGCGGCGACCGCGGCGGCAGAGGTCGAAGGAATGAGGCTAGCCGCGCAAGCGCAGTCCCGCTCTTATCCGCACCGCAGCACCCGGATGGAGAAGGCGGGGAATTGAGTGCAGCCCGGAAAACGCTCAAGGTCACTTTGTAACAACTTTATTGGTAACCAGTCCGGAAGGACAGACTGGAGTTCAGCCCGAAGATGGGAGTGGCAGGCAGAAGGGCGAAGGAGAGACAAAAAGTAGATATTGAAAACTAGCCCAGGGAGAGGGAACCGATCGGATTATTTCGCCTTTGATCTAAGCTGGTCGCAGGATAGTGGGACTTAATCTTTCAGTTGACTTTCTTAATGAGATTTGGCCTTTTATCAGTTGGTAGATTTCTTTCATAAAAGAGATCCCTTCCTGGTCATTCTTCTCTGTGAAACAGGACTCTGTGAGAAAACGTTTCGTTCACTGCTTAGCAGAAAGTGAAAATACATTTCTGTAAAGGAATCTGAAAAAGAGTTCCAGAAGTCTGGAATAATCTTTTGGGGGAAAGTGGACCTGACCTTCTGGGACAAGTTCAGTTCAGTTGCTCAGTTGTGTCTGACTCTTTGCAAGCCCATGGACTGCAGCAAGCCAGGCTTCCCTGTCCATCACCAACTCCCAGAGCTTACTCAAACTCATGTCCATTGATTTGGTGATGCTGTCCAATCATCTCAACCTCTGTCGTCCCCTTCTTCTCCCACCTTCACTCTTTCCCAGTATCAGGGTCTTTTCAGATGAGTCAGTTCTTTGCATCAGGTGGCCAAAGTATTAGAATTTCAGGTTCAGCATCAGTCCTTCCAATTATATTCAAGACTGATTTCCTTTAGGATTGACTGGTTGGATCTCCTTGCAGTCCAAGGGACTCTCAAGGGTCTTCTCCAACACTACAGTTCAAAAGCATCAATTCTTTGGAGTTCAGCTTTCTTTATGATTCAACACTCACATCTATACATGACTACTGGAAAAACCAGAGCTTTGACTAGACGGACCTTTGTTGGCAAAGTAATGTCTCTGCTTTTTAATATGCTGTCTAGGTTTGTCATAGCTTTTCTTCCAAGGAGCAAGTGTCTTTTAATTTCATGGCTGCAATCACCATCTGCAGTGATTTTGGAACCCCCCCAAAATAATACTGGGACAAAGGAATAAGCACCCCCCCCCCAAAAAAAAAGTACTGGGACAAAAGAATAAGCAAATGAATAGATCTAAGAGCTTTGTGACTTGAGCACAAAATTACCTCTTGGTAAAGAGAGGGAGGTCAGTTTTTCTCCCAGCCCTGTGATTGGGAGAATTAAACGATTGTAAATGTTTTTTTCGTGTAGGGCCAGGGACTAAAGAAAGTCTGAGTATTTTCAAAACTGACCCAACTTTAACACTTCTTGTGGGTAACTTTGGGCTTCAGATGAATACAGAAATATCTTAGGGGAAAAAATGGCTCTTACTAGACTTCTGTCAGGTCTTGAATTCTGTAAATCTGACTTAGTAGTTCTAACAAGTGGCTGTGGAAGTGGTACAAGTCAACATGAAAGATTAAGTATCTAGGGATGTCTAGGGAATGAAATCTGACCCACTTGGCCTAGAGCCCTGAAACAACATGGACCCAGAGGATCACTTTTTTTCTAGTTGGCACAACGGTGCAGTATCATCCGGCAGTAATCCTGGGGAGAAGCCCTCAGAACTAAAACTTGAAGAACGAGTTAAGACTGATCTACTTCATAGGCAATTAAGACACTGATCCAGCTTCACAGGCAAATGCTTCAGACTCACATGCGAGCTAATCATTTTAGGCTCAATCTTTAGCACATAAAAGAGAGTTAATTCACATATGCAGTTCAAGGAGAACTTATTAGTATATTTTCTGAAGCACTCAGTTCTTGCCTGAAGTATGTGGTAAGATGTCCTTTGATGTCTAAAGTTGAAGAAATAATAATGCTCTGTCATAGTCAGGGTTCACCAGAGAAACAAAACTAGCTAGAAGAAAAATTTGACCTCTCTTGGCAGGGTCCTACTGGTTCTGTTTCTGTGGAGAACCTGGACTAACACAGAGCATTATTATATTAAGCATTATTGTTTACATATATCTATAGGCTTCCCAGGTGGCACTAGTGGTAAAGAACCCACCTGCCAATGCAGGAGACGTGGAAGATCCCCTGCAGGAGGGCATGGCAACTCACTCTAGTATTCTTGCCTGAAGAATCCCATGGACAGAGGAGCCTGGAGGGCTGCAGTTCATAGAATTGCAAAAAATCAGATACAACTAAAATGACTTAGTGTGTGTGTGTGTGTGCCTGTGTGCATGCGCGTGCTCACACACACACATACACACACACACATACACACACACACACAATGACCGTATGGAATTAATTGACTTATGCGGTTATAGAGGCTGAGAAGTTCCATGAACTGATTGCTGGAGACTCAGGAAAGCTGATGGTATAATTGAACTGGATCTGAAGGCCTGAGAATCACAGAGGCCAATAATATAAATCCCAGTCTGAGAAAATAAGATGGAATGGTCCACTTCAGTAGTGAGACAGGGAGGAAAAAAGTGAATTCTTCCTTTCTCTAACTTTTCTTCTATTCCTCAATGGACTGGATGATGGCTTCCCACATTGGGGAGGACAATCTACTTTACTGAGTCCACATATTCAAATGCTGATTTGGTGGGGAGGGAGGCCCACTAGGGAGGGGATATATATATATATTTATATATAAATAATTATATATATAATTATGACTGACTCACATTGATGTATGACAGAGACCACTACAACACTATAAAGCAATTATCCTCCAGTTAAAATAAAATCTCATCCAGAAACACCTTCACAGACACTAGAAATAATGTTTAATATACATACTCCTGTGCCCAGTCAAGTTGACACATAAAATTAATCATCACAGGCCTTATACTTCAGTAATAGATTATCTCAAGTGAAAAATTATTCTAAATGAATTTGTGTATGGAAATGGCTTAGAGAAAAGCCCTTCCTCTCCAGCCATAAATCAGTAGCAGTAACTGTTGAGAAGAGGCAAGAGAAAAGCCAGGCCCCCTAACAGTCTCACTTCCATGGTGCATATGGGTTAGTTGCCTATAGGAATGAGAGGTACCCTCTGTGTCCAGGCTCCCGCCTGACATGTGTCAGCATGTCAATGAGCAGATGAGTTGGCCTAGAAGAGAATAGATCCTTTGTGGGTTCTGTGAGTTAGAGTTTAAATATTTATGAAGAATTTTAGGTGTTCAAAGAACAGATGTTCTACCTTTGAAAACGGTGTGTGTGTGTGTGTGTGTGTGCGCGCGCGCGCGTTTATAACAGAGAGACAGAGACACAGAGAAAGACAAATAAGTTAGTCATAAGTATTTAATCCTGTCTACATTTTTTCTTAGACTGTGGAGTCAGTCATGTTAAGTTATGGGACATTAGAATTACGTAATATCTGATAATATCTGGGTGATGATGGCATGAGGAAGAAAGGAATGGGGCAGTAAAAAGAAAAATGAAAGATAATTTTTTTTTATTTTATTTATTTTTTAGAGCTTCCATTTTACTTTATTTTACTTTACAGTACTCTATTGGTTTTGGCATACATTGACATGAATCTGCCACGGGTGTACACGAACTCCCAAACATGAACCCCCCTCCCACCTCCCACCCCATGAAAGATAATTTCTAAATAAATCCTTCCCTAACCTGCATGCTCCTGTGCAATGTGACTTTGCTACTCATCTCATCTAATCTACTGCTTGATAATTAATATAGAAAGGTCATTTTCATTAAAAGAAAATAAATATGTATATGAATATGAGATCCTCTGCTGACTATAACCCATCTCGAAGTAAGTAACTTACTCCTTTTCCAATTAATATGTCAGATGCTGCTAGCTACCTATTCAGCTTTATTCTCCCCTTTTCTCTTACTTACAGCATCCTGCTCCCAGTTAAAAAAATACTGAGCTTCCCAGGTTCACTTACAATTAGGAATTATCAATGGTTAGTGAGTTGAAGTTACTTGGCAGTGCCTCTAAGAATGCTTGGAAAGAAGTTAGAGGCAACTGGTTCATTTTTTTTTTTCTTTTCTTTTCCTGCCTGGAATATGAACTCAGTGTCTGGAGGTGAAGCAGCAATTTTGCAACCATGATTACAGAAGCGACACATTAAGTATGGAGAAGCTGGGAAAGAAAAGGAGCCGGATACCACTCAACCATAAAAAAGAATGAAATTTTGCCATTTGAAACAACATGGATGGACTTGGAGGGCATTATACAAAGTGAAATAAGTCAGGCAGAGAAAGACAAATACTATATCACTTATATGTGGAATATAAAAATAAAACAATGTAGCACCCACTCCAGTACTCTTGCCTGGAAAATCCCATGGACGGAGGAGCCTGGTGGGCTGCAGTCCATGGGGTCGCTAAGAGTCAGACACGAATGAGCAACTTCACTTTCACTTTTCACTTTCATCCATTGGAGAAGAAACACTCCAGTGTTCTTGCCTGGAGAATCCCAGGGATGGGGGAGCCTGGTGAGCTGCTGTCTATGGGGTCACACAGAGTCGGACACGACTGAAGTGATTTTGCAGCAGCAGCAGCTGCTCAGCAGCAGAGATACAGAAAACAACCTAGTGGTTACCACTGGGAAGAGGGGAAGGAGAATGGGGAAGACAGGGGTAGGGGATGAAAAAGCACAAACAGTTATGTACAAAATAAATAAGCTACAAGGATATACTGTACAATACAGGGAATATAGCCAATATTTTGTATGACTGTAAATGGAGCATAATCCTGAAAAATTGTTAATCACTATATTGTACACCTGGAACTTTACTATACATCAACAATGTTTCACTTAAAAAATAAATAAATAAGGAGTCTGAGTTAACTTCTTTTTAGAGTAGCTACAGCAGCCTTTAACTGCCTGTTTATGGACTTCATGGTACAGGAGAAAATCAATCTATTTGGTTAAGCCACTGAAGTCAGTTTTCTGTTATGTGCAGCTGAACACAATCCAAACTGATACATAATTCCATAGATTTACACCTGAAACATTTTTGGATTTGGGGCTGTGATTATAGTGGCCTATTCTCTCACAGAATTTACATTAACTTACATCTGTCTTTTTCCCCTTATCTGCTAGGTATTTCTGCTGGGACCAACCACAAGACAGAAATCATATTAGTAATTTGAACAGGGAAAATTTAATATAAACTTTGTTAACCAGTAAAAGGTATCTAACTACTAAAGATGGGAGAGTAGATTCTAAAGGGTCTAGAAGCAGGAACTGTAAGAATAGCTGCTACCCTTGGCTGAGGAAGAGTGAACAGTAAGGAGGAATTTAGAAATCTAGAGGCTAGGGCATCGCTGTCACAGGAACTTGCAGTCCACAGTCCATGTGGTGAAGAAACTTGCTGTAGGCAGGGCCCGCACAGTGAACCATGAGGACTGCTGAGGTGAACCCAACCAGGCCTCTGCTGTAAGCCAATCCACCTGAAGAAGAAAGGAAAGGCTTTCCTCTTGGTCTGGCTTCACAGTGTCTTTCCAGCACCCTCTATTGGCCAAACCTAACATTCTGCCAGTTGTCACAGTGGAAATGCCTATAGGGTCCAGTTGTAGAATAGAAACAAGGCAAAGAAGCATGGATTTCTAGCTGAGTCATAAATTACTAACTAGCAGAGATGGTAAGATTTTTAAGGGCAGGAATTAGGCCTAATTCATATTTATGTCTTCCACAGCAGCTAACATAGAGTATTAAACATAGTAGTCACTCAATAAATGTTCACTCAGTAGTAACTAAGGTACTGAGTGACTGAACTGAACTGAACTGAACTAAGGTACTTAGTATGGTTGAAATAATTTGCAAAAACTTATTCTTCTAACTTAAATTTTAGGCTGTTGGGACAAATTGGAATGACCTCTAGAATTTCTTTTTCTTACTTGTATTGCAAAATTCAGACTTAGAGAACTCAAGGAACATTTTTTTTTTTTTAATTTGTGGCATGAGTTTGTTCAAATAAACATCCTGTGTGTGTACCAAAGAAGGATTCTGTATTTATAGTCTTGTGCACTTAAAGAATTAATTTAAAAAACAAAACAATAAAGCCCTTTATTGACCTGTTCTATGATACAAAGGGACTGCCCAGGTGGCTCACTAGTAAAGAGTTCACTTGCCATTGCAGGAGATGCAGTTTCGATCCCTGGGTCTGGAAGATCCCTGGAGAAGGAAATGGTAACCCATTTCAGTATCCTTGCCTGGAGAATCCCATGGACAGAGGAGCCTGGTGGGCTGCAGTCCAGGGTGTCACAAAGAGTTGGACACAACTGAGCTTGCCTGGAGAATCCCTTGGATAGAGGAGAATGGAGGGCTACAGTCCTTAGGGTAGCAAAGACTAAGACGTGACTGAAGCGACTGAACATGCACATATGCATGCACGAATGACCGAGCACACACAGTACACGTGATACAATAGAATACTGGCAGAAATGGAACACGAGCAGAAGCAGAACAGGCCCTGGGCTGGCTTGTGAGGCAGGCAAGGTCTGTCCGTGATTAGTCCTTGACTTTGTTCTCAAAGCCACTGGTCTGTCAGTGGGCAACTGACTCTCTCTGCACGCACCTTGTATTTTCTTGGCGTCTCGTGGCTACGTTAGGCTCTCCATGGCAACAGCTACTGAAGCTGTCTCTTCCAGGTAGTTTCTGCTTCTGAGCTCTTACCCATGTAAAATCTAACTTATTGCTTGCTTCAGCAGTGCATATACCAAAATTATAATGATACAGAGAAAACTAGCATGGCACCTGTGTAAGAGTGACACGCAAATCCATCATGTGTTCCATATTTTTATAGTCTGCTACTATTTATCTCACAAGCGGAGAAGGAATGTGAATGCATCTAAGAAGGGGAGAGAATTACAAATACATTTCCTCTGTTTTAAAAATAGAAGGTTCAAAACTGGTTCCCAATATGAGAAGGAATGGATAGAAGGGAACAGGAATAGATGCTAACCCTCTTTGAATATACTTTGCTTTCTGGATTTGGATTTGGAACCATGCAACTCATTTTAAAAAGTGGAAAAAAAATTAAATCTCCCACAAATTGAAACAAATGAATTCTATTGTATCTAGTTGGTAGCATAACCACAATTTACTCTTTGTAGGTACAAAGAGTCCAGAAATGGATAAAAAGAACAAACAACTCCTTGATCATCAGCTTCATGCTCCCTGGCCCCTTTGCTGTTCCTCCAGTACCCCAACCATACTGCCCCATAGAACTGCATGTTTGGCCATTTAATTTGAAACACCTTATGTTTACTTGGCTTAACCTCCACTTCATTCAAGTTTTTGCTCAAGACACCTCTTAAGTGTGGCTTTCCTGGATCCTTTACCTAACTTTATATTTCTTCATGGCTGTTATTGCTACCTTGGCATCATGTATAGGCAGTTTGTTTGTATCTCACATTAGACTCTAACTTCTTAGAGAGACAGGAATACCAGACCACCTGATCTGCCTCCTGAGAAATCTGTATGCAGATCAAGAAGCAACAGTTAGATCTGGACATGGAACAACAGACCGGCTCCAAACCGGGAAAGGAGGACGTCAAGGCTGTATTTTGTCACCCTGCTTATTTAACTTATATGCAGAATACATCATGAGAAACACCGGGCTGGAGGAAGCACAAGCTGGAATCTAGATAGCCAGGAAAAATTTCAGTAATCTCAGATATGCAGATGACACCACACTTTATGGCAGAAAGTGAAGAACTAAAGAGCCTCTTGAGGAAAGTGAGACAGGAGAGTGAAAAAGTTGGCTTAAAACTCAACACTCAGAAAATTAAGATCATGACATCTGGTCCCATCACTTCATGACAAATAGATGGGATAACAATGGAAACAGTGACAGACTTTATTTATTGGGGCTCCAAAATCACTGCGGATGGTGATTGCAGCCGTGAAATTAAAAGATGCTTGCTTCTTGGAAGAAAAGCTATGACAAACCTAGACAGCATATTAAAAAGCAGAGACATTACTTTGCCAACAAAGGTCTGTCTAGTCAAAGCTCTGGTTTTTCCAGTAATCATGTATGTATATGAGAGTTGGATCATAAAGAAAGCTGAGCTCCAAAGAATTGATGCTTTTGAACTGTGGTGTTGGAGAAGACCCCTGAGAGTCCCTTGGACTACAAGGAGATCCAACCAGTCCATCCTAAAGGAAATCAGTCTTGAATATTCATTGGAAGGACTAATGCTGAAGCTGAAACTCCAATACTTTGGCCACCTGATGCGAAGAACTGACTCATTTGAAAAGACCCTGATGCTAGGAAAGATTGAAGGTGGGAAGAGAAGGGGACGACAGAGGATAAGATGGTTGGATGGCATCACCAACTGAAGGGTCATGAGTTTGAGTGAACTCCGGGAGTTGGTGAGGGACAGGGAGGCCTGGCGTGCTGTAGTCCATGGAGTCACAAAAAATCGGACATGACTGAGTGACTGAACTGAACTGATATGAGACCAGGGACTTTGTTTTGTTTATTGCTAGTTCTACATAGCCTAGAACTTGCTTGACCTATTTATAGGCACTCACTCCATTTTGAAGCAATGAGATTGGAGAAGGAAAGGAGAAACTGTTAAATTTTCTTCACATGTGAATGTGCGTGCTTACCTCTGCATATTTGTATGTTACCATAAGCATGAACTTCAATAGTTAAAAAAGCAATATGTTAGGAAAGTTGTAGTTTATGATAACTGATAAATATGTTATATTATCCCCTCTGTGGCACCTGTATTAATGAAACCAAAGGGAAGCATTATTAAATGTTGAATTTCAGTTCTTGGTGATGGGCTTGGGTGTACTACCCAATATATTTCAAATTATATTCAAACTCTAATCTATTCTTGGTAAGGCTATTCCTGTTTTAAAGCATCATGTATGTGTGGATGTGGGTGTGCACACCTTCTTATCTATATATTGGCTGGAGTTTCTTGTATTCTTTTATGTGATCAGTTCAGTTCAGTTCAGTCGCTCAGTCGTGTCCGACTCTTTGCGACCCCATGAACTGCAGCACGCCAGGCCTCCCTGTCCATCACCAACTCCCGGAGTTCACCAGACTCGAGTCCGTGATGCCATCCAGCCATCTCATCCTCGGTCGTCCCCTTCTCCTCCTGCCCCCAACCCCTCCCAGCATCAGAGTCTTTTCCAATGAGTCAACTCTTTGCATGAGATGGCCAAAGTACTGGAGTTTCAGCTTTAACATCATTCCTTCCAAAGAAATCCCAGGGCTGATCTCCTTCAGAATGGACTGGTTGGATCTCCTTGCAGTCCAAGGGACTCTCAAGAGTCTTCTCCAACACCACAGTTCAAAAGCATCAATTCTTCGGGGCTCAGCCTTCTTCACAATCCAACTCTCACATCCATACATGACCAGAGGAAAAACCATAGCCTTGACTAGACGGACCTTAGTCGGCAAAGTAATGTCTCTGCTTTAGGAAGGTATAGTATCAGTTTCAGCTATATGTGTGTGTGTATATACATTAACACACACACCCACCCACCCATATACACGCCATGCCATGCCATGCGGCTTGTGGGATCTCAGTTCTCCAACCAAGGATTGAACCTGGGCCGTGGAAGTGAAAGCACTGAATCCTAACCTTGACCACCAAGCAACTCTCATATAACTCTACTTTTATTTAGTTTTTCACATTTTTTCCCTTCAGATTCATGTGTCAATCATTCATTCAACAAGCATTTTATTTATTTATTTAATAAAACTGTGAGCCTGCTTTTTATAAGGATTTTCTTTGCTGAGAATTCTAGAATAAAATATGTAGTAATTAAGGTAAAATTAAAAGCCCCCTTTTTCCCCCTGGCTCCCTACTACTTTGCTATTAAAATCCTCTGGCCTTCTATTGGTTTTCATGCTACTCTCAATTCATCCCACCCTTGTAACTTTGGCTGCTTTGCCTGGTAAAGCACAGGGGAACCTCTGAGTGTTCAGTTACCTCTTACATATATCAACAAAATACATGCTACTCAAATTCAGCTGAAGGCTAAAAACAAAACAAATGCGGGGGAGGGGGCGGCAGACTAAGTGCAGTGTTAAGAATTAGGACCAAGTTTTGTTAACTGTCTCTATTTGCTATCATTGCTCCAAGATTATCTAGACAAATAGCATTTCCCTTGAGATCTGATAATTCCTTCCCACATTATACTTCTTTTGCCTTGGAGTTTTTATTTAATTTGGACCTCTAACCTGCCAGAATAGTAACCCTTTTGGCTTACTCATCCCATGCTTTGAATCCAACCAATTTTCTCTTAAAAACCATCAGGAAAAGAATCCCATCAAAATTGTCTTTCTAAAATAATATAAGTAATGTATAACTATAGGCTTATAAATAATCTAAACAATATAAAATTATAGCCAACAAAATTATAACTGTTGTTTATCCTCCTCTCCAATATTGGTTTCTTCCTTAAAAATAAAAATTATTAACAGTATAATGTGTACCTTTCTGGGCTTTCTTGGTGGCTCAGATGGAAAAGAATCTGCCTGCAATGTAGGAGATCCGGGTTCAAGCCCTGGGTGGGGAAAATCCCCTGGAGAAGGGAATAGCTATCAGTATTCTTGCCTGGGTAATTCCATGGACAGAGGAGGCTGGCAGGCTGTAGTCCACGGAGTTGCAAACGTTCGCTATATTTTTACATGGAAAGAATTGGACATGACTGAGCATCTGAGAATATAGGAATATTGATATATATGAATAGAGTTTTAAATTTTCTTTAAAATTTATATCTTATTTTCAATGAATAGTGCTGGGAAAATTAGATATTTGCATGTGAAATGCTGCAAATCTTACCTTATATTACATACAAAAATTAACTCAAAATGAATCAAAGACATAAATGTAAGCTCTGAAACTATAAAACCCTTAGAAAAAATCTCCATGACAATGGATATTGTAATGATTTCTTGGATATGAAACCAAAAGCCAGGCAACAAAAGAAAAAGACAGATAAATTGGGCTTCATCAAAATTAAAAAAATGTATGCATCAAAGGACACTATCTAAAGAGTGAAAGGACAACCCACATAATGGAAGAAGATATTAAAAATTGTATCTCTGATAAGGTATTAATAATCAGAATATGTAAAGAACTCCTACAACTAAACAACAACCCCCTCAAACAACCTAATCTAAATATGAAAAAAGGAATTCAATAGGTGTTTTGCCAAACAAGATATACAAATGGCCAATAAGCACATAAAAAAATATACAACATCACTAGTCATTAGGGAAATGCAAGTCAAAACCACAATAAGATATCATTTCATACCAATAAGAAAGCCTATCATCCAAAAAGTGAAAAATAACAATTGTTGATTAGGATGCAGACACACTGGAATCCTGGTGCAGTGATCATTGGAACGTAAAATGGTGTAGCTGCTGTTGAAGACAATGTGAGGTCTCTTCTAAAAAGCTAAATAAAGAATTACCATATGATCCACAATTCCACTTCTAAGTATATACTCAAAATAATTGAAAGCAGGGACTCATATACTTGTACATCTGTTTATAGCAGCGTTCTTCAGCATATTCCAAAAGGTGGAAATAATACAAATGTCTGTCAACAAATGAATGGATAAGCAAAGTGTGGTGTATACATACAATGGGATATGTATGCTGGAGAAGGTGTGGAGAAAAGGGAACCCTCCTTTACTGTTGGTGGGAATGTAAGTTGGTGCAGCCACTATAAGAAACAGTATAAAGTTTCCTTAAATAGTAAGGAATATAGAGTTACGTATGATCTAGGAATCCCACTCCTGGGCATTATCTCTGAAGAAAGTTCTAAATCGAAAAGATGTATGTACCTCAGTGTTCATAGCAGCACTATTTACAATAGCTAAGACATGGAAGCAACCTAAGTGTCCATCAACAGTTGAATGGATAAAGAAGACATGCCTTCTTTATCCATTCATAAATGGAATATCACAACAGAATATTAGTCATAATAAAGGATGAAATATTGCCATTTGCAACAACATGGATGGACCCAGAGATTATCATATAAATGAAATCAAGTCAGACAGAGAAAAACAAGTATCATGTGATATCACTTATGTGTGGAATCCCAAAAAAAAAAAAAAAGTGATACTAGTTAACTTATGTACAAAACAGAAACTGAGTCATAGAAAGCAAGCTTAAATGGGGAAAGGGAGTATTGCTGTTTTGTTGCTAAGTCATGTCCAACTCTTTGCAACCCCATGGACTGCAGCATGCCAGCCTCCTATGTCCTCCACCACCCCCTGGAGTTTGCTCAAATTCATGTCCATTGAGTCAGTGATGTTATTAAACCATCTCATCCTCTGCCACCCCGTTCTCCTTTTGTCTTCATTCTTTCCCAGCATCAGGGGCTTTTTCAATGAGTCAGCTCTTCGCATCAGGTGGCCAGACTATTGAAGCTTCACCTTCAGCATCAGTCCTTTCAATGAATATTCAGGGTTGATTTCCCTTAGGATTGACTGGCTTGATCTCCATACAGTCCAAGGGACTCTCAAGAGTCTTCTCCAGCACCACAGTATGAAAGCATCAATTCTTCAGCCCTCAGCCTTCTTTCTGGTACAACTCTCACAGCTGTACATGACTATTAGAAAAATAGTCTTTCACTATAGAAAAATAATCTATGACTATTAGAAAAATATCTTTGACTCTATGGACCTGTGTTGTCAAAGTGATGTCTCTCTCTTTTTTTTTTTTTCCCAGTCCATAAGTTTTTATTAACATGAGTTTCCAAAAACAGGCATCCATATTAGTGTGGGAGGAGAGGGAAGGGCAGGGAGAAGGAATTCTGCGCTACTGGTAGTAAAGCTCCAAGATTCATCCATCATGGATTTCATAGTCCCCCGGAGAAACCTGGTCCTTAAAATCGTGTACCACTTCTTCAATACAATCTTGTTCCAATGGGTGCCAGTTTGGGCTGGGATCAGCTTCTTAAGGTCCCCAGTGGTGTCATCAGTATTGCGTGAAATGCAGACCTTCTTCCCCAGATGGTCACTGGAAACCACTTCAGTCATCCTGGCTGGAGCTTAAATTGCCTAGAACTGACTGACGCCACAATCTCCTCGCTCGAGTCGACCTCTCTGCTTTATAATATGCTATCTAGGTTTGTCATAGTTTTCCTTTCAAGGGGGAAGTGTCTTTTAATTTTGTGGGTGCAGTAATTCTGGAGCCCAAGAAAATAAAATCTGTCACTGTTTCCTCTTTTCCCTCTTCTATTTGCCATGAAGTAATGGGACTGGATGCCACGATCTTAGTTTTTTGAAAATGCTGGGTTTCAAGCTAGCTTTTTGACTTTCCTCTTTCACACTCATCAAGAGGCTCTTTAATGGCAACCCACTCCAGTATTCTTGCCTGGAGAATCCCATGGACGGAGAATCCCATGGACGGAGGAGCATAGTAGGTTACAGTCCACGGGGTCGCAAAGAGTTGGACATGACTGAGCGACTTCACCTCACCTCACCTCACTTTCTGCCATTACAGTGGTATCATCTGCATATCAAAGGTTGTTGATATTTCCCCCCAGCAATCTTGATTTCAATCACAAGCAAGCTTGGAATTCATCCAGACTGGCATTTCACATGATGTACTCATGTGAAATGCAGGGTGTCAATATACAACCTTGTGGTACTCCTTTCCCAATTTTGAACCAGTCCGTTGTTCCATGTCTGGTTCTAACTGTTGCTTCTTGACCTGCATATATGTTTCTCAGGAGACAGGTAAAGTGGTCTGGTATTCCCATTTCTTTAAGAATTTTCCACAGTCTGTTGTGATCCACACAGTCAAGACTTTCACGTAGTCAGTAGAATAGAAGTAGATGTTTTTTCTGGAACTTGCTTGCTTTCTCCATGATCCAATGAATGTTGGCAGTATGATCTCTGGTTCCTCTGCCTCTTTGAAACCCACCTTGAAGATATGGAAGTTCTCAGTTCATGTACTACTGAAACCTAGCTTGAAGGATTTTGAACATAATCTTGCTAGCATGTGAAATGAATGCAACTCTACGGTAGTTTGAACATTCTTTGGCATTGCCCTTCTTTGGGATTGGAATGAAAACTGACATTTTCCAATTCTGTGGCCATTGCTGAGTTTTCCAAATTTGCTGACATATTGAGTGCAGCACTCTGACAGCATCATTTTTAGGATTTGAACTAGCTCAAATCCACTAATTTTTTTCATAGTAATGCTTCCTAAGGCTCACTTAAATTCACATTCCACAATGTCTGTCTCTAGGTGAGTGACTACATCATTGTGGTTATACAGGTCATTAAGACTTTCTTGTGCAGTTCTTCTGTGTATTCTTGCCACCTATTCTTAATATCTTCACTCCTATTAGGTCCTCACTGTTTCTGTCCTTTATTGTGTGAAACATTCCCTTGATATCTCCAATTTTCTTGAAAAGATATCTAGTCTTTCCCATTCTATTGCTTTCCTCTATTTCTTTGCATTGTTCATTTTTGCCTTCATATCTCTCCCTGCTATTCTCTGGAACTCTGCATTCAGTTAAGTATATCTTTCCCTTTCTCCCTTGCCTTTGATCTCTCTTCTTTCCTCAGCAGTTTGTAAAGCCTCCTTAGACAACCATTTTGCCTGCTTGCATTTCTTTTTGTTTGTGATGGTTTTGGTCACTGCCTCCTGGACCATGCTACAAGCCTCCATTCATAGTTCTTCAGGGAAATATATAAGAATGGGTAAATTGGGAATTTGGGATTAACAGATACACACTAGTGTATATAAAATAGATAAACAACAAGGACCTATTGTATAGCACAGGGAACTATATTTAACATTTTGTAATAACCTATAATGGAAAAGAATCTGAAAAAGAATATGTATATATATTTATATATAACTGAATCACTTTACAGTATACCTCAAACATTGTAAATCAACTACACTTCAGTTGCAAAAAAAAGAGACAGAAGTAAGCTTTAGAAAAATGAGATTTTTAAAAAATAGAAACAAAAATTATGACTGAAAAAAATTATTGTATCTCAGCAAAAGAATTTGATACATGCAATAACATGATGAAATTTAAAAACAGTAAAAATAAGACATGCAAAAGGATAAATATTGTATGATTCCTCCTTTATGATGTACTTAGAATAGGCAAATTTGTAGAGATAGGAAATATTATTAAAGTAGAGGCTTACCAGGACTGAGGAGAAGGGAAATGGAGAGTTGTTGTTAATGGTTACAGAGTATCTCTTTAGAATGCTGAAAAAGTTCTGGAAATGAATCGTGGTGATTTTCTGGGAGAAATATCAATAACCTCAGATNGTCCATCAGCAGATGAATGGATAAGAAAGCTGTGGTACATATACACAATGGAGTATTACTCAGCCATTAAGAAGAATATATTTGAATCAGTTCTAATGAAGTGGATGAAACTGGAACCGATTATACAGAGTGAAGTAAGCCATAAAGAAAAACACCAATACAGTATACTAACACATATATATGAAAGTTAGAAAGATGGTAATGATAACCCTGTATGAGAGACAGAAAAAGAGACACAGATGTATAGAACAGACATATTATTTTAAATCTTGTTTATTTTTACTGAGATATATGTATACAAATATTGATAGTGTAGTTGTTTATAATAGTGAGGAACAGAAATGCTCCAATGTCTAATACATTTGAATGTTAAATTATTTATGCATATTGATGCTATAAAAGTTTATAAAGGTCAAAATAAATTAAAATTAAAACTTTGGGAAAAATCTGACAAGCAAAATGTTAAGTAAAGAAAAAAAAAGACAGAATAGATATACTATTTTTTTTCAATGTATATTTGGTTAAAGAAATTAAAAATTAGGTCATATTCAAGTCTTTAATCCATTTTTGGTTGATTTTTATGTATGGTATGACATAGTTGTCTAGTTCTCTTTTTTAGTGTGTGGCTTTTTAGAACTACAGGACTATACAGCTTCAGGTCTTATATAGACACTGCTGCTGCTGCTAAGTCGCTTCAGTCATGTCCAACTCTGTGCGACCCCATAGACAGGGCCCCACTGTCTCTGGGATTCTCCAGGCAAGAACACTGGAGTGGGTTGCCATTTCTTTCTCCAATGCATGAAAGTGAAAAGCTAAAGTGAAGTCATTTAGTCGTGCCTGACTCTGTGCGATGTCTTATATAGACACTGCTGCTGCTGCTAAGTCGCTTCAGTCATGTCCAACTCTGTGCGACCCCATAGACAGGGCCCCACTGTCTCTGGGATTCTCCAGGCAAGAACACTGGAGTGGGTTGCCATTTCTTTCTCCAATGCATGAAAGTGAAAAGCTAAAGTGAAGTCATTTAGTCGTGCCTGACTCTGTGCGACCCCATGGACTGCAGCCAACCAGCTCCTCCATCCATGGGATTTTCCAGGCAACAGTATTGGAGTGGGGTGCCATTGCCTTCACACAAGGGTTAAATATTTTTAATCTAGCTGATGTATTTCCAATTTACATTTAAAAGGCAACAATCACTGAAAAGAGAAGTGAAAGTACAAAATAAATGATGTGGAGTAATAATATTTCTTAATAATAAAATTACTCAGTGAAAGCTTTATAAATTCAAATATGTAATTTATGGCCACAGCATAGAACTTAAGAGAATTAATGGATGGGCTATTTTTTAATAAATTGTTAAAGGTCATGTATTCAAATATGTCAATAAGTCAAATATGTAAAAATATATAAAGGTCAGAAATAATAAACGGGTAAGTATAGTATGAAAAAATCCAAAATAAAAATGTTTACATAAGACACACACAAGGAAAGTTTACAAATGAACTAAAACTAAATGAATAAATATATCTCTCAATTATAGCAAGGTCTCTATCATTTACTAACTTAATAAAATGAAAAGTATAAAATCACATATACTAAATTTATAATTTGGATTGTATAAACTATACTTATACATACATGCATTCATTTGTTATGTTATAAATGTACATAACTCATCAATTTGATAAGAACAGAAACATTAAAAAATAATTATTCCCTTGAATTCATTATTTTCACCTGTGAAAATTTATCAAGAAAAAAATATTTTATACAAAGTGAGACCCTTAATAGAAATAAATCTATAAATTGAAAAGAAATGCTATGAAAAATTTTAAAAATAATTAAGTATACTGGTATTGTTAGTTAAGTCAAATTACTATAGGTAATTAGTTAAATATTATCCAAGCTAAACTATTGTGGTTATAACAATTAGTAAAACAAAGACACACCAGTTCCTGGGGATAAAATGGTGAGAATAAGAAGAAACTCTTGTGTTTGTGAGCCACACTTGAATCATATGTTCAAAATTAAATATGTTATAGTAAGAAGTGAAAAAAGAATGTTCTGACCAATGTATTATAAATATTGACTTAAATATTGTTACAACTCAGTGGTTTAGGGAAAATTACTTTATAATGTAGTAGAGAATCAGTATTACTTAGGATTCACATTTTTTTCTCTTGTCTAATTTTTTTAAAAAGGCAGTTATTTTTTATATTGATTACTGATTGGTGAATTGCTGACATTGCATTTTTGTTAATAAATTGGTGAGGATCTTATGAAGGATAGAAGGAAGGCACGCTATGTTTCATTAGTAGTCAACTAAAGATAAGGGATTGGCCATGAGATGTCTATAGAAAAGTACCATTTGTTGACTATATTTCTCATCTCTGTTACTATAAAATTCTTCTGTAACTAAGGTCAATTCTTTCTTCTCCTGTTCTCAGTAGATATCAACTTATTTGGTTATTTTTCTTCTCAATACTTTCCTGAGGGCTCCAGACATCTCTTTGTTTCTCAGGCTGTAGATGAGGGGATTGAGCATGGGACTGAGGATGGTGTAGAAGATAGAGACCACTTTGTCCTGCTCAGCAGAGTGATAGGCTTTGGGGAGAAAATATTTGATGATGGCAGTTCCATAGAAGAGAATCACCACAATCATATGGGAAGAACAAGTTGACAAAGCCTTCCTCATCCCCATGTTTAATTCTAATCTTAAAACAGTGGAGAGAATCTGCCCATATGAGGCCATGATGGCAGATATTGGAAAGAGGAGAAATATAACACCACTGATAAAAAGACCATTTTCATAAAGAGAAGTGTCAGCACAAACAAGTCTCAGGAGAGCTGAGATCTCACAAAAGAAATGATGGATTTCTCTGGAGCCACAAAAAGGAAGATTCAGAACATAGATAACATGGACGAAGGCATTGATAAGTGCACCCAGCCAAGTGCCAGTCATCATGAAAATGCAAACTGTAGGGCGCATGAGAATTGAGTAGTGAAGGGGATGGCATATAGCCACATAGCGATCGTAAGCCATGACTGCCAGGAGAAGGCACTCTGCTCCCATCAGAGTCATGAAGAGGAAAAACTGGATTCCACAATTAGTATAAGAAATGTTGTTTCGTCTGGACAAAAAGTCAATGGCTATCTTGAGAACAAAAGTAGCGATATACAAGAGGTCCATCAAGGAAAGTTGACTGAGAAGAAAGTACATAGGAGTATGGAGATTAGAGTTCAACCAAATTAGTATCACCATCATAATGTTGACAATAAGGGCCACAAGAAAAACTAGAAAGATGAAAGTAAAAAGTAGCTTGGGGACCAGGATGCAGTGAAATAGCCCCAGGAGAACAAAGTCAGTTCCAGTGGTCCTGTTGTTCCATATCTCCATTCTGTCCATCTCAATTCATTTCCTTGGGTAGAGTTTACAAATATCTTTAGGTCCACACTTATTTTACAATGTATCACTTTCATTTTCTTNAGGATGCAGTGAAATAGCCCCAGGAGAACAAAGTCAGTTCCAGTGGTCCTGTTGTTCCATATCTCCATTCTGTCCATCTCAATTCATTTCCTTGGGTAGAGTTTACAAATATCTTTAGGTCCACACTTATTTTACAATGTATCACTTCCATTTTCTTTCTTGGAAATATCAATGATATATTTTATGTATAAAAAATTTTGACTACATTTAATTCTATGTCTTTACCACAGAATGTTGTCACTATCACAACTTTAGTGCAAAAGTTCTTAAGACAGTTTTATAAGTACTTCTGAAGAAGTACTTTACACTTGCAGTATTTTAAGAAAAATGTAAACTTTTTGAAATTTTCTAAGTACAATTTAATTAAAAGAGTAAAAAAGTATTTATCTATATAGATCTGCCTATTTACCTATAAAAAATTCAGCACATATTTAAAGTCATTCCATGGTCTTGCATAGTTCTAATTTCCAAGTACTAAAGATAAAGATTTCAATCCTAAGTGAATAAGTAATCTTCTACACACCTACACAAAATGTGTTGTTTACATATGTCATGTTTTGATCATTATAACAGCTTTCAAAGATAACTTTCTTTGATTTCAAAATATGAATTTGACTCTCAAAGAGATCAACTAACTTATACAGATATAGAGTAAGGGACCGAGAACTGCTATAATTATTTCTAAATTTTTGCAAATATTCTGATCTAGTCTTAGCATGTTACCAATTTTCTCTAAAAAAGAAATCTTTAAGGTGTTCTGTTTTTAAATAAACAATGTGTATTTTACTTTTTTTTTTTTTAATTTGACAATCTAAGACCATCCAGAAAGTACAGAAAGAAGTTCAGTGTTGAACAGACTGCTTCCTGAGTCAGATTCCAAATACTGATACCACATAGTCACAAGACTCTTGCTATTATGCAAAAGAAGCACAGTAGCAAACAACCAGACAACTATTATTGATATAGCCAGTTGGGTTGGTAATTTTCATCTGTGTGGATAGTTCAGCAAAACTTAGGGAGTAAAAAAACATACAGTAATTAATATAATGAAATAACCTAGTCTTTAGAGGAAAAAGTGAAGAAAAACTCCATTGATAGGTTCAAATACAATGTGAGAAGTAATTTTCTTCTGCACAGACATTACATTTTTCAAGATGTCCCTCCAATTTGTGACATAATAAAGCAGAATACCAAACAATTACACTTGCTCCTTGAAGAATGTAGTTAGTTATTTGTTGTCATCATCTATAGCGACTTACTTTTATGGCTTGAAATCTGACCATTAGTTATGTTGTTCTACATAAGAAATTTCACTAAAATTGGCATTGACTCCTGAATGAGAATTTGTTTAAATAAGCCATCTCAATTAAGAAAAAAAGAAAAGGATTGCCTTTACTCAGGCTTTATTTGGCATCTGTTTTTATCCCAGGTCTTTATGAAAAGTGTCTGTGAAGCTGCATACACTTTCCTCAAAGGAAAAGAGAAAGTGAATAAAAATGCTTCAGCAAGAAAATTTAAAAAGCAAAAACAAAAACTCACACACATGTACCTGAGGGTAAATTAATTGTATTGCATCTAAATTTAAATGCATCATTTAGTATAAAACTACATATTTTTCCAAGTCAGTAGTGCATATTACTCATTGGCAGGTGCAGATGGAGTCTAGGTAGGATAAGGGAACTATAAAATATTAAGTAAATTATTAAAAGGCTATCCTATATCTTTAGCCATCTCTTAATTTGATTTTCATCATCCAGCAAATAGTGCTATTATAGGGCCATTAAGACTTTAGACACTCAGAAAGAATTTGGAAATTTTGAGTTACTTCAAACAGGGTACTTTTCTTATTTACCACCAAATAATTTGCTTTATGATAGTCTTGAAGTCCAAGACCACATGAAGTGAGTATTTGGTTCTGTTTGCCCATCCAAAGTGAAAATTAACATGTAAGAAAGTAGACATAATCACAGACTGTTCTTTTAGTATTAATATAAAATCTTATTTTACCTAATATTGTCCAAATGATTTCCACAAATTATATTTTATATAATAGCCCATCAATTGGTGAAAAATTATATTTTCAATAGATTTATATACTAATGATGTTTTAGAAACACATTTACAGATTTGACTGACAATTTAATTGCCTAGATCTTTTTTTTTTTAACACGATGAAAGGGTTTCTCCTGCTTTGGCAGGCATGTTCTTTACCACTAATACCACTTGGGAAGTCCAACTTACACAAGCCCGCCAGGTTCCTCTGTTCTTAAGATTCTCCAAGCAAGAATATTGGAGTGGGTTGCCATGCCCTCCTTCAGGGAGTCTTCCAGGCCCAGAGATTGAACTTGCATCTCCTGTGTCTTCTGAATTACAAGCAGATTCTCTGCTCACTGAGCCATCGGGGAAGCCCCCAAACTTAAACAGTAAGTGCACAAATCTGGTACTAGAAAGTATTATTCAATTTCACTTATTGTTTATAGTAAATTAAAATTTTGAATAAGTTATTTCTTAATTTTACTTTTAGCTATTTTGCAAAACAAGGCTGATGATGTTGGAAAAGGTAAATACTTACCTAAGTAGAACAATGTCTTGAATTACCAAGCCTTTCAATTAATTTTTTTTGGTATCAAATAAATCCAACTTTTTTTCAGATATACTAGCTTTAAATTTTATTTTTTTCCCTCAAAATATTACCAGAAATTTATTTACATGAACAAAAGAATTGCACATAAAAATATCCAGAGTGATTCATCTCTTAATGTCAGCTTCATACATTACCAATGAACTAAGAAGGTTAAATAGTCGTCAGACATCTCTCTGCCATAAAGAGTGTGACAAATTATAATTCATCTGTACAGTCTTCAGGGAAAATATCCCTTGTTTGACTATCTCCTCCCTTAGGTAACTTAATCATTCTATTGGCCTTCAAATGCCACAATTAAATGCCTGTTTTCTTAAGAACAAAAATATCCATCAATTTCATAATCATTTTTATCAGCACCAAACACCCCCACCTCAACAACTCAAAAATTGCCAAATCAATATCCCAGTTCAGAATTTGCTAGATATGACTGTAGAATAGAGTCTTTTAATATCTATGCCATGCTGCATGGGTGTTATTAGCTCCCTGACCAGGGCTCCAACGTGAACCCTCTGCAATGGAAGCAAGGATTGTTGACTGCCAGACCATCAGGGAAGTCCCAGAGAGCAAGTGGACTTCTTTCCAGTCTTCACCATTGTTTAGTGACCTCAGATATGTCATTTGACCTTTCATTCTTCATGTATAAAATGGGATAATAAGAGGATGCAGATGCATGTATATGATTTTGTGATAATGGTATACAATTAGTGATAATCAGTTACAATAATGGTAATTGATTATTTCAAATTCGTTAAGACAGTGACAGCTACACAGTGATAATAAAAGTTCCACCATATGGAAATGAATTTGACGTTTAGCTACAATTAGGACTATGAATTGATCTATATAGTTTTATTTTACCTTGAAGTGAAGTGAAGTGGCTCAGTTGTGTCTGACTCTTTGCGACCCCATGGGCTATAGACTACCAGGCTCCTCTGTCCATGGGATTTTCCAGGCAATAGTCCTGGAGTGGATCGCCATTTCCTTCTCCAGGGGATCTTCCCAACCCAGGGATCGAACCTGGGTCTCCTGCATTGTAGACAGATGCTTTATCATCTGAGCCACCAGGGAAGTCCTTATTTTACCTTATCTCATATCAAATACACAAATTAGGGACATATATAACAGCCAATATGTATTTTTTTTCAATTGGAGTATAATTGCTTTATAACTTTGTGTTAGTTTCTGCTCTATAATGAAGTGAATCAGCTGTATGTGTGATTCTATTTCCTGAATATCATATCACTCATGTACATCAAGTCCTTTAGGTTTTTTCAACTAGGAATAATGCATCCACCGTTGTGAATTTTGTGCACTAGTGATATTATTGTATATATTTTATTAAAGTGTCCCTGAGCACTGTAATTCAAATATTATTCTTGCTTTTCTATATATAGAGAAACAGATAATTGTTTCTCAGAAGTTGAGCTTGACTTCAGAAAGACACATCCAGCTGAATTTGAGTTACTGGGAAGGTATTAAGTCACACTGTGAGGTTGGTTAAGTCATAAAATGAGATGTTTGGTGTACTATTGATTTTAGGGTGGGTCAAAGGGCTTTTTCTAGGGGCATTTGTGTACTATATTAAACATATTAGTATTTACTGATTTATTTGTATGTGTCAACCTGAGTTATAAGTACTTTGCATATATATTGAATCCTTAGACCTGCTAATGTCCTTATAAGTAAGACACTGTAAACAATGCTACTTCAGTGCCTGTGATCATCACCACCATGTTTTACATCTACACAACTTCAATATCACTAAAGTTTTGACTGACAATTATTTTAATCTACTTTAGAAAAATTTAAAATATAGTGTGAATATCTAAATTCANTAAACAATGCTACTTCAGTGCCTGTGATCATCACCACCATGTTTTACATCTACACAACTTCAATATCACTAAAGTTTTGACTGACAATTATTTTAATCTACTTTAGAAAAATTTAAAATATAGTGTGAATATCTAAATTCATCAGAAATCAGCATTTGAGAGGGACTTCAGCACGCCTCAAAAACATTACAACATATAATGAGAAAGTCCATCTCTCTTTTCACAACTAAACTTATTTGTGCAAAAGTTACCAAAACAGAAAAAAAAGAAAAAATAATATTACCACTATAATTACTAAAAGAAAGGGAGAGTGTATAAACAATTTTGGAATTAATTTGTATACTTTCCATGAATTTAAGCCTTTCTATAAGCTTCCTTTGGGCTATAAAATAGCATATGCACAAAATGTGTTTGCTCGATTGCTCAGTCATGTATGGCTCTTTGTGGCCCCATGGACTGTAACTCACCACACTCCTCTGTCCATGGAATTTTCCAGGCACAGAATACGGGAGTGGGTTGCCACTTCCTACTCTAGGGAATCTTCCTGACCCAGGAATCAAACCCTCCTCTTTTACTTCTTTTGCATCTCCTCCATTGACAGGTGGATTCTTTATCACTAGCACTTTATCACTTCCAGGAAGACCTAAGAACAATAATACTTTAGAATTTTTAAAGATAACTCAAGTTTTTATCTAGTTTTGAGGAAGCTCTATGCACAATAATACTTTAGAATTTTTTGGGATGGGGGAGCCTGGTGGGCTGCCGTCCATGGGGTCACACAGAGTCGGACACGACTGAAGTGACTTAGTAGCAGCAGCTCAGGTTTATATCTAGTTTTCATTATCAGTGAAAATAATTGGAATATAAGGACTATCATTAAGATTGCCATCTTTTTAAAGAAACATAAAATCCAAAAAATTAAAATATTTCTAATATAAGTGACAATCTTTGTATATTAAGCTATTATTAGGTAGGGATTAACTAGACCCATATTTCTCAGAATCCCATTCCATGTATGGTTCATGGCTAGCATTTACCAATGAGAGGAATTCAAATGTATTTGAAAAAAAAAGAAGGGAATAAAAGGAGTTACCATCTGAGGAAGGCAGATGCATTAGTAGACATGGATTTTAAATTAGCTTCCTGGTGAGCTTCTGCAAAATATACTATGTGGTTGTTAGAGACTGAATAGGAGTATCACACACGTTCTGAGGTTTGTAACTCCTTCTAAGTGAATTCCTGCGTGTGTGTGTGTGTGTGTGTGTGTGTATAAGTCACTTCAGTTGTATCTGACTCTTTGTGACCCTATGGATTGTAGCTCACCATGCTCCTCTGTCCATGGGATTCTCCAAGCAAGAATACTGGCATGGATTACCATGCCCTTCTTTAGGGGATCTTCCCCACCCAGTGATCGAACCTGCATCTTTTCTGTCTCCTGCATTGGCAGGCAGGTTCTTTACCATTAGTGCCACCTGGGAAGCCCAAGTGAGTTTCTAAGACCACTCCCAAATTACCTTCACTTTTTAGCACTTCTAAAGTGTAAACATGCATCTAATTTCCTATCGTAAAATCAATTATACCTGGAAAATAATGAGTGAATACTATTTATAAAATAATGCAAATGATTTGTACCCATCATTTTTTTGCGAGCCAATTACTACGGATATAGAATTTCAAAAATAGGAGTCTGAAGTCAATCTCCTGATTAGACAATAGATTGGGTATAATAATTACCAATGGAAGATGGAGCAAGTATTTCAGACTATATACTGTGACCAAAATAAAAAAAAAACTGTTCAAATTGTCACTGGTTATTGGTAAAAATCACTTGCAAGAAAGGCAAGAAAATATACTCTTTAAAAAAAATTGATGTATATTTGATTTACAATGCTGAAATGCTAGTTTCTGATGTACAAGAAAGAGATTCAGATACTTTCATTGATAATTTTTTGTATGCTTTGGTAGCCATAAGCTTATTGTATATGTCTCTGAATCTGTTTCTGTTTTATAAATAAGTTCATTTTATCATATTTTAGCTTCCACATGTGAGTGATGTCTCATGGTATTTGTCTTTCTCTGTATGACTTCACTTGGTATGATAATGTTTAGTCATTAGGATTAATTTTAATAAAACATTATTCATAATTTATTAATAATTAATATTAATTTATTCATGTTTGTTCTAGGTTTATTCATACTGATACAAATGCATTATTTCATTTTTCACTGATTAAGTAGTATTCCATTGTATACACATAACACATCTTTATCCATTCATCTGTTGATTCACATTAAGGTTGATTATATGTCTCAGCTAGTATAAACAGTATTGCCATGAACATTGGGCACAAGTATTTTTCTAAATAGTGTCTTCATCTTTTTCTTCCATATCTATGCTCAGGAGTGAGATTGCAACTCTATTTTTAGTTTTATAAGGAACTTTCATACTGTTCTGCATAGTGGTTGCACCAATTTGCAATATAAACTTACTGTTAAAGAATTCATTTACACTAGACATACAGAACCCATTATTTGTGGACTGGAGTATATTTTTTTCTGGTGCCTTAAATAAATTGCAAGAAGAAAACAAGCTCAGTCCTTTAAATTCTCCTCTGAAAGCAGTCATAGAATCAGATGTCTGTTCTGAAATAATCCTTAATTTTTTCATTAAGGTGAAAAAACAGAATACATACTTTGTGATTAAAATGACCTAAAATAGTAAAGCAAGTAGAACTTGCTGCCTAATATTTAGAAAACTGATTGGAAAGAAAAATTGAAGTTGAAACATCTAGATGGGTTACATCTAGTTGAAACATGTAGATGTTACAAACATCTTGAACAGCCAAATTCTGCCGATCTTTCCTTGCAAGCAAAAGTCCTCGTTCTCCAGTTCACTTTGTTTGGCAGTAAGCTAGATATTTTGTAATGAGTTCACAATATTTCTTTTCAAGATACAATTCTTATTTTACTCATTTGCAGAACTGAACAGATTAATAATGAGACATTCACAAATAACAGGTGGGTAGATACCTTAAGGATTAACCTTAAATACCATAATATTCAAAATATATGTTCTATAAATCATATTAGTTTCTGCAAATGGATCTGAGGTCATTTCCAATGGGTATTGTGATTTAGGAAATGAAATATCTTAAATACAGGACAGCAAATGAGACACTGATGTAAAGAACAAATTTTTGGACTCAGTGAGAGGAGGCAAGAATGGGATGACTTGAAAAAATAGCATGGAAATCTGTACATTATCATATGTAAAAGTTGCGGTACATGTATACAATAGAATATTATTCAGCCATAAAAAAGGAATGAAATTGGTTCATTTGTAGTATTTTGGATGAACCTAGAGCCCATCATACTGAGTGAAGCAAGTCAGAAAGAGAAAAACAAATATCATATTTTAATGTATATATGTGGAATTTAGAAATATGGTAGTGATGGATCTATTTTCAGGGTAGAAATAGAGACACAGAAATAGAGAATTGACTTGTGGTTACAGTGGGGGAGGAAGAGTGTGGAACAGATTAAGACAGTAAAATCAACATAAGTACATCTCCATGTGTAAAATAGCTAGTGGGAAGCTGCTGTATAACACAGGGAGCTGAGCTTAGTGCTTTGAGACAACATAAAGGGGTGGGATTTTGGAGGGAATAAGGCTCAAGAACTGGACATGGAAGAATAGACTGGTTAAAAATCGGGAAAAGAGTACATCAAGAGTGTGTATTTTCATGCTGCTTATTTAACTTACATGCAGAGTCCCTCATGAAAAATGTCAGGCTGGATGAAGCACAAGCTGGAATCAAGATTGTCAGGAAAAATATTGATAACCTCAGATATGCAGATGACACCACCTTTATGGCAGAAAGTGAAGAACTGAAGCACTTCTTAATAAAAATGAAAGAGGAGAGTAAAAAAAGTTGGCTTAAAGGTCCACATTTAGAAAACTAAGATCATGGTATCCAGTCATATCACTTCATGGCAAATAGATGGGGAAACAATGGAAACAGTGAGAGACTTTTTTTTCCCCGTGGGCTCCAAAATCACTGAAGGTGGTGATTGCAGCCATGAAATTAAAAAGACGCTTGCCCTTTGAAAGAAAACCTATTGCCGGGGTCCAGCCCCGGTGGATCCAGGGTGATTCAAAAGTGGGGACGGAGTCAGTGTCCTTGGAAAAATACATATTTAATTACAGATATATAGAGAGATTAGAAACGGATAGTGTAGTAGGAAAAATTAGTGGAGAAAAAGTGGCTGAATAACTTGGTTCACATGGAATAGCATCCATGCTCCAGATGGGAATTCAGCCAGAAAAACAGGAAGCAAGAAAGAACGACATGGGGGTGTCAGTCTTTCCAGGAGCTGATCCCATTTCTTTATTTTTCAGGTTTTCTTGTATACCTTTCTTATATACTATTTTGTAGTACAGTCAATAAAAATTCTTCTTACCCAAGAATATGGAATATCTCTCCATCTGTTTATGTCATCTTTGATTTCATTCATTAGTGTCATAATTTTCTGTGTACAGTTCTTTTGTCTCCTTGGGTAACTTTATTCCTAGATATTTAATTCTTTTTTTTTTTTTGCAATGGTGAATGGAACTGATTCTGTAATTTCTCTTTCTGAATTTTCACTGTTAGTATATAGAGACACAAGTGGTTTCTGTGCATTGATTTTGTTTCCTGCAACTTTTCAAAATTCACTGTTTAGGTCTAGTAATTTTCTGATACTATCTTTAGGGTTTTCTATGTACAATATCATATCATCTGCAAAGAGGGAGAGCTATACTTCTTCTTTTCCAATTTTAATTCCTTTTATTTCTTTTTCTTTGATTTTTGTAGCTAAGACTTCCAGAACTATGTTGAATAATAGTGGTGAAAGTGGAAACCTTTGTCTTGTTTTCTGATTTTAGGGGGGAATGCTTTCAGTTTTTCACCATTGAGAATAATGTTTGCTGTAGGCTTATCATATATGGCCTTTACTATGTTGAGGTAGGTTCCTTCTATGCCCATTTTCTGAAGAGTTTTCATCATAAATGTGTGCTGAATTTTGTCAAAGGCTTTTTCTGCATCTATTAAAATGACCATATGGTTTTTATCTTTCAATATGTTAATATGGTGTATCACACTAATTGATTTTCATATATTGAACAATCCTTGCATTCCTGG